>CM057000.1:74627925-74955425 GCA_029891345.1 Dryococelus australis
TTGCAACCATCCAACAAATGGAGCCGCCCAAAAATGTAAAACAACTAAGAACATTCCTTGACCTCATGTCATATTTAAGGCGATACATCCTCAACTATGCCCAACTTGCCGAGTCTTTAACAGAGTTAACAAAAGAAACTCCAAACAACCACGTACAACCCAGCCTGTAACGGATTAACGAAGCAGGTGAACAAGATTCTCTCGCAACACTTACAGCCTGCGCAAATGAAGATCATGCACACTGGGATGAATATGTACTATACATTATTTTCAACTACAATTCCACCATTAACAGAAGCACAAAATTTCCCCATTTTTCCTCCTACATGGAGTAGAAGTAGTACAACTGTGTCACGTTATAACACACCAGTATTCACCACATGCCGACGACTGCTGTCAATAACTAACCCAAGCTCGCGAACAAGTCCACATTAATTTACTTGCGTCTCAACAAAAACAAAAAGCCCTATTCGGCACTAAAGTATGACCAAATAATATTAAGATTGGCCAATTTGTCTGGGTGAAGATGCACGCCAGGCAAAAAGCTTTAAATTTTAAATACCACGGGCCATACTGTGTACACTATATCTTGGAACCCTCCACAATTGTGATCGAAATATGCGAAAGGGGCCAAACAAAGATTGACACAGTCAGTACACAGAATGTGAAAGTCGCTAATATAAAAAACTGATAATATTTTGTATATTACAGGTAAAACGCTCCTGGCATGGGTGCAACCCAATTCATTGCATTGGCCCTTGTCCGTCACTTTGTTGTGGCTACGGCGAATGTACACTTGTACAAAACACACGTCAGAGTCTACTTCCAGGAACTGATACTGGACCTGCAATACGAAAAGACAGTTCCGATTGCCTACACAATACTATTGCACCAGCCGATAGCGCCAGCCAAATTGACGTCTGGTACCATACCGCTTGTACGAGGAAGAACAACACAGTTTGCCGAAATGCTGAGACTTTACGCCAATTCTTCAGTGAAACAACCAATAATATAATTGATGAGTTTTGTCAGAAATATCAGTGTCAAACAGAATAAAGCACGCCATTACCTTCCTGGGGATGTTGCTACATCCTCACCTCCGCCACCTGAAATCCCTCCTGGCAAATGATGAGATGCTCACTGTACAACTTAATGAACTAGAAGCTAATGTCCTGACCTCTAACAAATTTTGAATATTACTGTTTGTTAGTCTTAGTGAAATTAAAAATCAAGTAGAGGCTAAAATCAACTAAATTACACGCGATGTTGGTTCATTTTCAGAGCAAACTAATACGCAATCTCATGAAATTAATAATGCTAAAGTTCAGTCACAAATGTTGACAACAAACCTTAACTAATAACCTTTTACAGCTGCAATCCCAAGTTAGTATCTTAGGATTACAATTAAGTATCCCCATTAAAGATATTCTTAAATATTGTACTTTGCCATTAACTGCATGTATGTCATCAACGCAAATAATGTTAAAAATTCTAATTCCTCTTAAGAATAAGAAAAATATGTGGCAGTTTTTCAGAACGACCAGTCCTGTATCTCTATAACAACGAAACTTGCCATATAGCCACTCCTGAAATATTGTGGTTATTTACATGACACCGCAGGAGACTAGACAAATTTATGACACCCCAGAATATGTCAAGGTCATACAGTATATTTTCTATCCAAACAGATAGCAGATAAAGCTCAAATAAATTGTTTAAAGGTAGCTATTAATTTAGATAACCTTGAAACCTTGTTTAAATTATGTAAATTTCATTGCGAAGCAAGTAATCTACTGTCAGTTCAGCCATTGAACCCCATCATTATGTTGTTACGAATGCTCCTGGCAATTTAATGTTAAGGTGCATTAACAAAACTCTAAGTTAATAAATCCTCAACTCCAAGGTTGGTACCATTGAAATCAATATACCATGCGGCTGTAAACTTACATCTAAACAGATAAAGCTTATTCACGCACACACGGGTGCGATATAAAAAGCCCAAAGATTGCAATCTCACACACAATATTGCCTATACAATGGTTACAGAATAACTACTTTGAAGCACAGCAGCTTGAGTTGAATGAGGGTATATCATTTTATTCTGTCACTACTAGCGTAAATAACGATTGGAAGATAAAGTATGCAGAGCTCCCCAAAATTCAGTATGTCGAGAACAGGTCTTCCTTCAGCCAAATACAGGTGTTTTCTATATTATCGCAAGAGCACTATAATTACATAAGTCTCTCCACAATTGTGCTTCTTAGCATAAAGTAAATTATAAATATGAAGTTATTTCAATTCAGCCTTACGTATAGGAAGTAAATTACTTCACGAAAAGTACAAACAGACATAAGAGCGCGTAAGAGTGCTGTACTTCTGTGGAAATATTTAGCTTATAAGTAAGTGTAAAATCATTACAGAAATATGCGTACAGTTTGAATAAAATAAAGCAACAAGGTGTAACGTTGTTAATTGTATAGAAGTAAGGCAGTTAAAGTTGCTTCACAACCTGTAACAAATATGTAATAGTTATATAGGAAAAAGTTATCTGCTTTAAGGCAAGATTCAAAGCAGTAATCTTGCCTCTTACTAAGGTATAATAAGTCTACCGGTAAAATAAGTTAATGAATGGCTTGCGCAGTACGTGTCACCCATATGGCATGTTGACACGTCTGAAAATGCCACAGTACACATGACGTTACCTAGCACCAGATGGGCAAACCACTGTTGACACAGCAGTGAGCAGACTCAAAGAATGCAGAATTAACCTGCAGAGCGCAGCACTTTGCACTCGCAGTTTCAAAGGTTCAATAATTTCACTCTAGAGAGTACCAGACGGTATGTCAAAGCTGTGCGGCGAGGACACCACAGAGCTTGTAACATTGTTACGGGGCTCCATTTAAATGTTTTTCCTCTGGTAAAATTTTAAGTTTTGTATATTATACATAACTAACATCTGTCATGTATCCTAGTATCCTAGTAAAAGTAAGTCGAATTCTAATTGTATAAGTCACCCAAGTTGCAGTGTATGAAGTATTCTACCCAACTAGCAATATGTAGTTAGTGTAGAGAAATATGACTGATGTCCCATTAAAAAATATAAACATACTTTTATGTTGAAATGTAAGATTGCAAGATACACCCCATTGAATTAAGGCACTACTGCAGACTGTCGACTACTACTGGTGCACCACAATTCCAATCCCTCCCCAAACGTGTTCGGCGCCGGTTTTTCTTTATAATCTAAGTTATTTCTTTTAAGGGGATATATTATCAACATGGAACCGAGCATATCCTGTCATGTCCTCGCAGTCAACACGAACCAATAGTGTTTTACATGATAATTACCAGAGTGCCGGCATAATATAAATTATGCTATCCATGTCATTACTGTACAATCAGGAATTCAAAACATACTTCACGACTTTATAAATAATTAAAATTCTAGTCATCATTACCAACAAAATAACGTAGGACAAACATTGATAATATTGTATTATAAAATCTTTGCACTTTATATATTTTAGTAAAGTAATAAGGCAACACATTGATAATCTCGTATAATAAAAACATTGTTCTGTATATTGTATTAGCAAAATAAGTTTTCATGCTATTTTCACTATATATAGCATAAACAAGTCATTAGAGTCTTCACGCCTTATATGTAACACCTGCCCGAACCTCCGTGACTGACATCACCCTAGGGAAATAAGTCACAGTGTGTGAAGGACACTTTAATAATTACTACCCTTACTGCTGCCGCGGACAAGAAAGGCTCTTTCCGGCGGGCTCACTTCTTCAGGTCAATGGTAACTGGCCTTCCCGCCTGCAACGAGCTGCCTTACTGCACCAACAGCCCGACCTCACTTTGTCATCCCCCCGCAACGAATGACCCTCAGCCTTTGCAGATGAGAACATCTGGATTTTCCAATTTTGGGGGGGGGGGGGGTTGCCATGCTGTGGCTGCCCGCAGCAAGGGTTGGCAAGCGGTAAGCTGGAGCGAGGCGCAGGGTGACCTCAGTTAGCCGATCCTGCTGTTTGGAGAAACAAATACTGGGGGAATGAGTACGAGGTCAGGACAGCGGTATACAAGGCTGGGACAGTGGCGGCCCAGGGCGCCATCTTGCCTGAGATGCCTAAGGTCCTGCCTGAAGACCGTCAACTGTGAGGACCACCAGTCCATGGTCCTGGTTCGATGCCCGCTGCACCCGCCGTTGAGAGAGCCTCCTTGTTGTCGCTGACGACACTTGGGTAATTATACTCCTGATAGGGCGACTTACGGGACGCGAGACTTCGGGACAGGTGAAGGCTTAGATAAGCTCCATAAGAGCAGATTAATTACTTCTATAGTTAATTACATGTATCAGAGCATCATTGCCTTAACTGCTTTCTACCTTGATCGGTTGAATTTGAGTTTCTGTAGCTCAGCGTTATATCTTGTTTAATGTGAACCTCAATTGCCTGGCGGATCTTGTATAGTTGTTTGTGTATGTAAAGTAGAGTTTTATAAGAACAGAGTGCTGTTCATCTAGCTACCTTAATCACCCTAGTAAATGCGTGGTCAGCTACCTTTAGGAGAGCCACAGCAGTATGGAACAAATTATTTTTTTTTGCTTTAATGTGTGGTGATTGTGATATGTTCAGAAAATACTTTAATTAAATAATTACGTGCAAAAAGCCAAGATAAAAATATTCCGAAATCTTACGCTCCTACAACTCAACACTTCCACCTTCGTTTTTATTTTTTCTCCTTTTAGCAGAGACAGGCTCTTTTTGCCATTTATAAAATGTCACACTACCCTTCTCTAAAAAAAAAAAAAAGTGTCACCTCATCCCTTTCCCTCTCCTCGACCCTTCTCCGTCCTCTGACCTAAGTTGGTTAGCCTCTGCCACAGAAACAAAGAGGACTTGGTAGAATTATCGACCAGCAACATCATGGTGTTATTTGGCTAAGGGGAGGGGGGAGACACTAACATGTGAGAGCTCTGGTTTGCGGCATGACAGGATGCCGTTAGGGTGGGGGAGGGAGAAGAGCAGGGTTATGACCTACACATAACTGAAGGGTCGCTGGGAAAGAAAGTGAAAGAAAGGAGAGGAGTGTTGTAAACTCTGTTTTGTATAACTTCAGTAAATTTTGACAGTTCTCGAATAGAAGTGCGGCCACCATGTATCCCTCCGCCACAGCTGTTCTGTTGATGAAGAAAACAATCTTTGTAAACAAACTACAAATCCAATGGCAAGCATTGGAAAACTAGTAACTTCTGTCCAGTTCTTAGACTACTATAGTTGGTTGCCATTTCCAACTGTTTTATTTTTGTTATGATCACATAATATACTAGTTAGGGTTCTGTTTTATTTTATTGGTGGGGTGGGGAACTATAGTTTTACATCTTTTATGAGATGTGATTTTTTTGTGGTTCTTCTAATGGGAGAGTGGTGATTGGAACTTGCATTGTTTTGATGATGTGGAATATTTTGTTTGTACGGAAATAGCATTCAATTTACTATTACTCAAAAATTTTAACTTCAACGAAAGAACTAAATGCGATAAATGTGTTGCTGTTTGTACCGATGAAAGAAATGCTCGACAGATAAATATTGCATTTTTTATATAATGAACTAGACTAAAAAGGTGCGTATTTAGGCTATGTACATTTGAAAACCTCCCGCAAGAACAGAACGCAATAAATACGTCACTGTTAATACTGACGTGCAAAATACGCATTGTAATTATGTTAAGAAAATTTAACTTCTATGTAAAAATTGTTAGAGTTTCAATGAAATGAAAGTCCAAATACATTTCAAATATTCTAACAACAATTTAAGAAAGCATTATTTATGAGACACACAAACTTACTGTTCACTTCATATTTTATAAACGCATGCCGAACTTTGGATGATTAATTCACTAAAATCACTTGTTGGCTACTGATACGAAATAATTTATTTCCTGATGGTCACAGAAAATGGTGGACCACAGCACACAACAAACTGCTGTCGACAATTTATTTCACTGAGTAGACTGTTTTAAAAAGGCACCTACGACAAACTGCACTTAATGAAATATGTAAATACAAAAATAATTAACTGCATATATAATATTCTGACATTACCATCAAGGAATTCTCACATATGGATAAATTATGACGGAAGTGAGCACAATGGCAACAGCCAACAACAGCTTTTCACCGGGTGGGTGGAGACCATAGACAACAGACTCAACGGAGATTGGTGGAAACCTTTCACATAACCGTGATGTTCGCATGCTCTACCATAATGTTTCTAAACATTTTTAATGCCCTTGCTCTATAACTCAGAAAAATTGCATATTAGGATGAGCATAGTTTTAACCATAAATGTTGTAATTATCATTCATTTTCCACATTGTAATTTTTAATTCAGAGTACTATTTTGTTTTACAATCATTGCCAAGAGTATCAATATAAAAACACGCAAACCTGCAACAACCTCACCTGACACATACTTTGCAAATGGGGGTGGTTACTGTTTACATGCTGTAGATTGGTCACAATGTTTGTCAAATTTTATTGAAGTTATATGAAACAGAGCATAAGAGCAAGAGATAAGACAACAGACATTTCCGCCACTTCCCTCAATATCCCCGGACAATTTATGGCTACCACTCTTCCTTCCCCTTTTTTTTCCCCCCCCGTTTATAGCACGCACCCCAGAATTTTTTTCCCCTTTGTTTTGGAAAAAGGGCATGCTATACAGGAGTAAATACGGTACTTCCTAGCTAGTCATGAGTAGCTGCATTAAAAGTGGCTTGATTATCGAGCCGAGGATCGACGAGACTGTAATTTTGGCTTGAGTTTCAGGGAGCGTCGAATAGTAAAAGCTTAACTCGGCTCGAGTTTTCGAACTTCTACCCATCTCTACAAATATGGTAGGAGGACAATATGGAAAACTCAGGCGTTTTAACATTGCCAACATGCGAGACACGCTACAACAGCTCTCCTAGCGCCATCAACTGACGAATGCCCAGGAAATTCAAACTTATATGGCTCTGTATCTGCAATTTAAGTGCAGTTGTCGTCTCAGAGTATAGAAACGTGTTGTTTTGCCGAATGTAATATAATATCAGCTTATTTATATCACTATGCCATATTTAAAAAAGTACTTGAAGCATAAATATTATAACTTGAAACAAAGGTACATGGACAATCAGTTGTAACTGAATTATGTTACTGGGCTCAGAATTATATGTTGCAAATTACAAAGGACAAATGTTAATCAATTATAAGTTAGACAATGGAATGCTAAATTGTATTTAATTAGTCAGTTACATAACTGACTGCATTTATTCAATAAATTCTTGAGACTGGAGCTGTGATCAAAGTTAAATTCATGCAAAAAATCGGGAATGAACATAACCAAAAACATTTTTATTTACATCAAAATCTCTACAGTTGTGGCCTTTATTGTAAAAAAAAAAAATTAAACTTTTGAGTGTGGTGGAAAATGCACGCTGTGTTTATTACTTATATAGCAAAATTTAATAATTTATTTTAAAATGTGGTTAAAGGATAATTAATGGCTAAAAGGAAAAAGTAACTAGGGTATCAAAGTGCTCGCATTAGCCTGAACAGCCTACAGCAGTTGCATGAATGCAAGAACCATTAATATAACCAAAAATTAGCTCTATAATATTATAGATATTTAAGATTGTCCTTGCAACAAAATAAGTTGCTGAAATACTAACTTACTGCTTTTTGAAGCTATTATCATTAAATTAGCTACAAAATTAATTGTTTCTATATTTCTATTACAAACAGATATGGTTTTTGTTCTGCTTTCTTACACGTATAAATCAGTTTTGTCGTGCAGTTATGCCACAACTACACTGCCTCAATTGAAACAGAGGCAACTATGGTTAACCCACTGGCAGCCATGCTTCAACCATAAGTAACAAACATTTGAAACCTCATTCACTTCTTCATAGTGTGATTGGACCAGTTATGAAATTTTGGGGGCTGTAACCAAAAATTAGAAACAAGGGACTATTCTGCAACTTAGAAACATTTAGTGCCTATTCATCAACAAAACATAAAGAATATTTGTGGTACAGAGCAACTCAGGATAGGAATTTTTTTATTGAATTGGGCATACTGTCAAATTTGTAATTTGTAACTGTACAACTGTACTGAAGGGGTACAGTCGAGTACAGAAGGTGCAAGAGTATCTTGTCCTCCCCTGCTCATTTCCAGATGCTGGTTTGATAGACACTAATTGACCACTTCTTCATTTAGCAAGTTTTTATAAATTATGGTAAACTGCTCACCTTACGCCTTTTAAAATGTTTTATTTGTACGTATTTATGTAAAAAGAAACAGCAACACCCAAACATACTACACATAGTGAGACTGTGTTCAAAGTTACCATTTAGTACAATAGTAGTATTTTAATATGTAGTAGCAATCAATTCAGATGCTATTAAGTCACTTGTTCAGAAATGGTTACGATTTGGTAATTTAGCATTCTAGTATCGTTCAATAGTAAAATATAAAATATGTCATTATTTTGCTCTTCTAATTAAGGTCACGTTACCTCTCTCAGAAAACTGAGTCACTGCCTATGGAGAGTACTCCAATGAAATTTCGTAGAAGTATTATGATCATTACTTTGAACACCATACATGGTGTGTTCATATAGTAAATACATGCATTGGAACACAACTTCCTACTTAAGACATCCATTTTCTTGGGTAGTGTAAATAATCCATGGAGGAAGCAACAACATTAACTGCAAAATGCATACAGCTTTCAACAACACGATGATACTCCTATACCAAATATGAAAATGTACTATCACCTTTGATATCATGCCACTTAAGTGACATATGAGGGATTATAGATGAGATAAATAATTTTAATACTACATAAATTACAAGTAAGGTCTACTGTATTAATTAAATCAACCATCCCCCCCCCCCCTCTTTTTAAAAAACTCTTACTAATGCAATTTACGCAGTACAGCTGGCACTAGGATGAAAATGCAATTGGTAAAAATATTTGATAGTACATACTAACATATGTACTCAAGTTATTAAGCAAATTTACATCACCTCTCAAGTTTTGCATTTGTTAAGCACACTTAATTTTGTAATTCACTTTCAATAACAAAGCTTATTTCCTATTTTACAGGAATCCAAATCATTTTTATAACATTAGATCATCATGGGAACAAGTCACTTCTAATAACCAACCTGAATACATGCTTTTTACAATAAATCTTACCACAGATTTTCATATGCTTCATGGCAAGAAGACTGGAAAATATATTGCAGAATTCAAAAGCAGTTGAACTGAAAATACTTACCTTGTTAATGATTTTAGCGTACTTTCTGTTCAAATTCATGGCACTTTTTATTGTAATGCAATTAGCAAGTACTTTCTCCAATACTGCAATCACCACAAACAAAACTGTGTAAATAGGTTAACAGGTCCAAAGCAATGTGTTCATATCACTATCAGTCACTTACCTGCATTGCAGAATGTGGTAAAAAAAATTCATACAAAAACATCTCTATTATGTTAGTACCATAGGATTATGCACAAAGTTAAAATATTGGGTGTTTCAGGGAGTAAATAAGAGGAAGTGAAATTAGGGGTGGGGGGAAACTCCTTAATTTATAAGTAAAAATGTATAAGAAATACCACTGAAATGTAACTATGACTCTCAGGAGTGATATATTAATGTTTGAAAGTTTTGTACACAGTTGTGTAAACAATTGTGCGTATGGCGGAAAAGGGGGGGGGGGGGGATGTTGCTACTACTTTAGATTGGCTTTGATGGTAACCCTCACTCGTCTGCAATATATACACTGACTTACCAACTGTAGACAACCAATGACATCTCCATTGCTGCAATTGGAGTGTCTGGTGTGGGGCATCAGTACATGGTGTTTAGCACACAGAATTAACTTTGATACTCTGGCTGGAGAAGAATTATTCTTAGCACTAAAAGCTGTACTCAACAACTCTCCACTCATTCAAATGAAAATTACTTGCAAACTTAGTACCTGTGTAGAGATATTAAACTATTTGCACAATAAAACAGTAATGATGTATAGACCTTTGGGTGTGTAAAGGATAACCGACTACCTAGAAAGGAAACTATTACAGTTTTCATTCAGTTGTTTCTTTAATAATCTTTAAAAATATTTGGTAGTTGGTGTAAACACTACCCAAATAACAAACAAATAAATATTCAAATGCATAGTTTCCCAAATGTAAACAATAACATTTCAAAGTATGAAAATACACTGAAAAAATACGTAAACAATACGGAAATGTACATCAACCAAATAAATATACTAAGAACTGTAGGTAAATAGTATAGATTGATATGTAAACATTAATAAACAATATAAATTAGCAATGTAAACCATGTGACTTGGACAATAACCTTATACAATAGTCAGCAAGGTACAGTACTGCTTACTACATACACATCATACATTCCTTGACAACAAATTTTATAAATTTGGCACCAGGCTCCAGCCAGTTTAATAAACCAATATACAAACATAGTATGTGCAATTACTGACACATATGAAAGCAACTATTTTGAAGCAATTAATAAATTTTATCCCTAGCTCAACTTGCTTAACTATACACACTTAAACAAGAGGCTCTAGCCAGTTTAATACACCAAAACTGAATATGTTGACGAATGCCAAACTGCTGTGCAGTGCGACTGTGCACACTACGGGTAGACTTCACCCCATCAACGAGCGTCAAGAGCCATGGGTCAAGTTTGAAGCGGCATACATGATTCTAATGTGGCTACAGGGTTGATTTCACGTGCTGGACAACTACAGACATGGGAAATAATTAACGTGGTTAATTATTTCAATTCTACTGCCTGTCCAGGATTCGGCATGCAATTGCCACCCTCTTGACCAGAAATTGTTTTACTAGACGAGACATGGACCAGCTGACACCGACAAGGAAGTTACAGTCGTAGAGCCTCCAGCAGGGGTGGTAAACCTGGCGTCAGCCTCCACCTAAGGCGATAAGAAATATGCAGCGCTGTCTGCTACTCTGAATTAATCTACCCCTGTGGTGAGAGGCTTGCACCCCCTGCACCCCTGTGAGAGCCACGAAGCTAACATTTAGACTACTGTATATAAGGAATCCTGGAAACGCTCCAGGGTTCATCGGGCTGCCGTCCGCAGAGGTTGGGGGGCTCTCCTGGGTCTGGTTAAGGCCTCCACCTCTCCTAGCCTGAAGATGGCCAGCCATCCAGCTCCAACAGTTTGCAAAAGGCTCATTCATATATAGCAACTCCAGTCCCGGCAGCTTGGGAAGGCTCTCCTAAGGTAACCTTATCATCTGCACCTGGCATCCTTTACCCAAGTCTTTCGATGACTCCATGGTAGAAGACTGTCGTTACATCCCCTCTGGACAACCACCCCTCAGAAAATTAATTGACTGTCAATTGCGACATTTTCTAGGAGTTTGTTGATTTGGAGCGAATCAGTCCAGGTTCGCCTTCACCTGGCATAAAGTCAATTAATAATTTACCCTAAACTATTTAGATTATACAAGAACCGGATCCCCAGTGTTTTCACTAGCAGCAATAAAACGCTATGTCAAACTTTAAACTGGTTGAAGTCGTTCTTTAATCACCCTTAATCATTTAATATATAAATTGAAAGTATGTATTTTCAATTGGGCTCAATAACGAAAGAAATTCCTCACTGGGGAATAAGTATGAGTGGGCCGAACCCCTCATGATCCCAGCGCCTGCAAAGGCTATAGTCTGAAAATACATAGTGGGATTCTTGGGAGTGTCCGAAGCATCCGCGCTTGTCCACAGGAACATCCCAACTCTAGCCCGCTATTTTACAAAGACAGTGCCTTGGGAACGACTGCAAAGGTACTCCCACGAGTACTGTCCTCTAGTGGCTAGGGGAGGAGTAAGATTAAGTAGTCAATGTATGAGAAGAGCCTCATTTGGGGAAAGTATGTAATCTTCCAATAGAATGTTAATGAGGTCAAATTAAACCTTCCAATGACTAGGAAAGGAGGGAGATTACTCAGTAGAAATACTTTTAGTGTTTGATGGGCTCTGCAGAGAGAATTGTCACAACCTGAGAGCGCACCGCTAGTCGACTCCCCTCACAATGCTGCTCCCCCGTACCCCGTACCTGTAGTCACTGTCCCTGCACCACGCCAGATTTTGCCCTTTATAGTGTGTGAACACGAATCGGAGCTAGAATCCAAGCTAAGTATCTGCTGGCCATGGCCCAGCCATGAGTACATAAGCCTTTATCCTCCATCTGAACCCGCAGCGGTAGCAAAGCATCCTACCCCTTTCCCAGTTATCGACTCTAAGCCACCTGCAACATGTACAGTTCATACGACAGTTGGGAAGGTGATCAAAATCACCATATTCCCAAAACCACCCCGACATTCTGGATAGCTTCCCCTCTACATAATTTCGCCCCCACTCGTAAACCTACTAGGCGAGCTCCCTTCAGACATCCAGGTAGCGAGCAGGACCCAGAGTAGGACCTATCCAAAGTAAGACAACCCATTTCCATTCCATTATCAAATACACTGCCGTTCGCGTTAATTTAGGGAATTATTCATTTTTTGGGACACCTGGTGTTCCGTATATTGGCAACCTTCACGATGAGTAAGTTGCACTCCTTGGGAGGGAAACGTTTGCAATCAAGCTCACCCTGGAGTTTGATTCCCCTCCAAACCATTATAACTCTTCCACTATTCAGTATCACAGAAACAACCCCAACGTGGGCAAACCTCGACCCATAAGGTAAAAGGAACCTCCGCTAGAAACAAATTTGCAGCTGAAAGGCACCAAATAACCCTCTGAACGGCAATCAGCACTTGTAATACTCAGTGCCAGTTGGAAGTACCAAGGCAGGAGCCAGGTACCTTCTCCTGCCACAAAGCCGAAAGGGCAGAGTGCGTCAATGTAAATATTGTTTGCTTTTATTTTTCGAAGGTTTCCCTCCAGTAAAAACAAACCTACACCTTTCTCGTTAAGGGCTATCAAACTTCGCACGGCCCTTGAAATAGCAGCTGTGACACTGAACTGTCTGTGTTCTTGTCCCGGTAAATGCAAATTTGGGTTGCGAAAATCCTCCATTCTGAAATGGTTTGAACACACTGTTTTGTGTATAAACCCCCAGGCCCCATTTTCTTTATTACATCCAGGTTTGCTCTCTTACATTACTGCACCAATTCCTTGCACCTACTAAATGACAAAACAGTATTTAAGTAAATTACGGTATTGCAATTGTGTGATTGGAATTTGCAATGACAATAATAATGAAAAATGTTATCCACTACAGTTTGTGTACTTACTGACTTGCATCCTTTCGTAATCTAAAACAGGACTTTCTGCAGTTCACAATATTGTAATTAAAACAGCCAAAACGTCACAAATTTTTGCTGCCATAGTAAATAACCACGCAAGCAATAAATATTTGAATTAAAACACATCCATAATACTCAAACTTCCCATTCAATCAATAACTTATTTCCGTACGAATAGTTCACACCGTTAGGAGCATTGGCATCTTTGTCTCACATTTTTTTCGGCTACTTTCCCATATTGTCCTCTTACCATATTTGAGAAAACAGCACTGTTGTGAGTAGTGATGGGATGTCTCCATTGTGTATTTACTCTGTGGTTGTCATGTATTATACAGTTTAATTTAGTTGGTTTCAGGAAACGTGCACTGTGTTGATTTTACTGAATGATTCTGCAAAGTGCAGTGCAATGTTGCTTTCAGCTGCTACGTTTTCGAAGTTCGGAGGGGGAGGAGTCCCACTCACTGCCTTTCGGCACTCCCCCAGACCTCAAGCTGCAGTTCAAGTATGTGGAGAAGTCACTGCTTCATGGCCAGAAGAGACTGAATGGCCAGCCACGGACAGAGATTGTGTAAGCTTTAGATATTATTTCATTTTCCTATGATGGTGCAAATGTTGTATTCTGTAGCAATCAGACTCTTTTCTCAGATGCAGATGGTATGGTAGTCACCTTTATGAAATGTTTGTGTTTATTCACATACCATGTACACTGGCATTCTTTCTGACCGTTTATTCCCATTGTGTTTTAAGACCACTTATCATTAGTTCATCATTGTCAATACCTTATCTTCTATTGTTTTGTATGTTTCATCATCATTCATCAACTGTAATATCTTGTATAAATAAAGTGTCATGTTTTTACTTCCCAAAAATAAATATTTCTTGAAACTGGAGCTTGTCTCTAACCCAGAAATGACTATTAGATATACCTACTTTCTGACAAATAAGAATCAACATATGGCATTAATCTATTTAAAATTTTACTAAAAAAATATTTGACGCATTTTGCTAGTGTATTTGCTCAAGAGAATTAACAAGTTGTTTTTATTACAAATTCAATTCCATCTTTGGCTTGGGTTTTGATGTTGTTGTAGTCAAATCACTCCAACCCACCCGCTAATTGATTGCTTTACTTTGATCAGAGATATCTTTCTTTACTTTTTCAGATGTACATGGACTTTAAAAGAAAGATCCTGTCTGTATTCTCGTTGTATTGTCCTGTATGTATAATATGGTGAACTACATATTATACAGATTTATTTCAGATTGCAGTTAACTCACCATGTTGTGCATGTCACCCTGCTACAGTTGCTGTGTATATCTCAGACTGAGAACAAAGTTTTAGCCACAAAATTGGTACCAGGAAACAATTTTCTTTATATTGAATTTTAAATTTTTTAACATGTTTTATTTAGTCATTTAGTATTCTGTAAAAAAATTTTATCATATTCATAATATTTTAATTAGTTATTCATATTTTTGTATCATTGGTGAAAGTAGTAGTTTTAGTAATAGCCTTGGAGCAGGCCACCTCCACCTGTAAAGCGTAGCTTACTTCCTTTCACACTTTGTTTAGTAGTAAGAGTATGTGTCACTAGTAAATATTATTCCTAATAAATATATTTTAATCCTATCATGAGAGTGAATCTGTTTAGAGGTAATTCCTTTCCAACAAGTAGGTACTCAACTCAGATGGAGCAAGTATTTGACCGGGTTTTGATAAGTTTACGATTCATATTGTAGGACTGCAGATACTGTTCAGGAATCTGTACGTTGACCACATACCACTATAGACTGCCACCCATTCTGTACACCCATGTGTACAGAAAGGTAGAGCCCCGACCACTAGGTACTCATCTAACAGGAGCAGGACTGCCACCTCAGGTTGTATCACTGACCGGAGTGCCGCTGGTGCTGGCAGGGTTATTTTGCCTGGGACTGGAGGCCCGACTGTTGCTGGGCCACACCTTGACAGTAGTAGGAAGACGGCTCATACGACCTACCGCTTTAGGTTTGTGCACCAAGGTGCAGAATCGTAGGAGCACAGGGTTCACGCCGTCAACTGCTGTTGGGCTCTACACTTAATTAGGGTCTACCATCTACTTGCGCTGACTGAAGTTAAGTCATCTGTCCATACTGCCTCTATGCCATTTGGGGGAGGTACGATGCTTGAAGGGAGGAGAAAAAGTAGGAGTTTCTTACTGCTAAGCAATTGTACACCAATAACCCCTCTGCACTTGGTGGAGACACCCCACTGTAACGAGCTTAGACCGCCTGTCACCTGGAGAGGCAGTCCTTTTCAGCCAGCATCCTGGTTTATTTCCCCTACGCACATTAAGCTTGGCACCGAGAGGCATCCTGCAGTTTGTGCCCTAGTCACTGGGAGTAACACCAGGTTGGGCATCTCCAACTCCTACTTCGGAAATAGTGAAGCATAGAGTGGAGCATGAAATACGGTGTGCAAAGCAGAATTGGCCTATATATCCTGTATGTATCTCTGCTAACATGAGTCGCTGGAATGTAGTCGGTGCATTCTTATAGCTGAAGGGTATTATTTCAAACTTGAGGGTTTCTCCCTCTGGGGTGGTGAAGGCAGTTATTTTCTGCTGTCTGAATGCACTACTGTCTGCCAGCACCCCAACTGCATGTCGAAGGTACTGAAGATCGTAGCTTCCCCAATATCACGCAAGGTGTATGTAGGTTGATGCCTGGAGGAGCTATGGGATGTGTGACATCGTTTAGAGGCTTTTACTTTACACAAAACTGCAGCTAGCCGTTCTTCTTGGAGATGAAGACTACACATGAATTGTATGGGGAGTCGGAAGTCTCTTCTATCCGTTGTTGCTTCATTTCCTCGATTTACTCCATTATTAGTTGGCTGCATCGTTTAGCGGAAATCCTGTAGGGTCGGTTGTAGTTGGGCCTGCTAGTAGTCAACCATAATACGTGTTGGTTTGATCTGGTTTGGCGAAGGGTTCCTCGATGTCGGAAGGCACCGGTGTGTTCATCCAGGACTTTCCTTGAAGCACAGTTATTCCTAGAACTGCGCTTGGAGGAGCTGGTGATTGAATTCTTCAGTTTTGAGGGATGGCGGAATTATGGCATCCGGACAGTGTTCCCAATTGATGGTCACGCAGTGTTTGTCACCCAGGTATATATTACGGTGGCCGTGGTCCATTACACACTGTTCTTTGCAGAGCCAGATGTGCCCAAGTATTATGGCTTCTTGGATATCTGGAAAGACTATGAATTAAACTGGTTTAGAGTGCTTGTATAATTTGACTGTGAGAGTGGTCCAGTTGTCGACTTTTAGAGTGGAATCCCATTTTACCATCCTTACAGTATGAGTTTGTTGATGCCCTTTGTTTTGATGTTAGGAGGTCACTGCACACAAAATTTTCTGTGGTGACTGAGTCGAGTAGGTTGAGTACTCTGCCTCCTCTTCCGGAGTTTGGGTACGGCTGTAGAAGTCTGTAGTACAATTGGCTAGCACTTCTTCACCAGTAAACTGGGCGGCAAGGCGGCTACTCAGTTGTCCCCACTCAGTGATGATTTTGCTCTAGTTGTTCCACTATTCAAGGGCCAGAAAACTTCTTGACGCGTGACGTCCTATTGGCAAAGGAAGTTCTTCATGGCCCACGTGTTTTGGTGGGGTGAGTTTGAAGTCTAATCGCAGCACAGAACATGAGCCCGACCCGTATAGAGGACGGTGGTGTGGCTTTTCCACTGGGCACAAAATCAGGGATGGCAAGCACAATCTTACGTTTTGGCAGAACCACTCTCACTTGTGTACCTGGGTGACTAATGGCCTGGGGAGGATGCTGGACCTGCTGTGGCTCTGGAAGTGATGCGTTCGGGCTGGCACAGAGATCTGGTGTGCAGGTGGATGAGTTGACCTCGGAGCTGCTGGTCAACCTAGCGCTTTCAGTGAGCTGGTGGCCTCTGATCCATGGGTTTGTTATGCAGTAAGAGACTTCTTCACCACTCAGGTAGATGAGAAACAAAGGGTGAATAATGCCTACGAGTCAGACTGGAGGTTCGGATCTCCTGCTGTCCCTCGACGGACATGATGCTTACAGAGAAATGAGCTACTACTACTACTACTACTACTACTACTACTACTACTACTACTACTACCACGACCACGACCACTACCACTACTACTACTACTGGAATAATATTCTAAGTTTAAATAAAACATGTTTATTTCTGTTGGTGGTTTTGTACTATCTCCTGTGCGCAAGAGATAAACAGAAGCTAGCTATGCTCACACAGGTGAAAGTGACCTGTTTCTAATCTAATGGGGTAGGTAGGCAAATGGCTATGATAATAATTCGATTTTAACTAACCCTACGCTGCTTGTCTTGAAGGGACAGAAAGGTGTCTAAATGTTTGATGACTCAAATGTAGGGAGGTTCTGGAAGATGACTGCAAGGTGTAGAGACATCTTCAAAGGTGTAGTTAGGGATCTGAAGACCTCAGCTTCGGGCCAGGAATGCGGTGAAGACCAAATGAGAGCTGATGGTTCTTTTTGCACCTGGAGTGCGGTGAAGGAACATGACAGAATGACATTCCATGGACTGCGCCTCAGTATTTATACTTTTCTGACTTGCCCTTGACCAGTTGGAGGAGGATTGGCGATGTTATATCCTCTGGGTGTGTGACGTCACCGGTCGGCCGAAGTTCCAGCTGCTGCATGTCTCGGCGAATCATAATAGTAGTTTCATCCCTCGGTGCGCTATAGTACTAGGTGACCATGGAGCATCATCCCGATGGCTTGGCCAGTAAACAGTAGGTACAATTTCTTTGGGAGATGATGTGTGTCTTTTATCGTTTAGTAAACAGTACAAGTTCTTGGCATCTGGAAGATTGTACTGCCAATCAAACTCCGTTGGGGTGTGCGTGTGAGTGGTTCACACTGATGAGTATAAATAAATTAAAATAAGCAGAAAAGACGTTGCATTTCAGTATGTTATTTTGATACTGAATTTAGTGCAGTTAGGACCCATGCTGTTCTTATTTTGCATAAACCTGGATGTCTAATAATTTATACTTGTGATTAGTAAGAATTTTCCCCACGTAATTGTTCTTGAGCCCAGTTACATTTTTTCTGTAATTTTACCTTTATGTAAGTAGTGACAAACAACTATTATCAAGCCACAGGGGTGATGCCGTACTGGCTAAAAAGTGGAGGGGTAATCATCCTTCTTGCCTCCCCACACTCGGCAGTTATGGTTGTGTTGATGTTTGTTGTTGTAGTGTGTGTCTGGCGCCATGCTGGCTGGAGCTGGACGTGTCTGTGGTAGACCGCATCTCTGCACTGCTCAACCCGCAGCCATTGTGCAGGCGCAAGGCCCCTACACTGACTGCCCCAACGGTGAGTCTTCCACACTTTGCATCAGTCATCATGGGAATACCAGTACACTTTTCACATCCTCAGGCATACCATATTTACTAGGGATATGCCAATGCTGATGCTGATGCTGGTACTGATTAACCGGCCGATACCACGACCATCGACATCCGCGGCATCTGAACAATATTTGCTGATTATTAGCACTAATCTATATAACACAGAGTTAAATAAATCAGCATACTAAATCTCGTAAAATAGTAATTTTCCGCATTCATCAATCAGATATTCTGTCCTAAACCCAAAATATATTCGGAACAATTTGTTTTTCGATGATTTGTTCTAATTGCTTATATTTTACCGTATTTCCTGTTGGTGTATTCACCAAAGATTGTGTGTATCATTCATTTTTGGACTACATGAATACAGAACAACACAGATAATCACCAACTGGTGCTATCGATAGTATTGATTAAATTCTGCAATATGTTTTTTGTTTTCTATTTCATTCTTACGTTTTTACTGAATTCCTAGATCTGCGACAATGAGAAATCAACTTGTATTCTTATTCTTCTTATGCATTATTGTCTTCGATAGTTGACGACAGTGAAAACAAATCCCACACTTTAACACTGTATTCAATTATCTGTGGTGATGTTATTGTAAATGGCAAGTTAAAGGTTATAACCTTGGAGGTAATTTGATGGACTTAGTTCTTTTTGGAATCTGTTGGCGGCAGTTTTGGTTAGTGTGGTAAGAGTTAGTTGGAGCTGCGCGTTGAAGGTCAAGAAGCAAGGGAGCTATACGAGCGACACTAACACGCACGCCTAGTGTCTCATCACTCCTACGTGCAAGGAGTGCAGTGTTTCCGTCGTAACGCTGTACTGTGCAGATTAGATCTGTTACAGTGGGGTTTTATTACACGCTATGAAAACTCGCACATTAAACTACGTCCGTATCTTTGTACTGTTCTCTTGCCGTTTAAAGAAACTGCACAGGCAAGCTTTAACATGAGATATTTGACCATCACAAATTTTTTTCTCCAATAATATACTAAACTAGTTATTACCCGTGGCTTCGCTGGCGTGGTTATAGGGATAAATAATGAAGTTTTTGTCAGTACACATACACAGATCATGCAATTTTTGTAAAATAAAGTTATTGTAATAAAGCCCACCATGGTTTCATTATGATGTTATGTTCATAATACTAATATTTCTTCTTTCAAGTTTTAATGGCGTTATTAAAATAAAACCCTGCCATTGCTTTGCACATGTTTTATGTTACCGTGATATTTAGGACATTGAATTGATCTAGCCACTTTTTTTTTTAATTGGGTTCTCTTGTCACCGAGTTTCTGTGGCCCCACTATTGGGTTCTCTACCCATTGAGCTACTGCGACCCTACTATTGGGTGATCTAGCCCCTGACCAGCTGCAGCCCCAATATTGGGTTCTCTAGCCACTGAGCTACTATGGACCCCTTTTTGGGTGCTCTAGTCACTGAACTACTGCGGCACTACTATTTTATGGTCTAGCCCCTGACCAGCTGTAGCCCCACTATTAGGTACTATTGGGTTCTCTACCTACTGAGCTTCTGCGGCCCCACTATTTGGTGCTTCACCCACTCAGCTACTGTGGACCCAATATTGGGTTCTGTAGCCCCTGACCAGCTGTGGCCCCACTATTGGGTTGTCTGGCCCCTGAGCTTCTGTGGCACCCTTACTGGGTTCTCTAGCCACTGAGCTTCTGCGGCCCCCTTATTTGGTGCTCTAGCCATTGAGCTATTGCGGTCCCACTTGATATATATCTATCCACTGGGTTACTGCAGCCCCACTCTAGCCACTGGGCCACCACTGCTTTTTGGAAGGAAATGTTTACTGCCCATAGACAAAAAAAAAAGAGAAATTGCGGAAATAATTTTTTTAACAATGCTTTTTTTTTTTGCAGTATAGAATCCTAAGAAAATCTTAATGAGATATTTTTATGGAATAAAGAGTAGTCTATGTCACTCTTTGACCCGTAGCTATATGTGCGCAAAAAATCACGTCAATCCGTTGCTTTGTTTAGACGTGAAAGAAGGACAAACACACTTTTGCATTTATATATTGGTAAGGATATGACAAAAGTAAAACAATAGGCACATAGATAATTGTTTTTTTATCTTTTCTGACAAAAAGTCGTATTTGCAGAACATTTATTTACAGAGATACGCGTATTCGCGCACACAACTATTTCACAAAAAAACGTGCTGGTCCATATAACTTAATGGTCTGAATAAGACTTGGCAAGTACTAATTGGCAAAACTTGATGGAAATAAATTAGTTATCATTTTAACCAAGGGATTGAGTATGGTTGGCTGAAGAATTGATACTAAGCAAAAATATTTACTTAAATAAAAAAATTTGTTGAATTCAAAGTGAATATTTAATTATGTTCAATAATTTTTTTAATGGTATCTTTAGGCTGTTGGTATGAACAAAAATTTTTTTTTCAGGTTATGTAGGTAATTTCTCAGGTCTAAAATACAAGACCGCATCAGATTCCTAAGTTTTGAAGTTTGTTTTTAAGTAACTCAGTTTGTAATGAATGCTGTATTGTCTGGTAAAATTTTTTTCTTGACTGTTAAGTCACTTATTTGCCCAGTTAAATTGTCTCTCTTATCATTTCTTATTAAAATTAGTGTTCTAATTCATTTCTATGCTGTAGACACCTAATATAAAGTCCTAAAAGTGTTCACAAAACTGAAGACTTATATTTAAGTAACAAAAAAAAGGGTTTCCAAATATTGAGAATTGGGATTTATGATTGTGTTCATCAAAACTTGTATCAGCATCGCTGAAATCTGCAGCATCAGCAGCTTTGAATCAGTATAGTTGGTATCTACAAAATGTGATATCAGCCCATCCCTAATATTTACTCATTTAAGAGCTCCACCCATGTAGATGCCCCATCCTATTTTTGAAAGCTGAACACGTGCAGAACTTCTCGGTTCTTTTGAATTAAGGGGGGACTATGCTGTTTGCCCTCTTTGTTTCTGCGAAGGAGATGGGAATCAAACCCCAGGGTGAGGCATACTGAAATAAGCTCCCGTCCGGGAGTTTTACTACCCTCACGACCAGGGCTGTCAACAGGTGGGATGCCAGCAGTCCCAAGGAGGGGAATGAAGTATTCCAATGATTAATCGATGGTGATTGTGGGAATGGTTGATCTGGCAGGGGTGATGGGATTTATTTGTGCGGCCTTGTCGGCCGGCGTGCGGGGACAAACTTAACCAGGGTTTTGTCACATGGTTTTAAGGGCGACTTTCGGTGGGAGTCGAACCCTAATGAATTCTCGTGAAGCTAATTTTATGGTGCATTCGTTAGGCAGAGCTTCCACTGTCAGTTGTCGAACCCGAATCCAACTGCCGGAGGCTAATCGTACTATGCTCGAGGGAGCTGGGGTGACTCGAACAGGAGCTGTCGAGGTTTCCAGTACAGTAACGGGTGCGACGGTATCGGTGGTTTCTGCAGCTACTTCTTCCTGCTCAGTGTCTTCAAGCGGACACCATCCTAGCAAATGGTTGAGGGGTCCCTCTTGTGTCGTTGGTGGGACTAACTCATAACACACAGGTAATTTAGCTGGTTCAACAGGTACAAGTTCGACTGGCTTAACCAGGGCTAGCAAATTATTAAGGGGCTGTGATCTATTTAAGGCACGTCTCTCATGTCGCCTCTGGTGGCTTCCAAGTCCGCCGTGGTTGTGATGCATCAAACCTTATAACTGACCAGGGAAACTATTCTACAATTAATGTAGGCGACACACAAGAAATACGAAGTACGTAAGATTTATTACGTAAATATGAAAGCAAAGGCGAAGGCAAGCCTGGAATAATAGCCAAAACAAATATGTACTATTTACGCAATTCACAGTGTAATGACTAAGTTATGGAGGAGTCGCCAGAGGAACGTTAATCGCGTACTGACCTGCCACCGCGGGAGTCAAGGAAGTTGACTTAAGGTGAGGGTAGTGGGTATATAGGAGGTAGAATTTACCATTTATATATATATATATATCATAAAATTGAAGTTAAAAATATCTTGCACCTGGTTTTGATAGCTTTGAATCTCGCGGAGTCTTTGGGTTTAGTATTGAGTTGGTGCACAAGATATTTTAAACAAAAGCACACACAAAATATAAGCATACAAACATAACATTAAAAAATACTCTCCTACAAAATGGTATTCTTCTTGTAGGTGATCTTCACATATACACTTTAAAAATATATTGAGATATATAATTGTGTGCCTACACATCAAACCAGATTTAATGCTGAAAAGCATAGAAAAAAAATTAACCCAACTATCCCTTGTAGGAGTCCATCTTATATTGTAGGTCTAACAGCTTATGTGTACAGTATGTATCTTCGATGGAATGTTCGAAGGTAAGTTCCCCAAAGAATGTTCACATTAGTAAGTGCTGAAAATATACTCCTACATGACGTCATTCTTCATGTAGGCGATTTTCACAAGTACACTGTAAAAACATATAGTGACATTTATAGGTTTACCTACACCTCAAGTCAGATTTAAGTGATGAATATTATAAAAATATAAAAAGCTAAAATGTCATTGTTACGTCGAAGTCTCTGTCTTCATCCTAATCACTGGCACTGTGGTGAGCGTCTTTACATGATTCACTTATGGTAGCCGTTACTATCACTGTGGAGAGCGTCTATTTGTAATGCTACCTACTTATGTGGGCTGTCGGCCACAAAAAACTATGGAACCGCGAGGTGTAAAATGTTTATATTTCACTGTGGTAAACAGTTACTGATGTACAGCTTTTTACGGCTGTATTAAAAATTAATTAGCCCATAGTCGAGCGACTAATTACGGGTGCATTTACCTTGTTGGTTCTTTATACTGGTATTTGTACTGGATACTTTTAATTTAATTTAGCCTAAATGGTATTGTTCTGCTTATGTCACTGTCTTTGGCTTGCAGCTAAATTAAATGTGGTTGTCGTGACCGGTCTATAATGAGTCCTTTGGCCACGTGCACGTAGTAGCGGTTTACGCTACTGCACTGTCTTTAATATTGACGCACTTACTGGTGATTTTCTGTCTCACCTTCCGTGAGCCTTCCCCTATGACGAAGGGCTGCATGCAGAGGGTATGGCAACATGTACCTGGTTGTGGGCCTTCATGGCGATTCCCAGTACCGGCCAGGCGTATGGGTGGCCTTGGCGGTATTGGGGGGGGAGGGGGTTGCATCAGGTGTCGTGGATCAGCCTGGGGCGTCGTAGCATCGTCTTCTGACGCAAAAAATTGTGAGGGCACTCGTTCAAGGGATGTTGGGGCAGTGCGGGGAGTAACAAGCCCTCCACCCCAACTGTGCGGGTTCCTACCTGTAGGGCAGGATGTATCTCTGATGTGGTAGTGCGAGGGAGAAAGATCTCAACTTCGACTGCGGGTAGCACAGTTCGTCGTGGTACCAGCTCGTGGGTGGCATCGACTGTCTCGGTGGCCAAGTCCTGGGGCGAGGCAGTGGACGGGAGATTCACCTCGACCTCCACTGTGGGTGATGTGCTTGTTGAGGGGTAATGGGTGGCATCAACGTTCTCAATGAAGGAGGCTTCTCACATAGCAAGATGGCGAAGCGGAGTACTTCCAATTTGGCAGCTCGATCTCCGGGTCTACGGGTATTCCTGCATCACAGGACCTAGGGACGGAGCACTTCTGTTACAGCTCGATGCTCCTGGTGGCGGTTGTTCCTGTGTAGTAGGTTGGAGGCACAGAGCACTCTATTCGTAGCTCTGCGTCCTAGTAGAGTTTCCTGTGTGAAAGGTGGTTGATACAGAGCACTCTTGTCTCAGCTCGGCATCCACGGTAGCAGGAGTTCCTGAGTTACAGGTTCTTGAGGCAGAGCACTTCCAGCGTGGCAGCTCGACGTTCCGACGGTCAGGTTTTTCTGCACGGCAGGGGGTTGGTGCGAAGCACTCTTGTCCGAGCTCAAATGTCCTGTTAGGTAGTTTGTTCTGCATGGCAGGTTGTTGTTGGGACGGAGCACTTTTGTCCGAGCTCGATGTCCAGGTTAGCGGGAGTTCCTGCATTGCAAGTTCTTGAGGCGGAGCACTTCTGGCTTGGCAGCTTGACGTCCTGGCTGGCGGGTCTTCCTGCATGGCAGGTGGTTAGGGCGGAGCACTCTCGTCAGAGCTCAAAGTCCCGGGTTCCAGTGGTCTAGTGGCATATCGTACTTCGTCGGAGCCAGAGGTCTACATTTTTGAAGTTGGACTAGCCTCGACTTCTGGATTTGTAGTTGTACTAGGTGGGGAGGTAGGCGCTTGGGTGATTCCTACCCCTCTCACCGAAGGTGCTTCCGATTGCTCGCTAATGCTAATGCGACTTGCTCGGCAGGGTGTTTGACAGGGTTCTCCATCACGTGTACTCTCCCATGATAATTCGTAGTAGCTAGATTTTGTTTTGGCTGCAATCTTCTTGGCATAGCTGCATGGCGTCGAGGGCATTGATCTGACTAAAAATGCACTATGGCATTGTTCTACATCTGGCTTCCATGGCGCGATGTAACTAGGAGCCCTGTCAATAATGATGGGCGTCGGTTCTGGTCTTGTTGAGGGTCCTGGCTGTGTATCGGAAGCTACCCTTTTGGGTGGGGTTTCGTCTTCATCCCCTGATTGGCCAGGGAATGTCTCCTTCCACTGCGTCATCCCCAATTGTCTACTTTTCCCCTTGGTGTGGGCATATCTGACCTCGGGTGGCCTTTCGGATCCGTCCGCATATATCTTCGGCCCACCGAAATGCAAGTTAATTCACCGCCAAACACCGAAATGCAAGTTTTACACAACCAAACACAGAAATTTCAGTTAAAACACAAAATAAATTAAATTTATCCCAAATATACAATTTTATCTGTGAAACCATGACCAAAAATCTGTATCCAAAAATATATCAACTGCATGATAGTAAGAATACTATAAGTTTTCAGATGATGGGAAGAAAAAAATTTTTAAGCTATAGTCATTATGGCTGAGTGAATAACAGCTGTAAATATTGAATACCAAGTGGATGAGTAATGATCATTTAATTAGAATAGCAAAGTTGTAAAAAAACAAATAAAAAATAATTTTTATTTCCCGTATTGAATATTTTTTCTTTATAAAAGTATCCAAGATGTTCTTGAAAGACTGTAACAGAAAATCCACTGTTTAGGAACCTCAACATACAAGTTACAAAGAAACAAAACCTTTAATTAAAATTTTTTTTTTTTCAACCTATGGTAATGCTCTGCATTACCTTTGTCAAATAAATGGTTTTTCTCTTCTTTAAGATAGTGCATAAATATTTAAAAAATTTAATGGAAATATGCATATAAGAATTAATTATCAACAACTTTTAATAATAAAATTTGCATTAAAATAACACAGTACAATGTCGGCTCTAATAATGCAGAAATTTAGTTATGGTGTTTAAATTTCAAAGACTTTCATAATACAACTGATAACACCGAAATCAGGTATTTTTAAAAACAAAATTTGCCTTAAATTAACACCACAAAATCTTGCCCCTAGATATGGTCCATCCCATTTGTCAACAAGGCCAGCGCTGAATTGGTTGCTGGCTTTGCTGAGAGGGTGACTTCGCAGAAGGATGACTTTCCCTAAATTGAATTGTCTTACCCTGTTTTCAGTTAGGGGTATATCTTTAAATTGTAGGCATTCTGGGCGTGCGTGGTGCAGGCCAGGTCTGCTAGCCGGATGTCCTCGGTTTGAAGCATATCAGTGGGCTCGCTTTCCCACTGCCATTCACCTGGTCGGCGTAATGTTTGCCCCAGGAGTAGGACGCTCGACTGGTGTTGATGGTCTCGTTTGTATAGTGTTGAAGGGCAAACAGTATGGTAAGGATGTGCTTATCCCAATACTTGTGATCATTACCCACACTGATACGAAGGCACTTCTTGATCTCCTGGTTCCTCCGTTCAGTGGGGTTGGCTTGGGGATGGTATGGAGGGGTAGTCCAGATTTCTACACCCCACTCTTGACAGACTGTTTGCTTTTGACGGCTCGTAAACTGGGTGCCATTGTTTTTCAGTATGGCCTTCGGATAACCCCATCATGCGAAAATCTCCATCTCCATTTTCCGCACTATTGAGGTGGTTTCTTGGCTGGGTAGAGGAAATGCCTCTACCCATCTTAAAAATTGATCTGCTACCACGAGCAGGTAGCAGTTTCATTGCGTGCTACGTGGATACGGGCCCATCAGATCGGTAGCGATGTGGGTCCAGGCCGTCTCGGGTCTCCGTGGTTTTGTGGTGGGAGGGGGAACCAGGTATGATTTGCCCCAGCAGCACATGATGCAATTGTTGACATACTGCCAGACATTGCAGCTTATCCCGTCCCAGTTGTAATGTGTTTTAATATCCAGCAGGTTTTCCCTAGTACCCGGGTGACCAGCTTGTGGATGGTCGTGATAGTGCCAGCACATATCAGCGCGTAGTTGCAGTGGAACCCAGATCTTCCAATGTGCATTAGGCTGTCCGTTACTCGTCCACACGACATCATCCGGTAGTTCATATCGTTGGGGCTGTTCCCGTAGTAGGCATAAGATGTTGGGGTCCTCCTGCTATCTCAAGGTTATTTGTTGGTGTTTTATTTGCAGGTGAAGAAGACGGATTTGTTCTTCCGGACTTATTTCGACCTGCGGGGAAAGGGGGGAGCCTTTGTCTCCTCCTCTTCCTCCTCAGCTTTCTCCTCCAATGTCAGGGAATGAGACAGGGCGTCTAGCAGGTCGTTCATCTTACTTGGACTTCAAAGTTGAGCTCAGTAAGGAACATGTCACACCGGCCGAGCTTGGCCTTTGAATTCCGGGACTCGTGTAGCCATTGGAGGGCTTTAGAGTCTGTCCATATAATGAAATGTTTCCCCTTCAAGATAATACCTGTATTTCTTCATGGCCCAAATAACGGCCAGACACTCCTGCTCATTGATGTAGTAGCGCTGCTCAGTCTTGTTTAAACGAGTTGATGCATGCGCTACCACATGTGGCTGTCCTACATATTGCTGGTGTAGTACTGTGCCTAGGCCTTTTTGATAGGCGTCCATTTGCAGTATTAATGATTTGTCTCCTTGTGGTAGATGGATTTGGTGGATATTCTTGAAGTTGTTCTTCAAGTTGGAAAATACTCGTCGTTCCGGACCCCATCGGCAACGAGTGCCTTTCTGGAGAAGTGGATGTAGCAGCGCCGTATATTCTGCAATATTTGTAAAAAAAGTCTCGTAGCCATTTTCACACAGACCCCTGGTACGGTCGTAGTTTTCGCTTATTTGTAGGTTCTTACACTTCTTCAATTGCTCGTATTGATCTGTGTTGGGGGAAGTTTCCCTCAGGTGATATGACGTGTCCCAGATAATCTATTAATGACATGCCGAAGAAGCTTTTTGACAGCTTGCAAGTCATTCAGTGTAATTTGAGTCTTTCCAACACTCTTTGCAGATGGCCTAGATGTTCCTCCCAAGTATTAGAATATATTATTACATCGTTGAGATAGGCGAAACAGAACTCGCCGATGTAACCTGTTAATACTTCCGCAGACATTAATCGTTGGAATGTTGCGGGGGCATTTTTCAAGCCGAATGGCATGACTTGAAATTGAAGAGTTTCACCCTCTGGTGTCGTAAAGGCAATATATTTCTGACTGTCCGGGTGAATTGCAATCTGCCAGTACCCAGACTCCATGTCGAGAGTACTGAATATTTTGCCTTTGCCAATATCTGGTATAGTATGAGATAAGGCTATAGCTGGGGGAGTGATTGGTTGGGTCATTTAGCGATTTGTAAATTACCCTAAATCGCTATTTCCCGGTTGCTGAACTGCTTCCAGTCCGTTAAGAATCCTCTGTATATTTCCCACCATGTGAGGGCGAGGCCCTTCAAATGTAATTGGGCCATGTTGACCCATTGCTTCAGTGGCAGGTCCGTTTCTTTGATTTCTTTTTCGCATTCCCACGTGAATGCTACCAGGTCTTGGTGTGGTCAACCTGCAGAGTCGGTAATCTGAATGTTGTCGTCTCAGCCAGTTGCTGGATGGTCAGGTGCCGATCCATGTTATATATATAAATCCGGGATGGTTTTGATCTGCAGCGTGAGAGATGTGCTTTCTTCTGCATCTCTCGCGCTGATAGGCCATCCCGGGCATAGAGACGCATTCGTCAGGCCACCCTATACATAGGTGATGATAGGGTTCACTACACGTAATGCATATGATGCGGTTTATACCTCGGCCAGGACGCGTAATTTCATTACAGAAACTCATGGGTTGTTGAAGGCAAGCGGTACTCTAATCTGTCTGTATCGCGGGCCTCTTCAGGCCAGTCTGGACACAGGCATAATGAAAGAGTTTAGTGCAGTAGATGCATTCTATTCTTAGTGCGCCATTGCCTGGACAGTCGGAATGGCTACACTGTACGTCTGGTAAGTCATGCTCGTTGTTGAGGTTTCGCCTGTGCGGCCTTGACCATCTGAGTCTGAATGGTAGTGGTTAGGGCGCCACAGAGTGGTTCGGGGACTCCCCGAAGTCCGCTTGACTGCGTTATGTTGGTTAGGTTTCAGTTCGTTGTTTACGCGGATGTTAACGAATCTTTGGTTAGTCACAATCGTTTTTACCCAGTTGATAGAAATGGCGGGTTGAGGTGGGAGCACTTAATCCAGGCTTTGTCGTCACGCTCGTGGTTAGTGTTTAGAGCGAGGGTGCACGGTGCTGTTCCATCATGTCGGTGTAGGCTTGGCCGAAGATCATTAGTCGGTAGCTTCATGAATCTGACGTTCGGTTCCCTCAATCTTTTCCCAGGTGGCTAGGTATAATGGCAAGAGTACTAAATCAGTGACTGAGCGTCACACTGACTCGTGCCTGAGTGGGTTGCCGGTCACTTGTGACATCGTGTAGGTTGAGAAGTGCACTCAATTGCTGTAGCAAGGATGTGCGCGTTCCTGACAGGCTTTATTTCCACTGATCCCCATTGGGCTATAGGAGTCTCTGCACACAGTTTACTGGTTCACCCTGCGTAACACTAACACATTTATGGTGTTTGGTTTGCTCTGACCAGCTTGTATTGCCACTGACCCATGTGCGGGCTGATCAGAGAAGGGGAGTGCTGTTGGGTCACCAATGCCGCCACTGGGATGTGCGTCCACACAGGAAAGGGCGGCAGGTCTCAAGCTACGATATATCCCAGCACTAACAATGCTCTTGGATAAGGCAATAACTCGAGACTGTCGCTCCTCCGTGGGTGAAGATGTTACTGGTGGTTGTGGCTCCTCTGTTTCTCTCTTCCAGCACTAGACAGTGCTCAAGACAGTTGGAAAGCAACAGATGGCCATCTAATGGGTGTGTGAGAGAATATGACGGACCCCTTAAGGGTGCCCGTAGTTGAAGCAAATTCGGTTATAAAATACCCAGTTCTCGTCAAGGGTGTATGTAGCAAACTGTATCTAGCAGGCAGACCAATACTCTAAGAAATAAAAGCTGAAAGGTAGGAAACAAAATTATGTTTATTGAAGTCTCAATAAACATGCGACGTGTGCTACCTCATACCAGTTAATTGAGTGCTGAAGGTTACTATGCTGGCCAGGTGTAGGCGACCTGGTTCTAATGGAAAATGGGAAAGAATTAGCTAAACGAGATAATGTAGATTACTTCTAAATTGTTTTAATAAAGGTGTCTTGAGGAGACAAAGTGAATTTAAAATGTGTTGGTAAGTGTGTTCGTTGGTTGTCGGGTTGACTGGTCATCAATGTTGAAGTAGCCGCAGGGGGCGTACTCAAAGCTTCGAAGTTCTTTGGAAGCCCCAGCACTGAGCAGTGCTCTGGGATGTCACGAGAGATGGATCAGGAATGACTGTCCAAGCCTGGCAGCGCCCTGACTTATATAGATGAAGCTTGTAGGCTGCCGGTGCCGGCTGCGTGGAGGGCTTGACGTCCTTCTACCCTGGTTGGCGTGAGAGTCGAAAAATTCTGGTCAGCATTTCTGCTTCGTGCCTCGTCGGTAGTGCTCGGCCTTGCTTGAGATCCGGGCAGCTTGTTGACTCTCAGCAAGAGAAAGGGGGGAGGGGGGCATGCCTGTCTGGTTGCTTAACCTTCAGGTGAAGAGAATTCACGTATAAATTCTTGTTGCCTGTAGAGTAGGCAACATGTCATTAACGTCTGTAGCATTGGAAGTAGGTACCTTGGCGATGAGTCGTAATAGTAGTTGATTAGTTGTAGCGGCACGCGTCAGCTGGATGGATTGTTTTGCGAGAGGAAGAGAAGAAGGCACAACTAGCTAGCAAGCACATGGTACTGACCATAGAGTCCCACTTCAGCAGTGAAAATGTGAGACTGCAACTCCATTTCATTCAACAGGATGTAAACAATAATGAACAGGTAAATGCATTACAGTTAATAAGTACACGTTCTGCAAGCAGAACTGACCACGCCGGAAGCAGTACAACAGTGTAACGAGTGCGCACAGAGTTTGCAAAAACGTTGGTGTGTCATAAACAATTGTGTAGGTATATTGCTGCCAGGCGACCAGGGCAACTGGAAAGCTGATGTGCCTAACGATGCTCAACTAACAGTACTCCAGCATGCCTATAACAATTAATTAGCCAGACACCCAAAGCCGAATAGATGCAACGCCAAATTGTGATCAAATATCATTGGCCTGAAATTACACGAGACATACACTGTTATGTAAAACAGTTTAGAACCTGCAATGTTTACAAAGTGCGTCACTCCAATGGAGTACACCAACAACCACCATGAGTACCAACCAAACCGTGTGATACCATAGCCCCAGATTTAATGGGACCAAACCATAACCACGCAGTGCACAGGGAAAACAGTTCGTAGTAGTAATAACGTATCTCTTCTCAAGTTGGACCGAACCATATGCTGTCAGCAGCACCAGGGCTGCCAATATTTCTAAAGTCTTGGAAAGTAAATTTTTTCCATGGTAAGGTTTTCCCTCCATCATTCTAACCAATAATGGTGCACAATTTACCAGTCATAAGTGGCGTAAATATTGTGGGAATTTAAAGGCCGAACATCACACGATGGACCAGTACCACCCGAGGGCAAATCCTACTGAGCGGAGAAATTAAGAAATAAAAATGAAGTTGAGAATACGAGTTGGGAAGGATGACACAACATGGCCACATCACTTGCCAACCACTTTGTTTTGTTTATGGACACGTGTTAATGCAGCCACGGTAAGAACTCCAGCAGAGGTCTTACAATGTTGCAGCCTCCCGCGCCCAGAAGTGCTGGCCTGCCTGGATAATCTAACGGTAAACACGGATAGAAGGGAAAGACGCAGAGAGATGATGCAGCAAGTAAAAGAGCAACAGAAATGGTATATTCAATCCTGGCTACCCACTACGCAATGGCTCTCGAAAGCACTCCAGGTGGGAGACCTCGTATACATTCGCGAACACCCACAGTCTGTGGGAAATAAGAAATTTTGTGCTGGTTTAGCAGCTACGTGGACCAGATTCTATCTCATTACCAGCCAATTCGGAGACACTACATATGCTCCAAAAATAAGTGCGATGAAGTAGGTTAAATTCCAACGTGACAACATAAGAGACACCAGAAAAGGGAGTGTACAATGTGCAACCACCCTCTTTCCCCGCTCTGCCAGTTGATCGAGACACCCCGGAAATGTCGCTGCCTCGGCGCCCGGTATCCCGACGCCCAATAGGGATCGAGCAGCCTTCGGGGAAGCGGCGGAGAGTTTCAACACAGACCAAACACGACAAATCCCACCTAGAACAGCTGCTGGTATGCCAAATTCACAGCCGATGCTCGGCGTCCCATCGCCCAAGAGGGATCAGTTGGAAGAAGACATTGCCTCAACTGCTCCCAAGGTGACAAAAAACAGCACAGCACCGCTGCAGATTTCGCCTCTCACTCTGCCAACGCCTGGCGTCTCAATGTCCAATAGGGTAACATAGGAGTAGACGGAAGAAGCGTGGGGTTACCTATTAACGGTTCCACCACCACTGCCTATGAGTGCAGTTCAACCGGCCAGCACAAGCGCGTCCATAGCCCCAACAGCAAACTCAACCCTGAGAGCGTCAGCTGCACTGATGTCCAGCGCCAAACCGTACAACAAGAGTTTGGTCGCAGCAACCCAAGGCGGTGGGTTAGTTTTGACCGCAATGCCCCTACTGCCTGTCAGTGTGGCATTATAGCCGACATCATCGCAACCAACCAGCAGCACCTTCATGACTGCACCCTGCCTGGCATCATGACGCTCGATAAGGAAGTAGCCCCAGCAAGCGAAGAAGTTTGGGAGGATGCACCAGATAGTGCGGATTACTTGCAACCCGCTATCATGAGCACAGCCACAGCACAGTAACCCCTTTCTGCATTGATGCCTGGCGTCCACGTGCCAAATACTGGACCGGTAGCAGACAGCGAGGACAAGGATAGTTGGCCCAATACTACACAGCACACCGAGAAACAGCGATGGGGATAACAGCGACACCTCTGGCCCCCCGCTTCACCGACCACAGCGCCACCGGCACCTACCTCATCATTACTGATGCTGCCAGAGCAACACCACAGCACGCCAGACACATTAGCAACCCGACAAGGCACCACAAGCTCGGTGTCCAGGCTTTGAACCACATCAGTACCAGTTGCAGCCGTGGCCCCGGCATGGACAACGCTGCTGCAGAGCATCATGAGTCTACACGGGTCAAAAGAGCTCCCAAAATGGGGTAGGGGGACATTTGATGCCATCTGCGGCCAGTAATCTAACCCTTGTAGATCTGTGCACACGATCTAGTGGTCAAGATAAGAACTACCAGCAGCAGAGGGCTGGCCACACAACGCACTGCTGGAAGTCATCACCAGCCCGACAGGAAAGTGAATCAGTGTAGCATCTTTTCATGTCACAAGATGTAACTTTTCATAACGTGTGATAAGTGAAGTGTTCCAGCTATTAAAATTAGCCCCACAATAAATGATCACCCGATAAATGAATGTGGCACAATCCAAATTATACTCACGTCACAGTAAATGTGCCAAAACCCAACCATGTGGGCATGTGTATCTCAGCAATTTTTTTGCAAAAGTGAATAGTGTTTCAGGTTCACAAAAATAAGGGAATTTAAGGACTGGCAATTAGCCATTTTATTATTGCTTATCATTTAAATGTGTAAATTGTTACATTGATGTGTATATTGCCATGCAAACCATTCAAACTCTGCAAAACAAAATTTCGTTAAATTATTTATTAAAAATTGTACGTTAATTTGTGAGGTGGCAAATTAATGCAGAACATTTAATTTCAAAGTTCAAGGGTAACCATATATGTTTTTCTCTTTCAGGTCAAAGAAAGACATAATATGCCAAATCAATTAAAAATAAAAAAAATTAGTGAAACGTAAATTTTATATAAGTGCCAATGTTTTGTTTAAGTATCTTGTATTACTTGTCGATTGCTATGTGTTTCATCCAGTTCTATGTTTTACATCATCCATTTTAATTAATTATTCAAGGGACCTTTTTTGTTCTGGCACTGCGTAGTTTACAGGGTCACCCACACCGTGCCAACCCTTTAGTCTTGGTTTAACGGACATCTGTGCAGGTCACGTTCTATGCACTTGGAGATGAAGCAACTTTATATCATCATGTAACTACAATAGAGTTATACTCTAAAGGAACCTTTTTCATTTATATCGTGTACCTCCGAGTTTACCTCCTTACCGGAGCGGGCTCACTGCCCCTCCGGCATATAATTACTTAATTATTTTCCATCGCATCTCAGACAGTTTTTCTCAGTGTAAGCCTATGCAAAGCTTTGTGCTGCATGCCTAATCTGGAATAATCAGCAACTTCATTGAACAGATGTGTTTGTATCCTTTTATTCTCGCCTGTTGACAGATTTAATGTCGACGGACATTTATTCAGCGAAAAACGTGCCACTTGTCTACGACCACGTACGTTTCTTTGCAGTGTGTATATGTAATGGTTTGAAGATGTATCTCAGTGTTTAACCACTTAACATCCTTTGCATTTTTCTAAAGTTTTTCCAAAAGAATCACTTTTTTTTATTGCATTATCAGAAAGTACACTAGAAATGTAACTAAAGAAAAATCCAAAAAAAAAATTTTATGTAATTATTTATGAAATATGCATTTTTTTAAGAGAGTACATTTTTATCCCGAGTTAACTCGGACAGTTAATACTTCTATATAAAAGACTAAACAAATCAGTGTGTATGCAAATAAAGATATAGTTTTAACATATTTTGTAAACAAATTTGTTACACTACTTATCATATTTTCACTACAGAGCATGTATGCGTATAGAGAAATTGCATGAAATGAAAAATACTACTTGTAACAGAACACACAGACAAACAATCTCTGCATAAAAAATATCCTCATAAATATTCCCATAGAGCAATTTTTACACAATAAACAGTATCTTTCATGCACACCCTAACCAAAGATAACATCAGAAAATTATTATATTCCAAAAATATGTCCACTAGTATTGACAAAAAGTTATAATAAACACACACACACAGAAATAATGAAACTCAATTCCTATTCTAAAGTATGTGAAATAAAAAATTTAAAAAAAAATGCTATTTTTTTAGGTAGACCCTAAATATCAGTGACTCAGGCTCCTATATCACTGATAACAGTGTGGTACACTCTGAAACAAGGTGCAACACACAAAGGAACATTGCAGTCAGGGCAGTAGTATCTGGTTTCCCTTCTTATTCTTTATCCCTTGGCATCATGCACTCTGCAGCACATTGCACACTGCCTAGTTGGAATTAACTTTTTCTCAGTTGGATGTAATGTTTCTAGGAAATGACGCCCAGTAAGCCTAATTGGCATAGGTGTTTTTCCTGGATGTCCATGTTTGGCTGCAAACTCAGAATGGTGGTATTTCTCCATAGTGACCTTCACTAACTCCATCCGGTACTGCAAAGCTGACTTACTTCCGCCATATTTCCTGTACAGTATAAAAGAATTCCACAGCGACAGATCTAACAAGTGGAAAAATATTTTTCTGTAATACTTCTTGCCTCTCTTCCTTGGAACAGCGTAGTCTGCTAGATGTTGATCCACACAATCCACTCCTCACATGGTATCATTATAATCAACCACGACCTTCGGTTTTACTTTCTCTTCACCTTTCTTCCTCACAATCATCATTACGGAGTTGTGTACTATTGAAATCAGGCAGATATCTTTCTTGTCCTTCCATTTCATACACGTACCTTTCCCCTCTAGTACCCAATTATCTCCCCCTTACACAACTTTGTCTCTTGCAAAGCCTTGGGGACATCCTTTCTACTTGCTCTTTGTGTCCCATAAACATCTGTTTTTTGGGAAATCAGCAAGTCTTCTAACTGTGGAGAATTGTAAAAATTGTCCATAGTTAGGCAATGGCCTTTGTTGAGTAGGAGCTTGGTGAGATTCATAACAACTTGTGAGGAAACTGGCAATTCCCTTAAGCATGGTGCCTTTTCCTGTGTTAATTATGAAGTTCCACACATATCCCGACTTGGACTCACACAGCAGTTACGTTGTTATACCATACCTGGCCCTTTTCTAAGGAATATACTGAACCCATCCCAGCTGACCTTTGTACAAAAGCAGGCTTTCATTATTGTGATGTGCTGATAAGGTGTACAAAGGTTACGAAACTTTTCCACCAGAATTTTATAAATATTCCAAATTTTATTCAGCTTAGGGCTGGGGTGATTCTGTGGATTATAGTATTCATTGTTGGAAGAATGTAAATATTGTTTTATATGTAAAAACCTTCTTGAAGACATACACTTTGAAAAAATGAGAGTTGAGATCAGTGGATATTTTGACCAGTACTGTGTCATTTCAGGTTTGCTAACAATGCTTTGCAAAATATGTAGAGCCAAAAAGTACGCATCTCATCATATGTTACAGGTTGCCACACCCTATTTGAAGTAACAGGTGAGTTTGTTTGACACTGAGTAGCGTATATATTTGTCTCATCTGTTATAAGCTTCACTGGATTATGGTCAAAAAAACTGGTGGAAATAAAAAAATATATCAGCATCGTCACTTACATTGAAATTCACACCAGGCATACCTTCAAATGCGTAGTTTGGAGGTGCTGGTGATGCAGGAACTGGATTGATTTTGCACCAGATACGCGCTGACTGAAGCACGTTGTCACTTTCTGAATCCAAACTGTCAATATTAGAATCAAAACTCGTGTTTGATAAATCACTTCCACTTTCTGCCAAAGAGTCTTCCAAATACGACCCTATACTTACCACAAACTCGTCCTCAGTTTCCACCACAAGACAAAATAAAATAACTAAAAGTTCACTCGTAAACTGTCTCGCAACATTCACCATAAAACACTATCAAAATAAAATAGAGGGATTACAAATTACAGTTTATGTTTCGTAGCATATTATGTCTGTCGCACGTGAAAATTAAACGAAACTGCTTACTTTGTGTCCTGTATAAAGTATAGCGAAATTTGTGGTAAAAATAATATTACTGTACAACTCATGTAGTTATTCTGGCCGCTATATGATATGAATATGCGAAGTGGTCAGGAATATTGAAAAATTGAGTTGTGTAAGTGCTGTACTCTTTCACGAATGCAAAAAACTGAAACATTTCATGTTTTAGTTTTGCACTCTGTCCCCAACAAAGTAATCTTGTCATCATCAGGCAAGTCAGCCAGTAACTAGTGCTGCCATCTCATTTTCAGCACGTCAACTACACACACGCAGTCAACAACTGCTGCTCTCTAAAGTGAACATTTTAAAACTGAAAGAATAACGAGTATAATCGGAATAAAAGACTGCGGACATGAAAGTAATGTATGTCATGAGTATACTCGGGTTAGCATTTATTAACCACGTTATTCAACCTGAGATAACTGAGGTTAAAGTGTTAGGTGGTTAATAAGGAATGTTGGGAAGCCAGAATAACCCAACTCGTGTGTTAAATATTCAGTTTATTTACAAAATTATGCCATTCTCATACTTCATCGTATTCAGATACCAGAGGACACAGGGTAATGTTTAGCCCAGGCTTTTCGACCATGCCCCAAAAAATGAATATCATACTCTTTCCGACTTACGTTGTGTGTTATAAAACCTTACATACCCATACTTGTTTAACAAACATTATTTTATAGAGAGTCTTGTGCTAACCCAAACAGTTTCCCCTCCTTGCATAGCTGGCGCCCATTGGACATTACAACTCACGTCGAGACCTTGTGACCACTGCATATAGCACTGAATCTGCATGCTTGTACATGGGCATCACTCCACTGATCCCCGCGTGGTGTCACAATTCATTACATTTTGAAGAACTTTTCAGGGAATTGTTATTGTTTCCCACTGACGCATGCCAGCATGCTGCACAGTGAGAATACACATTCTACGGACGACTTCACGCCATCTACGAGTCACGTGCGCTCAGGGGTGGAATATATAAGCGGAAAACCACATTATATGTATCGTGCTAAGACAACCTACCAGTCTGGGCAGCCGATTGCATCATTGTAAATTACGTGCTACAATCCCCATTGCCCTTCCAGATTTATGCATGCAAAAGGCACACCCGCGATTTAAATAAATATGATGACAATTCTACTACTCGTCGCTTAGCTGTGGAAAAAGTTCTTACAATTTCGAGAAATGGAAGCATCCCCGTGACCTTGTGACATCACGGCCAGTCCGCCTCAGAGACGGGGGTTTTAATTTGTCGTCGCCTCCACGTGGGACGATAAGAATAGTACAGTGCACCTGCACCCCCCATAAACCTGCCCCCATGATAAAAGACTACGCTAACCCCCGCACCCTGATGAACTGCTGATAAGTAGAAATTTAGTATAAATACAACTCCAGCAGCCAGCACCGGCAGATGTGTGCCGGGCTCAGCAACCAAGCCACCCTAAGCCTGCTAAAGATTGTAGGCCTACCTTGAGTCTGGTAAAGACTCTTCTCACCTTCCTCGGTCTGCTGAAGACTAACCACTTCCTTGAGTTCACAAAGACTTCTCTACTCACCACCTTAGTCTGCCGAAGACTCTCCGCTTACCTCAGTATGCAAAAGGCTTTCCTATCCAGTCCGACCAAGGGTTATCTATTTCCTACCTCAATCCATCCTACCTGAGTCTGCCTTAAGGCCTTCATCAGTCTGCGAAGAACTCTCTCTCTTCAAGACCTACTCGTCACAGAAGACTTACACGAGAGACGACTACTCCTACTTCAGGTATACCTCATCCTAACCCCGGTATCTCCTTACCCCAGTCAACTTCCTTTGACTCTGCGGTAACGAGCCGGCACGTTCTAGATTGCATACCTGATTAGCTCCCATTTTATTTTTAGCCGCTGTCAAAGTTGCATTGCTATATTGCATCTCACTAGCTGCTGTAAAGTTGCGTGCTACAGCTTACTTATTTTATCCCCAGGCTTGCCTTCACCTGATTCAACCAATCCACGTTAACTACGTAATTTTTTATACTCCCAAATGTTTAGCCAGGGCAGCTTAATATTTCATATTTGTATTTATTTTCTCGAATAGCCGGTTCTCTCCAGGGAAAATCCCAACAATAAACATAATGTCAAATTTAGTTACTTGTGTCTCATTATTTTTAATTAACTATCTCCTTTCTCTAATTTGGTATTTTGCAAACTTGTGTAAATCCAGTGATCAGATGTACAGTAGGAAAGGAGGTTCACAAATCTGACAGCAACGTACGGAACGTCGCGCCTTAGCACGAACGGCAGTAAGTTTCACATCCGAGGACGAACTCAAACTAGTGTGTCACGACCAAACTCCACGGCCAATTTCCCCTTTCATTCCCCTTAAAACTACCACTTTCCTAGTTCCTAGATCACTTACTCGATGCCCAGTGGCCAGGATATCTGACACCAGAATATGCGGAACAGGTTAAATTGCTCACCCAAGAGAATGAGACTATTCCCTGCAACACCCCAGCTAGACAGCCCTCTAAAACTACTAGTAACGACAAATTGTAGTCTGGCAGATTACTTACAGTATCACACCCAGAGGGTACAGTACTTCCAAAGTTTTGTTCTATCAAACTCACATAAGGAGAAGTTGTTCGGGTTCGACTCCCGGTTATAATATCTGTTTTATCGATAATAAAGACACTTTTTCATATAATAAAATATGACTTCCTTGGTTATAGTGTGTTTGAGGTGTAGTGGACTGTATTTGTTCTTAACTGCATTTTATTTAACCCGAAGTTTCCTGTTTGAATATTTATAAACAATAATCATGCTTTTCATGTCACTTTCTTTATCAAGTTTTTGCTGTCCATAAAATATAGTTCTCTCTGTTCTCCCCTTTCTCTCCATTCATGTTTTTCCAAAAGAATGTGAAGGGGGGAGGGGGGAGAGTTAAACAGGTTTTTTTTACTGTTGATGCCCCACCTAATAAGAGCTAGTGTTAGCTGGTGCATGAGACTCCCCCCCGACGGCTGGGAAGCCTGAGTCATCTTCTTGATGGGGTTTGAACTTGGGGCAGGATGTGCTATTTTTGGCTGCTCAATTATAGCCAGTTGTGCTCGTGGAGTTGCTGTGGGTGGTGCTGGCCTGGTTTGTGTGCGTGTGGGAGTATAACTAGGTGTCCAATATAGGCGTCTTAACCACCAGTTCAGAGGTTGTAGACTTGGTTACTGTGACTGCTGTGGGAGGAAGTGGAGAGATAGCCTTTGGAGTGTGCCAGAGGAGGTCGTAATGTAGGCTATGGTTTCTATTCGTTGTGCAATTTGATGTGCCCTATCCCTCTGGTGTTCAGCTTCCTCGCACTTCTAGATGTACACCTAGTCTACACCCTGAGCTTCCCCTACTTAGCCGCCTTATCTCGCCCAGCCCTGTGGCGGGGAATTTGGTGTAGTAAAGAGAGGAGACTGTGGGTGTTCCTTAGAAGCGGGCACGGCATGAACGAATGTGGTGTGAAGGCAGGTTGGGTAGTTTGGCATGCCTGACTACTGGCATCAAGCAAGTAACTTTGCAGGTGGGAAGTCATTGGCAGACCCAAGCTCTTAGGTAGCAACAACAGTGTATGTGTGTCTGCTCCTGTGTTATGCATGAAGGTGGGAAGTCACCATTTATCCACGTATCATGTCGAGTTGAGCTCCCAGTTGGGGATGGATGTTGGCCCCCCCTGCAAGTGGATTAGCTGTTTTCGGGCAGTCGCCGGCAGACTCGAGCACTCACAGAAATGTGCAATAGTCATATGGGCCACTGCTCTTAAGAGCCGGGGCTTCCAATCAACGTGGATGGAATTTGGGTGATGGTACTGGCCTGCTCCTGCAAGCGTATTTATGGTTCATTGGACCAAATAAGAAATAGCAGGAGGCGAGGTGCTGAAACAAAGTGGCTGTGAGTGATAATGCAATCACTTTCATTTATGCCTGTTTATTGTCGAGGTAACAAATATACATAACCTAACCTGTAACCTGACTAGGGCCTGAAAGGCCGACCTAGGATGCCAACCAACATATCGTGCCCAATGACAGTAGATGTGGTGGCGTGGGGAGCAAGGGTAACCCAATTTTGCAGTAATTGGACTTGTTACAGCCAGAGGCATGGCTAGCGTAGTAGCTGTGAAGCATGGTAGTAGACATCATGGGCTGTGAGGCAGCGGGTGTTCTAGTCCTGGAACGTAGATGGCTTGCTTGAAGCTAGCAGAAGCTTATGGTGTGAGTGCACTGTTGGGCAGCGATTCATCTAGCAACTGAATGGCGGAGTGAGAACACATCCAGGCAGAGTGATATTTTGTAACAGAGCTGTGCGAGTCAGCCAGTGGTTGAGGTAGTCTGTACGCATCCGGACAGAGTGATGTTCTGCAACAGAGCTGTGTGAATCAGCCTTGTGCTTAGGGCTTCAAGCTCCTTATATAGATGGATCACAGGGCTAGCACGGGGAGGTTATGGTAGTGTTGTGGCGGAGAGGAGATAGAAACTATGAGGTGTGGCAGAAATGGCTCAAGCTCACGGCTTGCTTCACCTTTGCTGTCAAGGCTGGAGAGGTAAGCAGGCCTTCTGCTTGGAGTGGGTTGTGGAATGACAGGAGGCAAACAGTGCTTCTCTGTAGCTCTGGCAAGGTTCTCTGTGGCATATATGGCTATGTATCTTCTTGGAGTGGACCACAGCTGTGACAAGACTAGAGCGTATAATGATGATACCCATGGCACGTCACAGTGGGGAGAATAAATAATAAATTTATAACATTATTACAGGGTCATGGCATAATGTGTTTGCTGACATGAATATTTTCATGATGTGTCCAAAGTCACTACGTGAAAATTTTATAAAGTGAAACAAAAACTCATTGTATTGCATTGGCTTTTGGCAGGATTAAAACAAATTTTTTTTTTTTTAGAATGAAACTTCTTTAATGTTAAGTTCATGAAACTGGTAATGTAAGGTTTGAAACAAAGTTTTACTGTTTGTGATTGCAATGCAGATGTTAATATTTTTATAATTATATTTTGTTCATTATACGCATGGTTGGACCAGCAATTGACTCAGGTTTCCCACTGGTAAAATGCACAGTTGCATCCCTGAATGTGGTGGATGGGAAATTTTTGGCCATGAGTTCTTATGGGGGGGGGGGGGTGAGGCAGACACTGCTGTGGTGAGAGTTGTGTGCTCCTATATTCGCCATCTTCATGTAGTCACTTCTCCGCTCCCATCTATTCCATCATCTTATCCATTCTTTTGGTTGGCTGGGAAGAACAGGTGTTTCCCCTCGCATAAAGCAGCCATCCCTCCTTGGTTTCAGCCTACTCTCATCTCTGGTGTTGCTGCCTAAGGTGAGAACTCCATGCAGATATATTTTTACATGAACATGGTTATTTAAGATACTGCTTTGGTGGGAGTGAGTATCAGTATTTTGAAACACGTGAAAGAAAATTTTATTTCAGTGTTGGCTATTATGCCATTACTGTGTGGTATTGTATCCTTATTTACTGTAGTGGATGTAAAGGTTTTTGTAACTGAGGTGTGGAGAAGACTAGTACTCTTAGACATGCTTCAAGTCATGGTGTCTTTTAATATGTGACATGGTTAGTACAGTGCAGAGATAGGGATGTGAATGTTGCAGAACCAGCAGTCACTGTTCTACCAGGCTGTGGAGGCCCCAGCAACTGATGGCCGAGTGGAAGTGAAGGCGTCTTCGTCTCAGGTCACTGTTAAACTCAGGTTAGACTACTGGTTCATACTGTTTAGGTTTAAAGAACCCCCTTTCTTCTTTTCTCCTGAGACTGGTGCACCACAATGTGTTTGAACTTCCCACTTCTGTGATTCATGACTGGGAGGCTCCGGCAGTGTAATTTCTCCAAGCAACTTCTCCGAGCTTTGTCTCCCTTTTCCTTGTTTCCGCTTATTTCACTCCCCTCACGCTCATGTACCCTCCCCTCGACTGGCCAGTGATCATATTATTTATGTGTGACCTGAGCTGTCACTTCTTCTGAAGTTCTGATAGTCATTTAGTCAACTTTAGATATTTAGTTGGTATTGTGTTCTGTGTGCCCCCATTTCTGGGCAGGCTGAGATGACCAGCATTCCTTGTTTCCTCGTTAGTATGTAAGTATTTTCTTGGTTTCCAAATTTTAGGCTGGTTGTTCTTTAAATTTCTGTTTGGCATAATATTTTAGCTATTAAATTTAGAGTTTCTGATGTGTTTTTGGTACATGACCTTCTGTCATGGGGCAATATTGCTTTTTGAGTTTCTCGCACAGGCAAATTGGACCATAAGCCATTGCATTCCTTGCTTGTTATAGCAAATTTGAATTTGGACGTGTCACTTAAATTATTATACTTTAATGTAACTCAAATTTACAGTGACTTCAGATTTTACTTTTTGCTACAGCGAGTATACAGCACTTGATATGTCACGTTTCAATTAACCTTCATCTTGATTTATAACAAGCAGGGTTTGCAACCTTGGTCCTGGTGTAATTATTTGCTGATCCAAGCCCTGAATGAAGTAATTTTTGTGGTCATGATTTTAATTTGCATTCCTTTTCTTTCCCCATTTGATATGGACTTCGAGTGGGCAAATTTAAATCAAGGTGTTAAAGTTTGTCCCTATTTTCATGTATTTGGCAGGCTACAAAAGCAAAGGAAGACTACTCCAAAGGCAAAATGTGTTTTGCACTTTTGAATTACTTAAGAAAATATCAATTCATTTGTCAATTTGTTAATATAATTTTCAAATTCTTGGTTTTATTGAACTTGTGTTGCCTGATTATTAGATTGGACCTGTATATATTGTATTGCCTGTGTCATTGTTGTTAAATATTATGCTCTGCATTTCTAATTTATAATGATTTTGGATTTGCTTAAGTTCTTAACAGAACCCTACTTATCAGGTATTTTTAAAGATTCAAGCAACTTACTTTTTTATTTTTAACTGCGTACAGTTGCGCTGTCATCAACTTGTACTGCAGTACAAGTTGTGAGAAGTAATAGACACTGCTGGTTTTCTACAACCAGCATTTTCTGTCATTGGGACAGCTTGAATGCCCCTGTCCCTAACTCTCTGCAACTAGATAGGATGGACGGTCAGGTCAAAAAGGAGTTTATGGAAAGATAACAGTAAAATACGTTTTGATAATTGAGTTTTTTTTTAGTTCGGTTATGTAATGTCTTTATTGCTGTCCGGACAGCTGAACCAGCTTTGCTTACTTTTGAGAGGAGCAGTTAGCTAAAGTACAAACTGGTATGGTGCCTTAAGCACAAGCATTTTAAGCTAATGTAGCTCCTACATTTGTAAAATAAACTGAACTATGAGTATTTCTTACTGTGGGTGTGTTTAGGGGTGTTATCAACTGTAGCACAATTTAGAGAGAGCTTTTACTGAAGAATTAATAGTACATTTTTATACATACAGACAACTGTTTGGAGGCTAAGACCATGTCTGAATTGACCATCCAATATATTAGTATTTTAGTATAGTTGCGTTCAGTTTGGAAGCTGTTGATAGTCACTTGTTCAAAGATGGTTGCAATTTGCTAGTTTAGTATTTTAGTAGGTTTCATTACATGCTTAAACTAAATACTATAATACCAAATACGGCATTTTAGTTTACATATCTAGCCAACATGACCTTTTAGTAAACTAAAAGTGTCAATTTGAACATAGCTTAAGTGTTAAGGTGGGACTGCAGGTTCCCCACGCCTGACCTGCGCCCAAAGCACGATATGGACAGGCTGCCATGGTGGCGGCGCTGTGTCAGGAAGGACTTCCTCACCTTTGAGCTCAGTGACTGCAGCTTCTGCACTGCAAGCGACAGTGCCAATGAATCCTGTCGCTATGAGCTGCAGAGTAGGCGCGTCGTCGCCCACTTCCAGGTGAGTGCCATGCTAGTGCTGTATTTATGTAGATAATATGCTCACTTTTATTACAATTTTGTGTGCATCCCGCATAAGATATGTATGGGGTAACTTTTTAGTGCATTTTTTTATGAACTGATTACGTATTTAAAAGCAACTATTTTCAACAAAAAATGGCTGATATGCGAGCTGCAATGAAATAAAGAAACAGAGTAATGTTGGTTATGTGTGCTGGTTGAAGGGGGAAGCTAATGAGTGTGAGAAGCGAGAGGGAGACTGAGAGAAGGAAAGCAAGCTGAGCGATACGTTAGCAAGAGTGATGCTTCACCTGTGTATTGTTATTCTCAATCAGAGGTGTCCAAATTTTATCCCCCTTGAGGATGAAGAAGTTTGCATCCTGTAGATGGGGAGGTTTATGGTGGTGGTCAGGATTTCCATCACCGGCCTTGGATCCCTGGTAGGAGTAGGTTGATTCAGGGTGCAAGACCAGGTATTGGATTGTATGAAAGTCTCTGGGTTGGGCTCATTTGCTACAGGTACAAGCCAGCAAACAACCTTGGAGGTGGCAGTCGGACGTGATAAGTGTGATGCCTTAGGCAGGGTGAATAGTAATAATGATGCTGGCATTATGGTGTATAGGGCATAGGGCATAGGGCGTTAGGTTTGCTGGTGTTAGAGGAGTTCAGTCAGTTATGCAGCTGGTAGCAAGATTCCTGTGGCAGACTGCTTTCTTCCACAGTTCTGTGTACACTGCGTTTGAACCCCATTCCAACTCCACAGCCCCTCTGGCTAAGGTAAGGGCCTTCTTGACCTCCTTCTGCTGCCCTGTCTGGTGATACGTCATCTGGGTGACAGACTGAGGTTTGGAGTTGGAGAAAGTAGGTTTTCATAGGGTTTGACATGGCTTGAGTAGATCAAAATAGGCCTGCACAAATGGGCCGGAGAGTCAGGATAGTCTTGGAGGGGAGTGACCTTCCTCACGGTGCCTTGTCCAGTTTATCAGGTAGGGCAGGACTACTGCCAGTATGCTGAGTTCCCATGACAAGGTTTACATATTACATCTATAAAGGCCACACTTACCTTCTTTGAAAAAATCCAGGTAGAATGGGACTACTGGCAGCATGCCAAGTACCGTATTTACTCATGTACAACCTGCACATTTTTTCCAAAAATTAGGCTGTCGTAAACAGGGTGTGGATGGTATCATGTCCAGACGCCACTTGACACTTTTTTTCATGTAGACGGTATGTGAGTTGGTTTTACCTAGTGGTATATGCCGGCGTACACTTGCCAGTAACTGTTGCTCACACAATACCTATATATGCTATTTGTTTATTACGCTCCTGAAGATGCAAACGTACAGCACTTAATTATTCTCTGTGTAATAATTTTTCAATGAAAATCTACTAAAGAAAACTGGGCTTGCAATAATTTCCTTTATGTAGCTATAGGTATTTGTTACCGTTGGCAACATAGCTGTAGATCATAGCAACACCGAAATCATGATATGGCAATGCTATGATACGCTGGAAATAAATAAATAGATAATATTATTAATATTTTAGTGAAGGAAATTACAATTTTTGCCTTTGTATACAGCTGGTACCCGTTCATTTTCACCATACGAGTAAAAAAAAGTTGTGGCATAGGTAAGTATTGTATATTAAGTATCCATTGAATAAAAGCTGAGAACTAAGACAGTTTTCAAATCAGCCGATTTAGTTTACCAAATGGTCTTGTGATAGGTACATTTTAGTTTGTTAAAGTGTGATGTTATCCATGTTGAAATGTACTAATATTGTAAACAAAATCACTGCCTTGAATATTTTCAAATTTCTTGCACGTGATATAGCAGAAGGGACATGTAAACAGCTGATCGGCCGCCCAGCCAAGGTCAGTCTCACCCTTGTGGCGTTTAACTGCCATGTCGCCAAGTTGGGCGTGCTGTCCCACTTGTCTGCTACCTGTGTTCATGTTTTTACCAGTTAGGCTTTTAGAAACAATGTTGTCGCAGAATATTTTTCATTTTTGAAGATAAATTTAGGGGCACAGTTGTATAAAAATTACTTCACCTTTTCCCGATATATCGGTATAGGGTATGATATTGGGTCGATACATTAGTATTGGTTGTAGACAATTAAGTCAGGTTATTACTTTCTTTAGAGACAAAATTATCGTATTTTGGTGTGTATACAGTAAAACTTTGTTAATTATAAGTAGATTAATTAAAAATCATTTATAATTCTAAGTGTGTTTTCACCCCCAAACAGAAGAATAGGATTTTATTTGATGGTGCCAGAGTTTTCATACCTGCTGACTGATTTTCATTGTCTCTACAGCCCACTGAAGATGTGAAAAGATGGCACTGCACTGTAGTGACTTGGAAAGGACAGCTGCTGGAAGGTAGACTGTTAAAGAAGGTGGAAGGAGGGGGGCGACTTTTTCAGAGGCCAGACCCAGCTTAGGGAGGGGCTGCTTGACACAAAAATGCCAGCCAGGTAGCATGGGATGTAGACAACATTCGCCCAGAGTTTATTCATAGTAGAGGGAGCGAGAGAATTCTGGCTACCACAGCTGCAGTTTAAAACCAAAATTTCCTTTTTTTTATTGTTTTTATATTTTGGCATAGCAATTAGGCCTTAAGGCAACAATTACAACATCTATATTTTTCTGCATGTTAAAATATAATTAATGACCCAGATAAATGCAATAAACTAATTTTTGGGCTATTTCCTTGAAATTTTTGCCTTTTTTCAACCAAAAATTGTATGGTTCTCCAAAACAGGGTTGTAACTTCTAGAGGGTAGTTATTCTTGGGCCCTTGGTTGTGTTTACTTTTGAAAGGGAAAATGTGCATTTCTTAAGACAATATTTTCTTTATTTAAATGACTCTAGGAAAAATGTTTTTTAATGTATTATTAATAGTAATACTTTTTCTGAAATTCAGTGTGAAGGGCATTGGTATCGGGTATCGGTATCAGAAAACATGGTATCGGAACAACTGAACAACTCTGATAAAAATTACTTTGAATGGGTGTATTTTTATTTTAAAAAATATTTTCTCCCATCAATTGAATGTGAAAGTTAGGTGCGGGTTTTACTCGAGGGCGTGTTGTATGTGGGTAAATATGGCACTCCTGGAAGGTGGGGGCAGAGGTTAAACACTCTTCTCTGGTAGTGATAGGCAAGGCGTACCATACCGCCATATCCCAATTATGCGCATGGAGAAGGATACTTCTCCTACCGCAAGCATGTAGGTGTCCCTCCGTGGACTTTTCCTTATTCCAGATAAGGTAGAACCTCAATGTAACAATATGTCATAGTTCCTGAAAATATTTTCTCTATTTTGCTGTTTCGTTATATTCAAATTTACCTATTTTAGCACCCCAACACCAAAGAGAGAGAGAGTGTGAGTGTGCGAGTGAGAGTGAGTGTGAGTGAGAGAGATAGTGTGTGAGAGAGTGAGTGTGTGAGAGAGTGTGTGTGTGTGAGAGAGAGTTTCAGAGAGTGGGAGTGTGTGTGTGTGAGTTAGTTTTAGTTAGTTTTTTTTTGGTCCCCCCCCCCCCCCCTCCAATAAGACCGTTTCCTTCATTAACGGTGTAAAATGAAAATTTAATTAAATTTAGTATAGAAGTTTTTCACTGGGAAAATGTTCTGCAAATGAAATGGTACACCAAAAGACTATAATATATATGTAGTTAACAAAAATAAAGTTTAAACATTACTTTCACAAGTGCGAAATTGATTTCCAAAACTTTTTTTTTTTTTTTTACAATAGTTAGATGATTTGCTAACAAAATTCTAATTTATTTAAGTAGGAAGGAGTCTTCTGGATAAAAATATATTATAAGAGGACCAACAACAACCTCATGTTAACAAAAAAATATTCAGACACTGTGTGCCGCTTACCTTATAACAAGTATGAAAGCAGTTTCCGAAAGCATGTTTGTAAAAAAAGTAGATGATTTATTAACTAAACATAAATTTGTTTTAATGAGCAGAAGACTTTCACGTAGAACTACACATCCCGAAAGGCTATGGACTACCTCTTCAACTGTCACAATAACATCAACATTGTGGCACCTGCTATGGATATATTTTTTGCCAGCACACATTTTTAGCCAGCGAAAGCCAGCTTTCTCACTAAAATGAAATAAATAAACAAACATATAATTGTTTCTGTGCCGCACCACAATCATGCCTTCATTTATGTAACAATCTGATGGCCTGTAGTGGCACGTGTAAAATCAGCCGACACTCATGCACACATTTGGTGCGAAGGATGTAACCTACTTTTCAAAGGCAACTGCAACTTTTGCGACGGAGAAGTGACGCTTGCCCGGCTGGGACGTGGTTTTATACGTTGGAGTGTTGGGTTGGAACCAATGACTGGGGAAGTTGAACACAATTCCAAACCTGGTCAAATAGGTTTTAATGAGAGTGGTTTTAGTCATCGTTACTTTAGAGGCTTTGTATCGCGATGCCAGTATTGCGAGAAACATGGGTGAGACAGGGACCTTATTGTCGCGTGCTGCCCGGCCAGTAGTAAAAACGGGCCTGGTGGGCTGTCTTGTCGGAACGAAGCCATCAACCACAGTCACGACCCCTTTTCCTTAACTGACTTTTTACCTTTGATTTTGTGGGTAGAGGAGTGGTCATCTTTGATGACTGGTACCGCGGCTTGGCCGGCGGTTGATCATCTGGATGACTTGTGGACTGAGACAATCTATGTATCTGTTGTGGGTTGTCACAGGTTTCAGGGGGATACTGGAGGTTGCACAACCACTGGTTAGCTAGACCTAAAGGAGGCTCTTTCCTTTTTAAGAAAGTCTCTAAAATAGGGTGAGGAGAGCCTTCAAGTTTATTGGGGGAAACGGTGGTTGTGGTGAAAAAAAGGGGTAAATTTCAGTTGTACTGCAAGCAGTTTGAACTCTGTCCTGTTGGTTTGAATTATTGCTAGGGTGGTTGATGAAAGGGATCTGCAGGTTATATTACATTGAGGGGCATGTATATGGCCTTCTGTTCACAATGCCAATAGTGCATAGTACTCTCTGTGTGTGTGACTGGCTGTTTTGTTGGCCATACTGGGGCCATTGTTTTTGTTTTGACTCAGTGCGAACTATCATGGCAGCGGTTGATGGTTGGTGTTTGTTTGTGCTCAACATTTTTTGGGTCCTCCGGGTCGGATGAGTGTAATCGGAACGTGCAATATGTGTAATTGTACGCAACGCAATTTACATAATGATGTGTGAGACCCCTGATAGCTTTTGACACTCGTATGGGTAAAGTCGGCTAACAGGATAGCCTATAAGTGAAAGGTCGAAGTAGACTTGTGTACGGGAAATAACTGCAGTGTATAAGTATTTTCTTTAAACTGTGTGGTTGGGTAAACCATGGGAGCACAAATAATTTGATTATACAGTCCACTTTCAGAGTTAAAATGGTCAACAACATCACAAAAAATGGCGGCAACAACACCAGCATTACAATATGTGGCTTTTAATTTCCTCTTGTCACAAGCTGAAGGTGCAAGGGAATTATGTGAAGCAATAGAAGAAGATGCCTCAAAAATTGAGGACTTTGAGATTGTGGTTGAAGAGGCTTTAAGCAAGAGAAATGAAGAGGTCGCCAATTTCTGTGCTTTGTGTGCAAACTGCCCCAATGAAGGCATCATTATAGAAGAAATGAAACAGCAATTTGTTGTTTACGAACTAGTGTTTTGGACTTACGTAAAGTATACAACAGAATCAAACGACAATCGTTAAACTTGTCAGGTAACAAGTGCAATGCAACTAGTATACATGGTGCACCACAGGTGGCATTCCTGCCAACTTTACAATTGCCTGTGTTTACTGGAAATTGAGCCGAGTGGACAGGGTTTTCTGAACTATTTAACTCAATGGTTGGGCAAATTCCTAGCATAAGTAAAGTGAAAAAACTCTACTACTTAATGAGCTGTTTGAAGAGAGAACCACGGGACCTGGTAAACAACATCCCAGTTATTGATAAGAATTATAATGTAGTGTGGGATTTATTGGAGAAAAGGTACAAAAGTGTAAGGCTTACAGCTGCCATTCATGTGCAAAAATCCTGCATCTTCCACCCATAAATAGTAAGAATGGTGCATCATATTCAGCTTTTCTGTGCACAGTTGAAGAAAATCTTAATGTTCTAAAGGCTTTAGATTTTCCAGTTCACAAGTGGGATTTTTGTTGCTAAATATATTGCTGGAGAAACTTGATGAACCTTTGAGACAGGCATTGCAAATGTCACAGGATGATGAAATTATATCATACACACGGCTGTTGCGATTTTTGCTACGCAAATCACTTGCTGCAGAACATGCACAGTTGTTGACTCCCTGTGAACCAAGGCCTAACTCTTTTAAGACTTCTGAGTAATAAGATGTCAGGTACATGGCCTAACAAGATGTCATTATGTGCAGGTAATGCAGCCTGGCCTGGTCAACTCTTCAAAGACCAAACTAGTATCAGTTTTTGATAGGGCATCTGAAAAACAAAAATGGGATGTGTGTGATGGATCGCATACACTAACACAATGCTAGTCATTCTTGTCGTTTAAAACCTGATGAAAAAAGGAGACTTGTTCTAGAGAAACAGTTGTGCTTCAACTGCCTCAGAGGTGTTCACATAGCAGTACAGTGTGGATCAAGATTTCAATGTCAATGTTGCGGGAAATCACACCACACTTTGCTTCACATAGCAGACAATGGAAGGGAAGTACAGTAGAACCTGTCTATTACTACCCTTCACGGTTCCCACGAATGGGGGGGGGGGGGGGTCGTAATAAAAAATTTGGAAAATTTTGGGCCGATTTTGACCCACCTCTAACACCTATGCCCCCAAACTTGCCATTTTTGCATGAAGTTCATGCTCAATCATCTCTAATGCATTAAAAACCACTTTGTAAATTAAATATAAATATGTATGTATATTTTAATAGTTGGACGTCACCCAATTAATTTTGTACGCAAGAAAGGCATATTGGACCACCCCTTGTCGTAAAAAAAGTAGGCCTAAACACAGTATGACATGGCCATTGGAAGTGTGTGAAAAGATTAGACTATGTATTATTAAAATATAACCAAACATGCCTTATTTTTGAAGTAAAACACAGAACTTTATGTATTTATAATATATATATATATATTAAGATACATTAGATCACTTGTGTGCTGGGGCTAGCAGCGAATACATTGCTGTGCACACATAGCTGGGTGAGCGCCTGGATCCTCTACAGCACAGCCGGGCGCGGCGACTCACATTTGTCGGTCGGTCCTAGATCCTCGGGGCTGGGCAGCTGTTGGTTGATCGCTACAAGATTATTTTGGCGGGCGGGGGCCAGCTGGCCAGCGCCAGTACCATTGTTATAGGGCCTATTCGCTTCGTAACAGCGGCCCGGTGTTGATAAAACCTGCTGATAGATGCAATTCACGTCAATGTGTTGAATTTATACTAAATGTAGGTGGCGTGTTGGCCTCTACTCTGGCACAATGAGGCCCAGCAATGTTTACAGGAATATCAAAATTTTGTGCAGTCTACTTCAAATATTATATATTCCGAATTTTTCATCAAAAACTTCTGACGTGACCTATACACGCACACGGCCTTGCTCGCCAAAATATGGTAGCATAAGAACACATTTTATTTGCACACACGTACCTACTTTTATTCACTTTACACATACTATTGACTTCACAAGAAAAAAAAACTAATTTCCACCAAAAAAAATCAGCATATTATGTAGGCATGGGTGCACATAAACTTAAAAATAAAAGTAATTTAAAAAGGGAAATTGAATTAAATTTGAAGTTATACATAAACTGATTAAGAAACTAGTCTCTTAATATGCCGCTATTTTTATAGCAAAGAGGAGGGATAATGGAAGCGAAAAAAGACAGGGAAGGTAAGGCAGAGGTGGTGGCATGTGACTAGGACAAAGAATCCTCTTTGACCCGGCCTGCAACTCCCCCCTCTTTGCCGTGCAAATACAGACAATACAACAGTATCCACTTCTGGCATGAAGTAATTTATTGCTCATGCTGCTTGGACAACAAATGTAAAAGTCTATGACGGCAGCTTGAGAAATGCGCAACCACTAACATCAGTAAAGGCTAGTTTTCCATAGACTGAAAACCGTGGATACTAGAAACTAGTACTATGGTTGAAGAAAAGTCTACAAAAACTAATCAGCAAATAACTGAAACAGCGTTTTAAGATACCGCGATTGGCGAGGGATTGCTGTATCTATTTTTAGACGTACCTCAAATTTTCGACTTTTTCAACCCAAAATTTTCGACTTTTTCAGCCCATAATTTTCACGGTTCCTCGGAATTGGGTTGTAATATAGAGGTGGTCGTAATAAATGGTGTCGTTATAGAGGGGTTTTACTGTAGATCCAATACCAGATACAGATAATGGTGATGCAGCTGCTTGTCAAGATAGTCCAGTGGTAATGTGCTCATCTCAAGGTGTCCCTGACAGGCAATTAACAACTGTGCTGCTAACCACAGCACTGGTCAAGGTCATGTATGGTTTAGGGAAATTTCAAACAGTGAGAGCTCTACTAGATGGAGCATTGCAATCATCCTTCATCACAGATGCATTCGTGAAGTGCTTAGGACTGAAGTGTTGCTGTTCAAGGGTCAGCATATCTGGGATTGGCCAGATGGCCGCAGCTGAAGTAAAGGAAGAGGTGGTGTGCAAAATTGCATCGTTGCACTCGAAGTTTAATCTTGTTACTAAATCCTTGATCCTTACAGAATAACAAGGGACATGCCATCGGTACAGGTAGATACGTGATTCCTCGCTCACCTAAATGATCTCCCATTGGCAGACCCACTGTTTGCGACACCTGGGGCAATCAAAATGCTTCTCTCGGCATAGGTTGTTGCAGAGGTAATGACAGGTGCCAAAACTGCTGGACAGCCACATGTCTTTCAAACAGAATTTGGTTGGGTGCTGGCTGCAAAAGCCCTGTGTGAACACAGTAGTCCAGAGTCAACTTGATTACTTGTGTGCAAAAATAGCAGTCTTGACAGCGTCCTGCAGAGGTTGTGGGACATTGTGGCTGTTCCAGGGGGCAATTTCATTTCCAAGGATGACAAGAAGTGTGAAGAGCACTTTGTAGGTACGCACACTCGAGATGATGACTGTGATACTGTATTGGGGAATTCATGTGGGGTGGCTCTCAGGCGACTTTGTGGTCAGGAGCGAAAGTTGGGAAGGTTGTCAAGTTTGCACTATGAATATAAACATTTCATGGAGGAATACGAGCAATTAGGCCATATGTCATGTTTAGGTACCCTGAAATATGATGAATATTGTGAAATGGAACTGACATCTTTATCACATGAAAAACTTGCTTACATCATCCCCCATTTAATATTTGTGAAGGAATACAGGATGTCCTCAAAAATTAGAGTTGTGTTCGATGTCTTGGCACCAACGGTTAATGGATCATCCCTTAATGGCGTGTTCTTGTGTGGTCCCAAGCTCCAGAAGGATATTTGTGATATTATACTGAACTTCAGAACGTCAAGTGTAGCACTTACAGCTGATGTGCATAAGATGTACAGGCAGATAGGTATTGACCCACGAGACCGGAAGTATCAATGTGTATTGTGGCAGACTCGCCAGTCAAACTGTAGGAATTAAACGGGTTAGCATCCTCACCCTACCAAGCACTGTATACAATTAAGTATTTGGTAACTGAGGAAGGAGCCCAGTACCCCTTAGCAGCACGTGTTTTACTGCAGGATGTCTTTGTCGGCGTCATTTTCACAGGAATATCTACCGTCACTGGAGCTAAAGAGTTTAAAGAACAACTCATTAAATTATTGGATGCTGGAGGGTTTCAACTTAATAAATGGTGTTCTAATAGTCAGGAGTTGATGTATGAAGGAAGTGTATCATCTGAGTCTAGAACCCTGGACTGCATTGAATCTGTGAAGGTGTTGGGGCTGCACTGGAATCCAGGCCATGACTGCTTCATATACAGGATACAGGTATATGATGCACCAAACACCAAGCAAGGCATTCTTTCAACCATTTCCCACTTGTACGACCCTTGTGGATGGTTAGCCCCAGTGATCGCAACTAGCAAGATCTTGCTTCAGTTATTATGGACCCAAGGTCTTGGCTGGGATGAACCTGTTGGACAGGATGTACTTAACCAGTGGGAGGAGTTTAAGAAGTCACTTCCTAGCCTTTGTGAGGTTAAAATTCCTAGGTTTATTCCACTTCAAGGGGCCGAGGTGCAGTTTCATGGATTCTGCAATGTCATTGAAAGAGCCTATGCTGCAGTCATCCTCTATGTCCGTTGTGTGACGAAGGACGGGAATGTTTAAGTCAGTCTTCTCTGTTCAAAGTCGAAGGTGGGCCCTTTGAAGACACTCATTGTGCCCATACTTGAATTGTGTGCAGCATTGTTGTTGAGTATGCTTTGGCAGCACAATAGGCTGTATTTTGACAAGATCAAAGAGTTTGAGGTTCATACTTGGACAGATTCAGTTGTAGTATTGGCATGGTTACATCTGTCACCACACCAGTTGAAGACATTTGTAGCTAACAGAGTAGCAGAGATTAAGGTCATTGTACCCCCTAGTACATGGAAGCACGTCCCATCTGAGGAGAACCCAGCAGACGTGGCATCACGCAGTGCTCTTCCTGAGCTGCTTCTCAGGCATCGTGGTGGTTCACAGGCCCACCGTGGCTGAAGCTTTCGCAGTAACACTGGCCAGATACAGGCCACTATACCCAAGAATCCATGCAAGAATTGAAGCCACCTGCATCTGTTGTTTTGGTGGCAACCCAGATTGAGTGTAACGGCCCTGAAGATCTGTTTGTTTTAATTGACAAGTCATCTTCGCTGGTCAAGTTGACACACATCACAGCATAGGTATTGCGGGCAAGAGCAGCATTCAAAGAGTAATTATCTGACACTGGAGGATTTGAGAAATGCTACCGTGGCATTGGTCAAACATGTACAGTTGTGTAGCTTCAGGGAGGAATTGTATGCTCTTCAAAAAAGGAGTAGGTGCCCCATTGTTACTCAGCCACTTATGCCATTTCTCGATTCAAATGGAGTTATCAGGGTGGGCGGACGACTACACCATTCTTCACTACCAGACACTGCAAAACACCCCATTTTGCTGCCAAAGCAAAGCCAGTTGTCCAGACTCATAATTGTCTATTGTCATACCATCAGTTTACACCCAGGGTCATCCACAACCTTGTATCTAGTCCGCCGAGAGTACTGGATAGTTTCTGCACACTCTGTAGTGCGAAATGTGATTCGCAAGTGCATACAGTGTTTTAAGGCCAGACCAGTTGCTCACAATCCAGTAATGGGCACACTGCCAAAAGCACTGTTTTTGCAGGTTCAAGCATTTAGGTCCGTTGGGGTAGATTTTGGAGGACCTTTCCATGCCACACCAGTACGAACAAGGAAGAAGACAACCTTCAAGGTATACATGCATCTGTTCATTGGTATGGCCACTAAGGCAGTACACTTGGAGCTTGTCACAGACTTGTCATCTGCAGCTTTTCTGTCTGCATTCAAGTGATTTGTGTCAATAAGAGGAATCACTACTGATGTGTACTCCGATAACAGCACAAACTTTGTGGGAGCACATAAACAACTCAAGGAGGTGTATGCAACATTACTTTCAAAGGATAATGAGGAAGAGATTGCAGCTAAGGTGAACCTGGGAGGGTCGAAGTGGCACTTCAACCATCCAGCAAGCCCAAACTTTGGAGGTCTCTGGGAAGCAACAGTCAAGAGTACCAAGTAGTACCTATACAGAGTTGTAGGTACTCAGTTGCTGACCTTCGAAGAACTCTCAATGCTGTTTGCAAAGGTTTCAGCCATGTTGAATTCGAGACCTATATGTGCCCTCTCAACTGATCCTCGGGAGTATGATGTTCTGACACCAGGCCACTTCCTTGTGGTTGAGCGATTGGTAGCTGTACCTGACCACAATCTGTGTGGTATTCCTTTGAACCCTTGAACCGTCTTGATCACTGGCAAATGATCACGCAGTTTCACCAACAAGTATGGAAGAGATGGAGTGTGAAGTACCTACACAACCTCCAGGGGAAAATGGACACAACCAGTTTCTGACACGAGCATCGACCAGTTAGTGCTGCTGAAAGACTCCATGTTGCCACCACTAAAGTGGAAGACTGCTAGAGTGTCAGCAGTACATCCAGTCCAAAATAGTGTAGTTCGTATGGTAACCTTAAGAACACCACATGGGGAGTTCGTACGACCTGGTAACAAAATCTTTCCACTTCCTGTGGATTAACATCCGTGATAGTAGACTTACCCATTTCATGTTTATATTGTATAGTATTTTTGTGTGTGAACTTGAAAATAATCATTTTTGGTGGGCACTATTTCACGATGTCAATAGTACATAGTACTCTCTGTGTGTGTGACTGGCTGTTTGGTTGGCCATACTGGGGCCATTGTTTTTGTTTTGACTCAGTGCGAACTATCATGGCGGCGGGTGATGGTTTGTATTCATTCGTGCTCACACCTTCAATTATCTCCGCACACATCCCTTCCAAGAGTATGGCATGAGGAAAGGTACAAAACAGCCCGCAGAAGATAAACCGGTGCCTATTTCCCTACTGTGTACATTAGGATACCCAGACTTGTGACGATGGGACAACATTTCATGCTCCTTTCGTTCGGCCATTAAGAGCGGTGGATAGAATGTTGGGCAACCCATGCCATTTCCTTGCTGGGATATCCAGGTGTGGTATCCACAGGAAGTTGATCAGCCTAAAGTACTTCCAGCTCCTTTCTGGCCCTCAGTGGAAGCGGTGGTGGAGTATGGAATACTTAGGCTTGTCAATTCTTCTAGTGGAGGAGTTCCTAATGATTCGGACTCCATTGAACTCTACCAGGTTGGCAGAGCTCGAGTGGCTTCTTAACATGTGCGGATTTAGCTTAGTGCTTCGTAGTCTTCCAGCTTTTCCTCAGGTTTGCGTTTACATAGGGCGAACTTAGTACTATCAAGAAGTTAAGACTACAAAGGTAATAGCTTGAAAAAACATGTGTTTTATTAATAAAGTAATAGAACACTGTGGCTCTACACTTACTCCTAAGTCAATGCAACTTACTTACTAAAGTTACCTAACAGGAACGGCCAGGTGAAGGTGACCTAGGACAAAGCTAAGTGAAATGTGTAATATGTGCAGGCAAATTGAAACTGGCTATGTTGAGACACGTCAGTTTTATTCAAGATGGTGGCAGCCATGTTGGTGACGTCAGGGGCAGCGTGCTTGTGTCCGCCATGTTAGTACCATGCTTACTCCGGTCGGGAATGGTTGTGTCGGGTCATCAAAGTCAGGAAAATAGGGTGTTTGGGATATTGCAAATGCTACATTGACCGAGTGTGAACTACCTTGGACATTTGCGTTAGTTGTTTCGTGCATTGGTGCTGTGAATTCCTAATGAGTTTGTGAGGAGACATATACATGCATCGGGTGGGTAACGACCTGTGAACAAGTGACTAATCTCTTTTCTATGCAAGTGATTCAAAACAGGCTAAAAAAAGATTATTATTTAGTTAACGCTAGTAACAATGCCTTACTAATATGGGTGTTCCAGAGGAACACTAGGGGGTGACAGCTACCAGAAGGGCAGTTGTCAATGTTGCCATACCGTCCAGTGGGCATGGGAGGTCCTTAAGGTACGTCAACATGACCTACTGCCTTAGGGGTTGTTTGTGTTACCAGGAGGGGTTGGTAGGCGAGAGCAATGTCATCAGGAGCCTCTGGTATGGTGGAGTATCACAGAAGCTGCAGGATCTGCGGTGACTGCAAATCGTTCAGTGGTTGCTGAAGAAGTGGTGAGCTTCTGGTCGGCGATGTCTTCAGCTGGGTTGAGATCTCAGCCCTTGCAAGCTTTGGGATCTCCAGAAGCCCCAGTGGTCACGCACCGTGAAGGCACCCTCCGTCCCTTGCGAGCGGTGGAGGAGCAGAGACTGAATAGTGCCAGCCCTTTTATACTAATTTGAGTTGAGAGCTTGGACTTGGTTCGGGGTGCGGGGAATGATAGCCTCAGTCGCAGGGGTTGAGAATTCCAGGAGATGCTGTAGCAGCACTTTCATCCCTTATCTCTTCCGTGGGTGCTGGTGAAATACATGCTGTTCTCCAGTTGCACGCTCTGGTACTAGCATAACCTTTGCTGGAGGGAGTCGGTGGCTCAGCAGACTGTACAATCTTGCAGCAGAGCTCTGTTGGCGTGACAGCTTCTTGGTGAGTCTGGGCGAACAGTACAAGCTTGGATCACGTGTCTAGAGTATCTTCTGACATGTGCCATATGGTACCCTGTAGGCACATGTCCCACCTCTTCAATACTTTTGTAATTGATTAACCTGCCCCAGTAAGAACATTGCGCTCAAAGACTGGGCAAAGTAGTAGAGTAGAGTATGCATTCTAGATTTGCAGGAATTCATCATTCATCAGAAGCAAGGCATGTTCTAGCAGAAATGGGTACTGCTGGCATGCCATTATTATTAATGTAATGTGTTTTATCCAATTTTGAAACCAAAAAACATAAACAAGTTCATGCGTGCCACTTTATCTAACTACTATACGATTGTGACTCTTCTCATATCACACCAAGTATATCTACTTCAACCCACACAAGAGTCAAATCCCGTCAACCTGTACACGGATGTTGCAGGCCGCGACAATTCTGGAGGGCGCCCGAACACGTGGATATGAAGATTGCACAAGCCAGTGAGCACGTCGCCCTCCCCCCCTTCCCGCGCTGAGAGCCAACAAGCCATCAGCTGCCTCAGAACAAGGTTGAGCGCCACTGAACATACACAAAGCTGAGAGATGACTGGAGGGTTGCTACCCGCACTCTGGCCTCGCGCCAGAGGGAAGTGCCAAACCCCCCCCCATCCTCAGCGGCTCACGAGTTATTCTTTCATATCCTCAAACTCTCGCCACTACCAATAGTGCTGGAGCCTCTTGATGACCTCAAGTTTTCAGCAGCCTACCAGAGGCTGCTCCCATTGTCGACAACAGATTTCAGCCACCACCAGTGGCTCCTACCATTGCCGTCACCAGAGACTTCAGTGACGACAATAGCTACAGCTTACCAGAAGCTTCTTCTGCAACTACCTTTGAACATTAACACTCTCTGCTACTAGAGAAGTGGACATTAACTTCTTTGTCTCTTCTAGGCACCCCGTGATTTAGTTAGCACTGCTAGTATTTCTTTTAACCGTCAATGAGATTATCTTCCCGCTTAGTCTAGAACCAGGTCACCTTCACCTGACGGCGTAGGGTACTTCCAGCATATGGTCCACTTGGGATGAGATAGCATGTGTCACTGTGTTTATTGAGTCTGATGCGTGCCTGGGTTACTAATACTAAGTATGTGGCAGTCGTCATGGCTTTATGGAATAAAGTTTTCAATATGCCTGGCTGGCTAGACTCTTACGGCTGTCTACCTTCTGGCTCACTATGGGTTTATGTATTAAGGTAGATGACTGGCAGGAGGTGTCGAGATTACCTGGCTTATTTATTGATTCTTCGGCCAGCTGGAGAACGATGGCTGACTGCAGACAGGAGTTGACAGCACAGTCCTCTGGCTTTGGGTCAATGGTACCATGTCGGCCAATACGATACCACAGATTCCAAGCAACTCCCTCGGGACTCCAGAACCTGGGGTTGGAGATCCCGTACCATACCTCGCATCCGTGCACTACACCACTTAGGATGGGATGATAGTCCTGGTGTGTACATATATTCGGAGGAAAAATAATATAATCGGGTACAGGAGATTCTGGTCCCTCCAAAAGTCTTACTAATGCAGTGCAGTTTCATTCTGCCTGTCTTTGCCCATTTGGTGGAGTCAATACAGCCCGCAGCTTGGAAGTGAGGTGAGCAATCCTTTGCTCTTCTCGCCATTAGCGGTGCCTCACCTTAAACAGCATAGAGCTTAGGCTACTGCTGAATGACACTGGTCGTGCACCACGGAGGTGAAACAGATCTCTAGAAGAGTGTACTTCCAGTAGCAGCTGGCGGCAGGGAGCTCGGTGCGAGAGTCACTGTGTTTATTACGGTACTAATAAACACAGCTTTGTTCTTCTAGCAGCGAGTTTTATTTATACAATAATCCTGAATACGTCTGCTAGGAATGATATGAATTGTGTACTGCTGACCGAGATCAGGTGTTTTTAATAGGAATTAGCTACGACTGGGGAGCCCCTTCTGGAATCCATCAGTCTCATACATCCACCATTCAGCGGCCATCTGTTCTAGACCTCCGTGGATAGAAAAGCAGAACCACAACCACTAGAAACTCCTCCAAACAGGGAGAGACAACACACTGGGGTTGTATCCTTACCGGAGCACCTAGCTGCTGGCAGGGGTATTTACTCAAGGGTATTAACTCGAGTGCTACAGCCTGGTCTTAGTTGCGATACCATACCCAGTAGTAGCAGAAAGGCGGCCCATGTGGCTGAACGCTTCTGATCTGCTCGCCAGTGGTGGGGGATCTTCTGGAGCACCTAGCTTGTACCAGCAGCTGCTACTGGAAGTACACTAAGTTATGGAATTGTTCCGCGACAGTGGTGCACAAACTGTATTGTTCAGTGGCAGTCCACGCTCTATGCTGTTTAAGGTGAGGCATGGCTCACTGCGAGAAGAGCAAAGGACAGCGCACCTCGCTGCCAAGCCATGGGATGTATTTTCTCCACCGACCGCAGACAGACAGGCGGAACGTGACCGCACCGCCTTAATCACGCTTTTGGAGAAACTGGCCGCCCCTATATTTGATTATATTGCTTTCCCTCCGCACATCCGTACACACCAAGATTATCACCCCGTCCTGAATTAATGATTTGGTGTACGGATCTGAGGTCAGGTACGGGATCTCCAAGACCAGGTTCTGAAGCAGAGAAGGAGCCGCCTGGAATATATGGTACCATATTGGCCAACCCGGTATCAACGACTCGAAGCCAGTGGACTGCATCACCAATGCCTGCCAGCAGTCAACACGAGTCATCCAACCGGCGGAAGAAATAATAAGTAAGCCAGGTAAACCCGACACCTCCCGCCAGTCATCTACCTTACCAGCAAATTATATTCCAATAAAAAAAAAGGTTGAGTAGGTTATCAACAGGCAATGCAGTCCTTTTCAATCGCAATCTATAGTCAAAATCCAAGAAGGAAAGCAAAAAATCAAAGTTATAACAGCTCTATTGAAAAACTTATTGCAAAGTTAAACATTTCACACAAAGACAAAGGATCCTGGGGTGGTCACGTGATAAAAGGAGCTCATGGGAGGGAAAGGGAAGATCTGTATCTGACACTGTTATTGTCTACCACAGTTGCTATGTTTCTGTGGTTTGATGGTAGCAAGGCGCCGAGGGAAGGTAATGCCACTCTGGTGATGGAGGGGTGAAGAGCAAAGGAGTTGGTCCGTATGTCATGTGTCGCGCAGTGTCTAATTCACTAGAAGCGTGCGTTCGCCAACTCAAATCACCATTGCCGTTGTTTTAAACAAATTTGATCAAAAAATAACTTTTTGGGGTTTTCGAGAATGGTTTAAGGGTACTTGCTAAGAAATACCTACATATTATTGCCATGGGCCAGTGAATGTCTTAATATTAGGTTTTTTTGGCAATTTATTCCATTTTAGCAAGAATATTTTATTCTTTTCATAAATTTGTGGAATTTTTGGTGGTTACTGAAAATTTCTACTTCAAATCACTGTTTTCCTTAGCTGCATTTTTGTTACTTTGGGGTTCGACTGTAACATACTATTCTTTCACCTGTCACTTCTGTTCAGCTAGCGTGGGTTCAGCTTGAACTGAAAAGTTACGGAACATGTGTGCACATATAGCTGATGCGGACTACCTTGAAAATTACTCATGGCTTTATCACAGCGCAGTGAAATATTAAAATTTACATTTGTTACAGGATTTGTATTGTTCTTCAGGTTCATACACTTAGAGTTTGGGTAGTTTTGTATGTGACATTCTGTATTTATGCACGGTGCATGTTTCAGTGTAACAATACCTATTTCTAAACCAAACAAATCTTGTGAGACTTGGGAAAGAATTCAGCTTAATTATTTGGAATTATTTTTATTCGTGACGGCCATTGGCTGAGAGGGGTCGTCACGATCCGGCAAGGTTTTATCGTGCAGGTCAGAAACATGGGCGAGTTTAAATTACTGACATTAACTGTTGACTGATTAGGCCCCAGCCGGTACTCAACATTGGGTGTGTGGCTTGGCGGCAAGGTATAAAGTCAGTCGGGGGTTCGATAGTCCGGCAAAAGGGGTTGGCAAACTGCGACTGATTTACCTGTTCTGGATGGGGTGCAGGGTAGCTCCTTGGTCTACTGCTGATATAGCGGTTCTCGACTGAAACTGGAGCTGAGTTGGGCCCGTGGAGGGCTGCTGGTCCGCAGCAGTGGAACCAGGGGTTGGTGAGTCCCAGCGGCACTTTATGTCCCTGACAGATGTGAGTGACCACTGGACGAGGTCGGCCAGCAGTTATGATAGGCAGTTGAAATAAAGTTCGGGAGGGAGTTGGGAGGTGAAGCCTCTCTGGCTGGCGGTGGCTTGAGCTCTTTCCCGTAGAGTTACACTGCAAAACGCAGTTGGATCTGTGTTGCAGCTCCTGTTGGTGTCAATGGCAGTAGTTGCCTGTATTTCATACCACCTGGTACCAATTCGTTGGTTGTATGGCATATGGTAGGTACTACTAACAGCCTGACGAGAGGAGAGCGTGCGATGAAGTTCCCTGGCTGGGTTGCACTGACACATCAGCACATTGATTCAAAATAATTTGCATACAAATCGGTGTGACACATTTATGTACATCCAAACCTCTGTACAACATATGGGAGCTTTCATTTAATTGAAAGTATACCACAATTTAGTTCCAGTAAAATAATTCTTAAGCCACACCGTAAAATACATACTTGTTTAATACTTGCTAAGTACCAAGGAACCACAATTCTGTTTCGGTAAAATAATGCTTGTCACATACCATTAAATGCGTACATAATTAAAAGAATTTTACAATTGAAGCACAATTTAATGCTTTAATGCTGTGATTAGATACTGAAATACAATAAAAACTTCTTCTGGGGAAAACACAGATGTTAATAATAAAGCCCATTCAAATTCAAGCCACCTTGATATGTTTACTACCGGACCAAGCTTCCCCAAAACTAAATGAAAAAGGCACCATAAAATCATGTAAATTTACAAAATAATACATGCCAATATTATTCATATCACGCATACAGGATGTGTAAACATGTGGCCATTTTACCAAGTTAACGCAATCCAAAACTTAGAAAACACAATAATTTAAACCAGTTTGAGATAATCAAAACTAGTGGAGTGCCACTGAATATTACCAACTTTTTATTATAACAAACTTGACGCAAACTTGTGCGTGCATAATACTCTTGTCTCATTTGACAGAGTAACCTGTGTTTTCTTTGCTTTGGAACAATCCAAACCAATTTCATACAAATTTGAGTATATCCAAACCAATTTCATACAATTCTGAGTAAATTATATTACACTCCTAAAGAATTCAGTTTTCAAATACTGTTTGATCTCGTGCACCTTACACATAATACCATTAAGCATCACCTTAGATTTAAGAATCTCAAAGGGGTTTTTTTACATATTTCTACCCTTAAAATGTAAGCATATTTCAGGTACTGTATTTATTCTGATTTCATTAAAATATTTACTCCTTAATTTCATTAACGTCAAAATCAGGCAATGGACCACCATTTAAAAATTTAATTTCAACTATCAGACTTTCCCATAAACAATTGAATAAAAAAACAAGGCAATGCCACAATCTATTCGGTCCATTGAAGGGCATTTGCCATAAAAGAAATACACCTTAAAAATCATCATTAAAATTAACTGATGAAAAAAATTTTCACGGCGGCACCATACAAAGTTTTACTGGTCCAATCAAAGCACTGTGTAATTAAAAGATTAAACCAATTTCGACAACACAATTAAAAAATATTATACCCAAAAAGTAAGTGCAATGTTGACAGTGGAAATCACCTGATCAACCTTGAGGCCAGGCCAGCCAAACCGGACAGTGGCCGGCATATAAAACCTCATCTCTGTACTTGCAGAATGGCATGACACATAATCCAACTAATGTAACATTATATTTAAATTTATGACATGCCAGGCCAAAACACACAAAGCAAAACCTATTACAATGGCTGCTGACTAGCAAATTAGGCTAAGAAAACTCACACAACACTCAAGCCCATAATTATACACACTGTCCAACACTCACCGGTATTTCCCAAAGTGGCTCACAATACTAACACGTTCAATAAATATGAATGATAAAAAAATATTAAAATGCACTTTACTTACATTTAATTTCACAAAAACACGTCAATTTACTTTGGGAAGTGGCTGTGATGCCTTCGAAGGTTCTGACATGTTAAATCATAGAGGCATAAAGCCAGAGGGAGAGCCACCATTTAAACCAGCAAGACCTCACGTAACCCCCTCCATAATTAATTTTAGTGACACACCAGGTGGTGAAGAGGGGCGGAGAAGAGAAAGGAATAAGGAAGGGCAGTCGAACTGTGCTAGGAGAATGTTTCTGGGCGTGACGATCGGTGGCAGTGTAGGAAACTAATACCAAAGATTGCAGCTCTGCTGTGAGGTGTAATATCAAAGCCGCAGCTAACCAGACCAGAGTCGTACCCTGTGCCTCTTTGGGTGCCAGCCAACGGCAGTGTGTGTGGGTCCAAGTGAGGGCAGATCTCCAGACCCAGTATGTCACTCCCTTCGGTGACAGTACAGCGCGGTGGATGGAGTGGATCAACTGGAGTAGCAGTCTGATGACTCTTGAATTCCGTTTCTAGTGATTGGGCCTCTACCTAACTGCACACCAGGTGCAGAGTACAGTGGCCATCAGCTGTATATGTTTTCAACATGCGTTCGCCTGGTGAAGGGAGCCCGAGTCCTTCACTAGGTTCGGTAAATTGAGATTCAAGTTTCGCAGTTCCCTGCTTTGCTCTGGCAGTTTGTCATCTACTGAGATTGAACAGTCATTCTATAAAATAGTACTTTTCAGGTTTTGAGAGAAACACATATTTACTCCATGAGGAATAAACACGGTGGCCCATACTACCTCCTAATTAACAGGAACTGAACAGAAGTTATACTATTTAATGCCAGTTGAATGGTACCTAGTCCATAAGCTGAAGAAGGCAATGCGGCTAGGTAGCTATGATAATAATTGACCTTAACTAACTCTAACCATTCTCCAAAACGGACCTTCGAGGGTCACTATCAGAAGGGGGTAGTGGTGGTGTTAACACTGCGAGAGGGGGCGGTGCAATTGCCGTTACCAGAAGGTAAAGCAAGAAATGTTGATGGCATCTTCAAGGAGTGCTGCAGCATGTTGACGAGTGTCTGGAAGGTCTTCTGGATGGTCGCTGGTGAATTTGCTGAAGAGCTTCTGGTAGGTCGCTAGGACTTTGAGGGCGGCAGAGATCTCCATCACGAAAAGTGGTGGGGTGAGCTGCCGGAGATAAACTGTGGAGATCAACTTGCATTTCTGGGCTGCGTACAGACAAATATTCCACTGCCCGTGGGCCTTCTATGAATGTGGGGGGAGGGGGGTTTGCGGGGGATGGCAAGCTTCGCCTGCTGAGTGAGGCTGTCTGCTAGCGCCACTAGTGTCATCTCTTGGTCTGATGTTGAACTAAGTGACTTTGAGGATGCAGTCTCTGCCGGTGGTTCACTCACACTTCGGGGGTTGACGTGACATCTGACTTGGGTTTAACAGTTCAAGCTGATGTGTCTGTAATATCCTCTATGACAAGGAGCTTGCTTATACTGTATGCACTCGGGTAGCTAGTAGTTCTGTCCCAACCTCGCCTGAGTTTACGTGAAAGCACATTCAGATGAGGTGAATTTGTGTGTAGTATTGTCAGTAAGGCGTCACTTGTCATTTTATTGGCCAATATGAAATCTTTCCCTTTTTGTCTACATGAACAATAATTTTGTTTGGAAAACAGGGAAATGTCAGAAGATTTGAAAACTGTCAGGGAAATGGGAGAAATTTGAAGTAATTTAAACACAGTAGTGAAAGGTCAGGGAATTACTGTATTTTATATTAAACCTTTTCTGGTTTTTTATCATAAATTATGCAACTATGAAAACAGACTTTGTAGCTTATGCAAGATTGAATTTTCTGAATTGTATATTGATGTGCCATGTGAATTGTATATTGATGTGCCATGGGCGACATCATTATCCTTTGATAGCCTTGCCACAGTTGTGCCCCTCAGGAAGAACCATTAAAGTCAGCTGTATATGCTCCAGTTTCCCACGTCTTATATACACCTGTCCGCCTCTTTGGCTGATGCCGCCTTTAGACAGACCGCCCGCATGCATAGTTACAGGCACCCGCATGATGCCTCACCACCTCTTGTGGCGAAGGCACCGCAAGTGGTAAGGACCACTCACCCTCATTGCCACAGGTGGTATGGCATATGCTAAAGAGTGCCTTGCACACTCTCTCCCTCTATGCCTCACCTCCGTCATTCATCCTGTCGGAGCATATATAAGAGGCCACTCAAACCCCGAATTTGCCAGTCAGTGGATGGTATCCCTGGCCGTACTTTCCTTCTTCTAAGAATCGTTCAATGACTTTGTTGTTTCCTCTGTCTACGAAAGTGCCGTGGCCTATGGGAGCATTGGGACTTGGGAGTGTTGGTCCACTGTTAGGACGTCACACCGAAAGATCGTGAGGGTTCCTCTCACCGCCTCCAGCAACACGCATGATGCAGCATCCGTGTACACTTTGGCAATCTAGGGACCGACCTTTAAGTTTGGGACAGGGTACAGTCTGGATGTGTTGGACTTATTGGCTGGCCCAATATATCTAATCACAAATACCTTGGTGCTTTTTTATGCTCTGCTCGCTATTCTTCTACACTCCTCTGTGCTTTCTCCCTTTTCGTCCACAAATCCTGAACCATACTTGTGGGATTGGGCATACTGCTCTAACATCTCCCTACACTTCAGGCTTTGTGGATAGTTGTGTTCCCTCCTGTGCTGTTGGTAGTTATATGACGGTAGTTCCACCTTGTATGCTAACACTAAGAAGGAGTGCGTAATCTCAAGGGCCGAGCATTCACCTGCATGTCATTAAGGCATAGAGCTATAGTTTTCTGCTCCTGTTGTTGTGAGTGGCTCTGCTAAGGAAGAGCACCTGTGAACCCTTGGAGGCACTCAGAAGAGTGCCCCGCTGAACCTGTGTTTCCTACAAGGGAGACATAAGACGCTCGTGCATTGACACTGTGAGAGAGGTCAAAGCTCTCTGGGAGGCACGCACCGCTCATCCCGCTACACACACTTTGGAACCCATTGTTGTCGCCAAGCCATGCCCATACCCACAGAACACCTATTTCTCATAATACTCTTGTCCCCATGTTATGCCGTTGAACTGGATGGTGGAAAGCGGCTAAGCGAGCTTTGGCTCTGGCCAGGGAGGCTGCTGAGTCAGGAAGTAGGGCTTCCAGTATCTACACTGACCTAAGGAAAGAGGCTGCTTGCAACCAAGCTCTGACTATGCCTGAGCAACTAGTAAGGAATTATACTCCAGTTCAAGATGATAGGAACCTCTGCCAGACTGCCAGTCCATTCCATAAGCCAGCTTCCTTCTTCCACCGACCCGACCAAAAAACCGACCATCTGTCGCTTGCCGCACTGCTCATCCTCACTTTGTTTGACAACTGTCTTTCCATCCTCTCATCCCCACTGCCATTAGCTGTGCCCCAATCCTAGCCTGGACATATGGACATACACTATCTGCAAACCGTCACCACCAAAGATTTACCGGCAGATAATCGATCTGACAGGACCCCATGCAAGACAGTCACAACACCACCAGCCCACCAATCCCCATAATCGGAGTACACTACTTCCTCACTCTGAGGGAGGAACTAGTCGACCCCATCTCGACAAAACCGCCAGTTAGGTGAGGCGTCAATATGGTTTGTTGTGCCCATCAGTTTTAAATTTACATGGTTTATTTAGTAGCATGCAGAGCTGCCAGATTGCCCCTTTTTATGTGTGACTTGTTGCAACCAGTTTGTGGTGCAGTTTTGATACTGTCTAGGTATTTATTTTCATTTTTATTAAGGTGAAAACATTTTCCTATCTGATTATAATTTTCAACTATCACAAGTATAATTCCAGTTGAGAGACCTGATGACATTTTTAACTAAACCTGGCTTTCATTAATGCGTATGCTACAACTGTATCAAGTGCAATTTTAATTATTGTGGATCAAATGTTCAGTTTTTTACCTTGCAATATTTAACAGAGCATTTTCTTCAGGTGCATTGTGTTGCGAGATCACAGTAATTATTTTGTAATAAAAAAGTGTCTGCAAGAAAATTTAGGAAAAAAAAAAGCTGTTTTCTCTTGTAAATCAGGGAAATGTCATAGAATTTTCATATCAAAAAAGGTGGCAACTACAGATATAGAAATTTTATGAGCACTACAGCAGGATAGTTGGCAATTTTGACATCTTGAATAGAAGTGGGTTCTGGCTAGTATCCATGATGCCTCCTGCTGATAGTACCATCAACAGCAGTACAAGAGAAGATATGAGATACTGTCACACACAGTTTATGCAACACAAAGTAACTACAAATTTATAATGTTCCCAGCATCTTATGTTTTGGTTTAGTTTCTTTTTATGAGAATATTCATTACTAAGCTAACATCCTGTAATGTTTTGAACTAGTTTCATTTGTAAGTGTGTTAGAGAAACTTATTAAAGTGTAAACAACCTTTTATTGTTCGTAATAGGAAGCGGACACTGATATATCAGTACCATTCCTGTGTGCATCATCGGATGATGGTAACGGCAACTCATTACCAGACGGGGGCCAGGGGTTTGGCTGGCCCCGACTAGTGGTGGTGGTGTACCCCTGCACTACTCCGGGGGAGTTAGAGGAGGAAGATCCACCAGTGGAGCGGGCAGATTCTCTTCTGCGGTCAATGTCGGAGCCCCTGGAGCGTGCATCCAGAAGAGAGCCGTCCCCCTTCAGCTCAAAGAAGGTGGTTCACAAGAGCGACACTCCACACGGCAAGTCTGCAGGTGAGTGACTTTTTTTCCATGTAGCATGACACTGAGACTGGACGCTGCTGAAGAGAACGGCTCTTTGAAAATAGAGGCTTGTGCGTTTGCAGTTCATGAATAGTAACTTGAAATAGTAACAACTGCACTTTGTTCCCATTTTGAATGTAGCACCAATATTTATTGAAATGAGAGGACACTGCCCTTACACACCTGTTCCTCCTGGCTAACCTAGAGAATAAATGAGGTGAAGTTAGGAAAAGCAATGGAATGCATTGGAAGTAACCCAATAAAAATCACTAGCCATCATGACTAACGGATGTTAATAGTTCCACTATGAATGCCTTAATTAAAAAGCAGGATATTATCTGAATACTCAAAACAAGAAGAAACACTTCATTTTTAAGCATCATAGAGGTATAACGAAAACAAAAATAAACTGTAAGCACTAATGGAAACTCTGTAATTGATCACCAACATGTAGTGACGTGCACTGCTCCCTCGTGTTTGGGGGGGGAGAGGTTAGGGCGCTGACCACCCTCTCTTACATAAGAGTGGAGTCAAACCCCAGAGTGAGGTGGATTGAGAGTGATTCCCGCCCTGGGAGATCTGTCCTCCTCACTACCGGGATTGCCAAAAGGCAGGACGCCAGTTGTTCCGGGTGAGTGTGGTGAGCAATGACTAATAGGAGAAGTGGGTGTGGGTGGTTGACCTGGCTAGTGGGGATGAATCAACGTGAGTTGGCCTTGTTGGATGGCATGTAGGGATGTGATCTGCGGATGATGCCAGTGTGCGGGGTTTGGGGGCTACGTGAGACGGGAGTCAAACCTGTATCGTCTTCCCGGAAGTCAACTTGACAATACAAAAGTTCGGAAGTTCTACCTCTGAAGGGTGGGGAATATGGATCAGTTTCCCTGACGTCAATTTGATGAAACTGGAGTGCGTTGGGACCTGATTGGGGGTTACCTGACTAAGGGTTACTGGGGGTGATGTATTATTCCGGCATGTCTGGTCTCCCTCAGGATCATACGCCGCAGCCTGCACATTTCCAACAAGTGATTGTACCATGACTTGTGTGTAGGCGATAGCAGTGGCATTTCGGGCCGTGGTGGGGGGGTTCTGTCTATGGGCTGCGGTTCAATTATAATACGGGCTGTATTTACTCTTGTTTGCTGTAAGCGCTCTGGCTAGTACCCGATGCTCTCTACAGCGTCAGTGACAGGGTATTCTACCTTTTTTACTGCTGTACATAAGTCTCGTCCTGTGCTCCTTCCTGCGTACGTGCAGTCCGGGGGGCCTGGCTTCTGCAGGCACACCCTAGGCCCTGATGTGCAGATAGCAGTTAGGGGTATGGACGTCATTCAATTAATGGAATTAATTACCAGAGAAAATAATTATTACTTAAAAAAAAGGGGCTGGGAACTAATATAAATATAATGCTAATCAAAGGCATCAGGTTCACATAATATTTATTACGTCTAAATGGAAAGATTACGGAAAGTCCTGGCTAAATTACAAAAGAAGATCTAAAATTAGCTAGAGAACATTATAAAATATAAATTCTCGGTACGGAGAAATCAGGCAAAGGCAAGCCTGGGGTTTTAAAATATTAATTACTTAATTAATGCAAAATTCTATGTTATGAAATTTATAGTGTGATGGGAATTTTTCCAGAATCGTGACGACCTGTTACCGCTGGAGTCGAGGAAAGTTGACTGGGGTAAAGGGTTGTGGGTATAGGAAACGGATTTCCTCTGGAGAAATGACACTGTCCTCATGATCAGCTGGGCTGTTGTGGATGAGCCTTGTTCAAGCTGGTGGACATGTAGTGTTGCTCAGTCTGCGGAGGTAATTTGAAGACTTCTGCAGACTTCTGGAGGGTGGAGCTGTTCTTCCAAGCTCAGATTTGAGCCGTGTTGCAGGCTAGGAGAGGAGAGAGTCTTCTGCAGACTAGGGAGCGCTCACTTACCTCTGCAGCTGGCTAGCCCGGCACCTCTGCTGTACCATGCTGCTGGACCTCTATTTATACTTGAAAACCCCTTCATCAGTGATTCTCCATGATGCGGGGGGGTAGCATAGCTTTCCAACACAGGAGTAGGTTTATCGGGGTGCTGGAGCACCGCTCATTTCTTATCGCCCCGGTTGGAGACGATGACAATTTTACGCAGCTCTGCCTGAGGCTGGCAGGCCGTTACTTCACAAGGCCATGGGAGATACTGCTATCTCTGGGGTTGTTTGGAACTTCTTCGGTGGCTTAATGAAGTGTAGTGGATGTTCCGAAATCTTTAATTTTTTCATCGGCATGGCACTTTCATACTGGATTCCAGTCGGGCATAGAATTCCATAGTTAATCTCGTTAATTATTTTTATGTAGTTGGCTTTCCAATGCTTGTCAGCTGTTTGTGCGACTAGTGAATCACTGTGACCACTGTTCATGACTCGCCCCGATCTCAGGGTGCTTGTAGATAGGGCGGAGTCGCCCGTAGAGAGCGCATCTGCGATGCGCAGCATGTTGGCATGTGTCAATCGGCCACTCCCTGAAGCGACAAATACCCATCTTGAAGAATCCACTAGTGCTTCAGAAGTCAAGAAGCGGCTGCCTCAATCACGTTACTATTGGTTGCCCCTCTAGGCTAGTGCCTCTTCTGTGCTTACACTGCCTGGGCTGGAGTTGAGCACGCCTGTATCTGGGTCACGCAACTATCAGTGGCGGGTTAATGGCCTCTTCACTTTCTCGCTCTCTCTCTGTTGCGTAGCGGCGGGGTGCCGGCACTGTGCCCTCTGCTTCATGGCTCAGGTGTAGTCTTCCCATCGTGACTCCTACCAAGGGGGGAAGAGTTTTGTGGAAAGGAAAATGACGAGTCATGTGGTATCGAACCTAGGTCTTTCTAGTTTGAGGACAGATCACATATCTTGTGAAAAAAAGAGAATTGTTAAACAGAGGTCTTGTACAATTTTAGTTTGCACAAAAGTATTTTTAACTTATTATGTTCTGTCCTCCCAGAAAAAAAACAAGGAGTTATTAATGGGGTTTTATCCTACTCATAGCGGATTACTAATATAGGGGAGGTTGACTGTGGCCCCTGCGGAAAGAATTTAACTGGTCTCTTGTCTCAGCCAGTATGATCGCACAGTAACTAAATTTAATGCAATGACAAAAAAAGTCATTCCTACACACCCTACTTTAACCCCAGATTGCTTTCCTACAAGAAAAGATTGTAGTGCGTAGAAGAAACACACCCATGACACTAGCACTCAAATAATAATGCGTACTATTTGTATGTAGTTGTGAGGTTATTTAGTTGTGTACAATTGTACATGAAAAGAAAGCTTACATAGTTAAACACTTTCCTGTTTCAATAACATTTTTTTTGTTCTTAATCTCACATAAAAACACTCTTAAACTAGGTTACATATGGTTCAGCATTGTATTAAGACAATTACAAGGTTAAAGATTTCTTAAGTCTAGGTTGGTTCTACTACTTTTCTTAACACAAGTTAACTGGATTATATTCTAGTATATTATTCCTTTATTCAGCGAGAGATTAAGCATATTTACATGGAGTCGCTAGATTCCATCATTCTTAAATCTAAGACACAGGTTATGCGCACGTAGTATCTCGTTAGTCTGCGCATGGCAGGGGTTATGCAACAGACAGGCTCGTGCCTCATTAACACGTTACATAAGATTAGCGCTCAGCTGCATGAGCTTGTCGTGGGGTTGTGTAATACTGTTGGTGCTCAGCCTCGGTTACCTCACAACATAATTAGGGTTTCACTTAGTGTGAAAGAAAGTTACACATGCGCATGGGGTGAGATAGTTTTCTCAACAATAACATTATACACTTTCAATATAAATGGAAATGTGACGTTTCGTACATCAATGGAGGGTTTTCTTAACTAACCTAACCTACAATACTTGCATTTGCCCTTTTTGGAGATTATAAGTGGGATCACAAAAGATAATATTCTTACTGACTAACACTTTACGAACATACATGGATGTGAGGTTTCATGGTACCTTGAACTTACTAAAGCTAGATTACAGTGTTCTTAACTCTGTAATTTCTTAGACCTACTATTTACAATTTACAAGTGTGTGAGTTTACTTTTCTATTTACCAAATTTTAAGGTTATGCGTAACCACACTGGTAAAGTAATCATGTTAGCAGACTCGCTGACTGCAGGATAACAGGTTTCTTGTGGCGTGAGAAAGCAAAACCACAGCAATATGTTACACAAAATGGCATCTTATCAATGTGCACTTGTAAAAGCCATGGCGGGCGTGCAAACTACATGAGATATCTTTCTCTTGCATAGTAAAGAAATTATTTTTTCATGTATGACATCTATGGGTGAGCTCCAACACGTTTACATTTTACACATGGGGGATGAAGGTTATTTTGTTTATAAATGTGACTAAACATATAACTGCACAATCGTTTGTTCTCTTTATTTTTACATAATCAGTTAGACTTGAGGCTTCTTGAAGTGATTGTATGTAAAACAAGAATGAATTATAGAAATGCAAAGTTATTTACATGATTACGTTAAATTTGAATTTTCTTTGAAAATAGAAAAAGATGCAAATTGATTCTACACAAAGCAAAGAAAATATGTAGAGTTTTCGTGAGGTTATTGTATATAAAAGCAAAGTATGTAGAAGTTTTAAAGTCTCTCAAAAATATAGTCAACATACTAACAAATTGTTATATTTTTGTCAGTTTTCTTTCAATAAGAAATTTGTGGTCTTCAAATGATTTTACACATGTGACGTCTTCTTAGCACTGATAATTCATGGCACTGTCACTAATGTGTCCAAGTATTCACGTAAACAACGTTCCACATGGCAATTAACATGCCATTAACACATTGAATGTTATGTAATTAAGGAGAGATAAGAGCAGCTGAAACTGCTGCTGCAAAGGTGGGTTGCATTAGAAAATCTTTCTTGATGCGAGATTTGTGCTAAGGTAAGCTTCCAGAAAATGGTTATAACTACGCAAGTGCACTGTTCATTAATATGTACATTGGCAGTACGTGTTTATGAGCATTTAGCGAAAATGATATACCATAATAACTGCGATCAATGTTTTAGTTTATTTGTGTGTAGCACTTTCACTCACTGGTTTTTGGTATTCTCTTCATCTTCAATGGTTGCCCTCACTTACGTTGCAATGCATATTGTGGGTTTGGCCAGGTGAAGCATACAGGTGGCCACCAGGGAGCTTCTCGGTATCTGCCTGGTATTGAATGGGCCTGGCAGGCTCGGGGCGGCTGCATTCGACATGAAAGGTCGGCTGTCGTGGAGTTCGGTCCCCAGCAGCGGTCAGGGGCTGACCTCTAGGTGCTGGGAAACGAGTTTCGGCAGCGTCGTTGAGCTCATCAGTGGTCTGCATTGCCGTCAGATGTAGTCTGGAGGCTGCATGGCCTACCCCTTCTGTTCTGTTGTTTCCAGTGTTGTTTTGCTCCGTCGCCGTCAGGAGGTGTCCATAGGCTGCATGGCCCCCCCCTCGGTCTTTTGGTCTGGCACTGGGGCTGGAACTGAGCTCCAGCTCATCAGCTTTGCTGGGTGGCCCTCTCGTCGTCCAAGGTAGGGATCCGTGGCATCGGGTGACACTGAAGTCATGAAGATAGTCAATTTTCTCCCTTATCCGAGAGGTGTGGCTGTAAAAACGACAGTGGTATTGGGTGAGGCGGATCCTCGATAATGACCTCTCCCTTCATTCGGGAAGAATGTGGCCACAGCGTCAGGCGACGCCGTGGCCACATTGGTCATATAAAGCAGTGGTGGGTCCTCTTTGCCTGCTCCTCCGTTTGGAGATGCTGGAGTTACGAGGTCAGGGAGTGACCTTTGTCTTGATAGCACCTATCGGTGGTCATCCTTCACGGCCATGGAGTAGGGCCTGGGAGTCTGCCTTGGTGCAGGGTGGCGCTGGGCACTCGAAGCTGGTGGCCTCTGCATTGAGTGATGACTTGGCCAACAGGGCGGCCACGTGATCCTGGGAGATTGCAGCCGACGGTACCAGCTGAACGGCAGCCTTGAGAAAGGCCCCATGTGGGCTGGCAGTTCTAAAAAGTGCTTCGCCCGTGTGAGGCAATGTCTCGGCGGCGGCAGCAATGACATCTGCCACTGCAGTCTTCTTGCTGGAGCTGGTGGTGTCAAAGGTGCCTGTCAAGGTGGTGGCTTCTGGAGCGCTATCAGTTTGACGGAACTTGAATCTTGAATCCTCTTGGTGATGATTCTGGGACGAGGCCGTCTGATGTTTGGATCTCTATTCAGCGGACTTAACTAAGATAACTTGGTTGTTTTAGGGGTGATCTTTCCGGGTCGTTTGGCAATCTTCCTTCCCTGATTTCTATAGAAATTTAAGGCAGCGTCTGTACAGATTCTTTCACTTGTGGTTTAGGGAATTCCACTCGCGTAGGCATGGAGTGGTTGGTCCCCTGGCTGGTTTGCTTCTCATCAGTGTGCTCCCTAGATTGTGGTGTCCATTCTTCCTCTGGAGTGGCGTAGATAGCAGGCTATTCCACATCGTCCGTTGTTTCGAAGATAATCGAAGTGGTGGTGTGTACTTCAGATGCAGGGCCTTCTCTGAGGTAGAGCCACATCTGTTCCCTTGTGGCCTTGCATATTCGCCCGTGGCAATCTTTGGTCCTGTATACATTCCGCTAGGAACAGGGCTGCCATCAGCCCTAAAGCTGAAATCCTGGTTCCTGTACATGAAAATCCTGTAAAATCTGGGAATCATTTGTCAAATCCTGTAAAATCCTTGGAATTAAAAAAATTGCAAATTGCAGAAAAAAAGTGGATATGAAAGACGTTTACATATTTAATGTAGTTGTTTAGGTTTGGAATGTACAATCCATTGTAATTCTTTTCTCCACTCACACTTATACTTTCGTTTATATGATTGTATCTGCGATAATTTTAGTTTCCTCGCCATTGTGATATCAATGCCAAACACAGAACACAGTCACCAAATTTGGATTCCATGCGTAAAACCGGCAATTGCGGCAAAGGTTCTTTTCAATGATGGCCCTGGCCTTGGCATGTGATCATACAGCCAGGAACAGAAATATGTAGATAACTGTATACCCACACCAGTGAATGATTAAGCAAAATGTTTTGGACACACACTATTGAAGCAATGGCATATGTCCAAAATATTTCACTTATTATCCACCTCCATTATAAGAATCTTTAAAACACACATAGCTGTGGGTGCCAGTGTCTCACCTTTAAGTGAAGTGCTAAAAAAACACTGCTTCTTTAGTTTGGGTTTGAATTTTTCTAGTGTGTTAAAAATCCATACAAACAGATAAAATCAGTTAAAATGGCATGCCTATCCTAGCGTCTGATAACCTTTTAGGGGCCTTCCCACTTTCCTGCAAGTCCCGTGCTGAATTGATTGTTGCCTCTGCTTAGGGGGTGGTTGCGGAATATGACGGCTTCGCCCATTTCAAATGCTCGTAGTCCAGTACTTGATCGTGGATTTTTTTGCTCGATGTACGTTTTTGGGTGTCCCTTGCTTTATCTATCCTGGCCAGGGCGGCTAAACGAATATCTTCAGGACGAGGCATTTCAGTCGGTTTGTGCTCCCATTGTCAATCCCCTGGGTACTCGAGGGTGTGGCCCAGTAGGAGTTGGATGGGACTGGAGTTAATCGCCTCATTTGTGCATCGTTGCAGACGAAGAGAATCTTGGGAATGTGGTGTTCCCAGTGCTTCAGGTCATCCCCCTGGTTCCTCCACTCAGTAGGATTGGCTTGAGGGTGGAGTTATCCAAGTATCAGCTTCTCCCGATCTTGGCAGGCTAGCAGCCACTTCTTGCTAGCAAACTGGCTACCGTTTTCTGTAAGTATATTCTGTTGGTATCCCCAGCATGGGAAAATTTAATTGTTTAATTTTCCAATGATGTATCGGTCTTATCATGGCTTTGCAGGGGGAAGGCTTCTACCTACCTGAAGAGTATGTCCATCAAGACCAACAGGTACCTGTTTCCCTTGGTGCTGCGGGGATAGGGTCCCATCAAATCGGTGGTGATGTGCAGCCATGGTGTATACGGTCTGCAAGGTTTGACTTCCATCTGTCTCACGGGATAAGTGTTTGTGCAGCATGTTGTACAGCCGTGTGATGTATTGCGGACATGCTCATGCCGTCCCAGATGTAGCGTGTGCTGATATCAGCTAAGGTTTCCTGGTGCCTAGGTGGCCAGCTTTGGGGTTGTCATGGTGTTGTAGGCAGATATCTGTATGCAACTCCTTCGATACGCAGATTCTCCACTTGGCTCCGGGTTGTATTGTTGTGTGATCAGACATCATCTCGTAGCGTGAATCATTACGGATACTTCTGTAGGAGTTCATTCACATCAGCATCCTGTTGCTGGCAACGTTTGATCTGAATTCGGCTAATCTGGAGCTGAGGAAGCCTTATTTTCTGTTTGGGACTGCTGTCTTAAGGTTGAGGCGGTGCAATGCGGTCCACATCTTCATATGGCTTGGCCTCGTCTTGCAGGTCTGGTTGACATAACAGAGTTTCGGGTAGGTGGTTGTCCTTGCCTGGGCAGTGTTGGACTTCAAAATCAAACTCGTAGAGTTAGAGGTCCCATCTTCCAAGCTTTGCCTTGTTGTTCCTTGACTCCTGGAGCCACTTGAGATCTTTGCTGTCAGTTCTCAAAATGAAATGGGTTCCTTTCCAGGTAGTAGCGGTACTTCCGGATACCCCAAATGGCTGTGAGGCATTCTTGCTCGTTTATGTGGTACTTCTGTTCCATGGTGTTGAGCCTGGTACTAGCTTACACTATAACAAGATTTTGCCATCTGGGTCCTCTTAGTACAAGACGGCGCTGAGGCCATTGTGGCAAGCGTCTGTGTGTAGGATCAGAGATCCTTCTCCTTGTGGCCGAGGTAGATGCTTGATATTTGGGAAGCTGGTCTTGAGAGATTTAAAGGTGGCACAATGTTCAGGTTCTCATCACCATCATGCTTCCTTCTCTAGCAGCGAATGAAGTGGTGCTATGAGGTCGACAATGTTGGGCGCAAAGTCTCAGAGCCAATTACACAATGCAAGGAAGTGGCAGAATTGCTTCTTGGTGCGGAGTTCCTCTGCTTCTTGAATAGCCCATACATATTGACTTGGCTTGAGGGTGGTTACCTTCATTTGATACTATATGACCCAGGTATTTGATTGAAGACTTTCCAAAGTTGCTGTTCGATAGTTTCTCCATCATACCGTAGAGTTCCAGACATTTCTATACCCTCTGTACAAGGGTGAGTTGCTCCTCCTAGGACTTGGAACAGATTATCATGTTGTCGAGGTAAGTGAAGCAAAATTGCCCAATGTAACCTGGCGCATTCTTGAGTTCGAAGGGCATGACTCTAAACTACTGGAGGGTTTCTCCTTCTTGTGAAGTGAACGCTGTATATTTTTGGCTGTCTGGCTGCACTGCAATTTGCCAATAACTAGACTGGCTATCCAAGGCGCTGAAGACTTTAGCCTCTCCGATGTCATGCAAGGTATGCGCCACGTCGAGGGTTGGTGGAGGAATCGGAAGTGTGACGTCATTCACAGCTTTGTAGTTCATACAGAACCTTAGCTGTCCTTCATTCTTTGGAACTATTGTAAGTGGGAGTTTTACGAAAAGTCCAACGGCTCAATGATTCCTTGGCATTTCATGTCTTCCGGTTGTTCCATGATGAGGTGGTGTTGCCTCGCAGAAACTTTCACATGATCTGTTGTAGATTGGTGTGGGTGTGTTCAGTAATATTTCGTGCTGGATGGTTCTCATCTGATGGAGTGTTTATCCAGATCAAAAGTGCCAGCGTGTTCGTCGAGGACTTCCTTCAGTTGTTGGAACTGCATCTCGGAGAGTTCACGGTTGATCTCCTCTTCGTGGATAGACGGAGGTTTGGCTGTTTTGGAACAGTATTCCCAGTTGACGGTTATGCGGTGATTGTCGCCCAGATATACCGTCCGTTGCCCGTGGTCCATGATTCTACAGGGGAGGGTGGGTGCCATTGCAAAAGGGAAATTAAGATACATGCATGGAAACATCAAATTAATTTTATGCTTAGCAGTCACTTCATGTGCATACTATAGCCCTCAGCCTTCTATATTATTTATGTTTCAAACAAGAACAAAGACGTCTGTTCTAGGAAATAAAAGTGCATGCAACTATATAGTGTGGATCAGATTTAGAGATTGTATCATTCAGATGATTCGGAAAGCTGTAATTTGTATTTTTTTTTTTTCTGTCTTCGTTACATGCATTTAAAGCTAAGGGATGGAAAAAAAGGTTTTTCTCAGTTACTATTAGTAAATATTGTTCTTGTTGTAATAATTTTGATGAGAATGATGGTCACTATGGATAATATAGCTGTCAAATGTGCTGCATTATATTTTATCATCGACAATGGGTCAGCTCCCAGTCACGTGCATATTCACAATTAACTTCTAACTTTTATGTAGCCCTGCTTATGTTCTACTTTCGGAATTTACCTCTGCCTCATGCAAAGGAAGGTTAACTAGTATAGAAAATTGCACCAAAGAGACCAAGCACCGCATTCTTGCGTACTCAGTTTAATGATATTTTGCATAAGAATTATTTCTTGCTAGGCATTACCAACACACCTATTTTCACTCCAGTATATTCATATTTATTATAAATAAAATATTAAAATTTTGTACATAAAATATAAGCGAAAGAAAAGTTTAACCCAAAATAATTTATTTTTATGTTAACAAAAGTCTAAAACGTTTCTGATATATTAGATATATAGAAAAAACCTATCACACCATGCATTGGATAATTGTCCAAATGTTTGATTCTAAAAGTGTGAATAAACCACGAATAGACGATATTCAGAAAACCCATTGTATCCGTGGAATTTAACATACCAATGCACAAAAAATGATGCGGGACTGTAAATTTAGATAATAACTAATAACTGTAATTTTCTTCAGCAATAATTTATTATGCTATCATCACTTGTCACTATAGTGTGTTTACACTGTACATGCTGGAGTATGCTGTCAAAGATATATTTAATAATTATTCTGATGGTAGGTAAATTGTGAATATGTATATTATGATCAAGATTGGATTGAAAAAACATAGTTAAATTGATCTTGTTTAAAATTAACATTTGAAAAGAATCCTAGGCCTATAACTAAATTTTTAATTTAATATGGCAGACATGTATACTCTAATTTTATCAATGAATCATATAAGAACCTTTTTCTAGAGTTGGTGCGATACTGTTACACAGAGTATTTGTAACAGTATGACTGTCACTTCATGTCACTTTGGCCACATAAATGCTAGCCATCAGATCAGCAGTATAGACCAAAGATTACAACGAGGTCATTAGAGATGGTGCAAGTTGCACAGGAAAGAGGGATTGGGGGAAGGAATTGGCCATGGCCTTTGTTAGGGACCCACCCCAGTTTTTGCCTGGAGTGATTTAGGGAAACCATGGAAAACCGAAATTAGGATGGTCGGACCGGGAATCTAACCCGGGTCCTCCCGAATGTGAATCCAGTGAGTTACCACTGCGCCACCTTGCTCATTGCCAAAGATGAGGTGAACTAAGTTGTTTCTTCTGCTCGTGCTCCAGTATTTCATATGTGGTGCCATCAAAATTGTCAAAATCAATACAGACTACTTATGTGTAACTTTAATTAAATATAGTTGCATTAAAATATGTTTGATAGAAGTGCTAACCTGAACTCCAAGCTACATGGTTTTTGACAGTTCATTTTAAGTTTAAAATTAACCCTTTCAATGTTGAGTCCTGGATATTGGTTGCTGTATGTAGTCTATTTGCAGTATCTTCACACTTTTCAACTCAAACCTTTGAAAAATCACCCTATGTATGACATGTTTAGTTATTTCATAAATACGCCATTAATCACAACTGTTTTATACCTCTGCTTACATAAAAGTATATTATTTTTCATTACATTAAAATTTCATCTATATTTTATTTATAAATTATAATATTTAATTTATTATAAATACAAATAAAAACCATTGAGGAAACATTTGCATTTATAGAGCCTAGTAACAAATAGTTCTCATGAATATATTATTACAACTGAGTGCACACAAATTTGATGCATTACCCTTTGGTATAATTTTCTAGACTTAATTGAGCTTAGTTTGCACAAGGCGGAGGAATATCCTGGAAGAATAACCTTTGCAGGGCTTTATAAAAGTGTGAAGTAACCGTAAATGGTCCATAGCTAATGTGTACACTCTTCTCCATGCTCCATCCACAATCAGTGGCTGTGTAGTGAGTACGGAAGCGGGGGGTGTGTTGGTTTGCAGTGATGCAGGTATAGAGCCTTGTGTGTGATGGTGTGTAGGTTCCAGCGAAGGAGAGGAGCAGGTAGTGCCCGGGGACAGGCAAGAGATGCAGCAATTCATGGAACATGCGGCTCGCAACTGTAGAATGCAGCTGGAGGTTAGCCTGCCATGTGCATCACTGCTGCTGCACTCCAAGCACCTCTACGAGATCATCTACAACAGGTGACTGCTTCCCTTTGTCTATGTCTGCTCCTTACCGTGATCAGCACTGTGCGTGAGCTCTCGCAAGAGTGCCCTGAGCAGCTCAGGCATCCTTATCCTCCTTCCTCATTATAAAAAATATTATACGTTTTATGAATGTGTATATTGCCTCACCATTACAGTGGTCAGTGATAGAACCAACATCTTGAAGAATGAAGACTTGGCTGTGATTTGTATCAGGTATTACTCTGGCACTCTCCCACTCTGTGGGATATCAAAATTAGGTTGGCTGGACTGGTAGTTGAACCTTGCTCCTTCCAATGATATTAGTACTTAAGACTCCACACTCAGTCTTGTTTTTTTATTTTGTAGAAAGTAGGAATGGGTAAATATAAAAAAAACTGGTCCGATTCCAGTACCAATTCTACTAATTTTATTTGGGTTCCATGTTTTGGGGCTGTTCTTGGAATTCAAAAACTAATGTAATGCTTAAGTATTGAATGGAAAACAAAGTACTTTTACTTATATAGCAAAGATGAAATTGTCAGATAGATTTAATTACTTTACTTTGTTCATTATAATCGTTAAAAGAGAGTTGCACTTTTTCACGTTTTGAAGGATAGATACTGTGAAAGTTAAAATAGAGTCCCAATTTAAGTGTCACGGTTCCCGAGAATGACTTCATAAAATTACATTTTGTTTGATCACTACAGACTGAAATTGACTTTTATAACATAGAGCATAAATATATAGCATATATAGCATAAAATGTATGCTATATTTTTTTTTGCAAGAAATCTGTGTTACATTGCTTAATATAAAACTTTGTTTTTCAAATGAAATTTTTGTTTTATTCAATAGTCAGATGTAACTAAATTAAATAATACCCATCTGAGGTAAATCCCCTTGTCATCAAAAATAAATTCATTTATTGAGCAATACTTAGCTTTCAGCAACTGTGAAGACCATTCTCAATGGCTTCTTGCAGGAAAATCAGATATTTCATTTTAAATATATAAATTTTTCTCAGTATTCAATTTTTTTTTTTAGAATAAATAATACCACAGAGGTTTAAAAACAAGCACGTGTGGACCGTAAAAAAAAGTTTACAAAACAACCACGTGGGGATTGTAAAACCATAAGGTTTATCAGTGTGCTGCTTAACTTTCAACAACCTCAAAATCCATTTTCAATTCCTGCTCAGTAAAAAATCTGAAGTTTTATTATATGCATTTTTTTTCTTTATATTTTTATATTTTGACGTGTGTCTCATTGTTCTGTTCGGGTGGTAGACCAGTGCTGCTCGCTGTGCATCAGTCATGCATGGCCGTCCGTAAAGTGCTCAGGTCTTTTCGCCATTCATGCAGGAACGGGTCCCGTGACCCGTTTAGTGAACCAAATTACCCGCTTGCCAAGAGAGATCTTCTCTGTGTGTATCTTAACTGGACGAGTGTTGTGTTCCTTAAAAAGAAGAGTCTCACATAAACACGGGGAAGTATTGTCTCCCATTTCCCCTCTCTCAGTGCTTTGTACAATAGTAAAGAGTGAACGACCACAAGGTCACAGTTGTAAAAGAGACCTACGATTAAAGACACACTAAATTTAATTCATAATTTTAGAAGGATAATGCAATGTTTATTTTATTTCAAAAGGGCGTAATTATGTTTTCAACTATTATTAACGTAAACAGTGTGTTGTACTTGGTTGTTCCGGCAGCCGTCATGCCAAACGCCCAAACGTAAATTCTTTCTTCTTTCATTAGATTAATGTTTTAATTTAATGAAGTATTTTTGAAGGGTCTTTTGTGTGTAATTTGTCTTGTAATATTTTTATTTGATTTTACGTAACTTCTGCTTGCCTGTCAAGTCCCTTCAGAACACCACCAGCTTTAATTTATCATGGCTGTGTAATTTGGGGCTCTGTGCTCTTCTAGATCGCCCTTCAAACAACATGCCCTTGCCTTCAGCTACTTGACCCTCTAGGAATGTGCTCACACCACCCACCAATTGGTGATGCCTCACCTCACATCCCCCCCCCCCCCCCCTGAAACTTGTTTGGTTCCCTGGTGAAACTCCCCAGAGCTGCACGCACCCAGTTGTCTAATACTACTTCCTAGGCCTATCTTTTGAACTAGGCATCGAGCCAGTAGACAATGTTGGACCAGCCCCACCAACCAGCACCAACAAGCCAGAAGCCTGCCAGCCGCAGCCGAACTAGCCGCTTACCCTAGCTGTGCAGCAGACGCCGTTGCCACCAGCTAGCTGTGTCAGGAAACCCAATGCCGTACCTTAGTCTACAAGCACCTGATACCCGGCAGTGAGAGGTAAGCCAGTGACTGTGCCAACAACCCACACATGCAAGCCAATACTAGCTTGATTAGAATTTGTGCCGGTGGCCTACCCGCCCAACTTCATACAAAGGCACCATCAAGGCCAAGTGATAGATTTTACAGTGTCCGCCACGGTAAGGTCTGTACCCCAGCACTTGTGCAACTGATCTACCATAGAACTAAGAGACTTACCCCTATTCAGATGCTGACACGCTCCTTTACCACAACTGTCACGCGTAGAGGTTTCTTACGTGGTGCCCAACGTGGTGCCACTGGCTAAATTAACTCTGGTTAATTTGATCAGATCAGCATGACCCTGAGATAACGAAGAAAGGCCGGGAGAAAACCCCAGTAATACCGGACTTCTGGAGTCAAGAAAAACCCAGTGGCACCCAATCTAGTTATCCAGAACATGTCCAAAATGGGAGACAAGGTATCTGCCACTGGCGAAACCTCCATGACTGCCGTGGACTCCGACAACCATGACATGGAATGCCATGTTTCCTCCTGCAATGGTGCGGGACAATTCTTAATAGAATGCCCCACTGCCAAGGTCGTTTCCACTACTGATGCCTGGGGTGGAATGACGAACCCTGCTATACAGAAGGCTTAGAGTTTTGGTGTGAACAGTGCAGTTAACAGCAAGCCACCCACTGCGATTGGATCACATGTCCAGGTTGCGGTATAAACACTGTGAGGTATATAACGTTGGAACCATGGCTGTATAGGGTGGCCTGATGAGAGAATCACCCGCCCTGGACTTCTATACCATTTATGGTGTGTCAACGAGCTGAATGATACAGACTGGGTAACCCAGGTACCAACAGTGTGACAGCAACCCATAACCCCGGTAGCCCGCAACTGCCAGAATTCACCGTCTGACCCTAGAAAGACCCTGTCACTTTCACACAGGAATGCAAAAGGAATTTAGGGTAAATGAAGTGTCTCCTAAGCAATGGGTCACCCGAGCATGCAAGCAAATGAGTGGAAAAAAGCTCAAGAATGGTGTGTCAGTTATGGCAAATTCATTGTTAAATGGACACAATTTCATGACCGGTTAGCAACCCAGTTCTCTGGCAAAGTGCTCCTTGCCCGCCTGACCACTGAGTTCACCAACTGTACCTAAGGAATCAATGAATAAGCAGAGATATTTATATGCAGAAAATTACAGATCTACAAGCGTATAATACCTGAAAGTAATGAGTAGAGCTGCATGAGAACTATTTCACGCATGCTCTTACCCTACCTCCATAATCTAAAACAAATCCCGCACCCGCAAACCATTGGAAGAACTCGTGGAGAGAGCAAGGAAATGTGAGTAAAACTTTAAAGCACAGGTAGGGTTAACGCCGAGCGAAGGTCAAGTGTCACCTTCAGCTCTGACTCCACCTCCTGCTTCCCCTACTCTGGCGCTTTCCAAGTGCTGGTTCTGCCTGGGCCGGCATTTTAACTGAGATTGCCAGCATGAAAGAGAGAGCCAGCGCTGAGGGAAGGGGGAACTGCTGACAGGCCAAGCGACAAGAGTGAGCCGTCACCCTAGAATGCAGAGAAGGCAGAGTGGCAGCGGTCTGGAAATGAGGAAACAGGGGTGCAAAGTGGACCACCACCTCCGGCCTCATCTGGCTTGAAGCCGCCATTCCGATACTAATGAGCTAATCATTCCCCTTTTGAGGCCTCATGCATTGAGGTTGAAATAATTGCCCTGCTAGACTGCCACCACCAGCAATTTTATCAGAAGTGACTTCTTTACTGACAGCCAACAAGCTCACGTGCTGCCCGGTGTCAAAGCAGTGCACATGGCATAACCAGAATAAATCATGCAGGTAGAGGCTTCAATCACCCTAGAAATTTGCATAGTTAATAAAATTACTTTGGCAGAATTTCTAGTGGTCCTACACATAGAAGACGTCATGTTGGGACTAACTTGGCTCTGCCAACAAGAATATATCATAGAATGTGGGCAGCACAAAATATACATCAGCAACAGGGAACATATGACAGTGAACTGGGACAGGAACCTAGAACAACAAATTCCCACACCCATTGACCCAGAGGCGATAAATCACCAGCTGGAATAACCAGATTAGCTACAATTTTATGAAATACTAACCAGGTAGGACGGGGGAATGGTATAACCTTCAGATTTGCCCATTAATCTGCGAGTAGTACATGTGCCCAAGAATGACAGAGAATTATGATTCTGCTTTAACAACCAAGCTTTGAATGGCATTGCTGACCCTATCACCCCACCAACTATCAACCCTTGACATGCAAGCAGGATATTGGCAAATATCCGTGCACCCAGACAGCCGAAAATACGCCAAGTTCACCACACTTGAGGGAGAAACATTGCAATTTAAAGTGATGCCCTTCGGCCTGATGAACGCAACAGCTACATTTCAATGACTAATGTCAGCAGAAGTACTCATCGAGCATATAGGACAGTTCGGTTTTGCTTACCTAGATGATGTGATCATCTATTCAAACTCATGGGAGGAGCACCATACTCACCTGCAATGAGTACTGGAACACCTCAATATCCACGGTTTAACCTGCAAGTGGTCGAATGAGCCACTTCGGCAAATTCAATACTGACTACTTAGGTCACATGGTCATCCCTAAGGCAACTACCTGCAAACCGGAAGTATTCGAGTCATATTGGAGGCCGAAGAACCCGCCACGAAGAAACAGTTAAAGAGATTCTTGGGGCTATGAAACTGGCTGCGAGAATTTATTCCAGACATGGCGCAGTTGATGGCTCCGTTAAAGCCCCTATCGAAAATGGAAGATCGGTTGAAGTGGGGCGCCATATAACAATCAGCCTTTCAAAACCACAAGAATAGCTTCCAGAACATCCCTGTGCTACACCGGCCACAAAAAGTCCGACCCTTAATATTACAGACAGACGCCTGCCAGGATGGGCTGGGAGCCATTCTGTTCCAAGAAACAGAAGAGCAAAAACTGTATTTAATGACATGCACCAGCACCCACCTTAATGAGACAGAGAGAAAGTATCACAGCAAGGAGCAAGAGTGCCTCGCTGTGATATGGGCCTTGTAGAAGTACCGCTACTACTTAGAGGGCAGACCTTTTATCTTGAGAACCAACAATAATGATCTCACCTTGCTACAAACGTCCAAGGACACAAAAGCGAAGCTTGGCCAGTGGGTCATGTTAATCACAGAGTTTGATTTTGAGGTGGAACTCTGCCATCGATGCCTGAATGACCTACCAGATGCCCGCTCCCGCCAACACAATAGCCAGGAAGAATCAAAGGAGGAGGAACACTGGTAACAAATGACCCCTCCAGCAGCACCCACTCATCCCAGAAGATAGTATATGCCTCTAAACAATTCCAGGTAAGCCGTCGTCACCATCTAGGTACCTACCAGCAACCGGACCCCGACATCCAGTGGCTACTACAGGTGCACCCACAGGGGTATGAACTCAGGAGCAAGATAGTTTGGGCGAAGATTGCAAACCCAGGAGCAACTTTATGTGTGTGTCAGCTGTGCTCCGTGCCTATATCTACCAATACCACCACTACCACAATCAGTCCAGCCACCTGGGTGTGAACGAAACCCTGTGTTACATTGGGAGCATTACATCTGGGTTGGAATGAGCTGAGACGTCCAGCAGTATGTAATAGGCTGTGAAGTGTGCTGCCATCATAAAGCATACCCACTACCAAATCAAATTGGACGTCCACTACATTCCCAGACCCTGTGGACATACCTAGCCGCAGATCTAATGTATCCATACCCCATGAGCACCAAAGGCAACATATATCTCCTGGTGGTGATGGACCATTTCTCGAGGTGGGTGGAAGTCTTCCCTCTCCCCAGGCAAGAAGTAAGAGGCATTGTCCGCAAGTTCAAGACCGAGATTTTTACCTGTTGGGGATACCCACAGGCGATCTTGATGGATAATGGGACTCAGTTCACCTGAAAACTGTGTCAAAAGGTGTGCAACCAATGGGGACTAGAGATCTGGACAACTCTGCCATACGACTCCCAAAGGCAATCCCATGGAGAGGTGTAATCAAGAGTTAAAGAATAGCCTCGAACTCCAAATGGGAGGGGACCACAGACACTGGGATATCAACATCCCCCAGATCCTGTTCACCCTGCGGTGCATAAATGAGGTCATCGAGCCCCCCCCCCCCCCCCCCCCGTCAGCTGGTTCTGGGGCTGACAATAAGGCGCCCAGGTAACTGGCAGTGGGAACACATGTCAACCACCCTCCCGCAGCCCCAAACCTTCAGACTGGAAGCTATAGCCTACCAACTGCGAGCCCAGGAGGCCCAAGAGAAATATATAAATCAGAAGTACCCAAAACCAAAGACCAGAATCAGGACCTTCAACTTGGGAGACAAGGTCCTCCTCAAGAATTACCCTCTCAGCTGCGGTCGTGACAAGTTTTGCACCAGGTTAGCACAGAAGTTGGAAGGACCCTACACTATCGTTGGTAGCCAAGGGAATGTCTACCGGGCCGAAGATAAAAGAGGCCCTTTGAGAAATGTGACCATGGGGCAGTTTAGGCCTTGCCCTCCTGGAACTGAAAGACTCACCAAAGACCCCTCCATTATGTGGGTGGACGAAGAGGAGGAGGATGAGCCTCAAACGGTTTGCGAACTGAACCCCTTCCGCAACCTTAAAGCCAGACCACCAAGAAAAAGAACCAGCCCCGGACCTCGGACTCTACACCCGAAACCCATGGAAGAGAAGGAGATGGAGCTGCTAACGCAAGGGAGCATCACGCCTACGAGAACGTACCTCCTGTAATGCGATATGGTTCGTAAAGATCACTCCTCTCCTTCCAGGTACATGCAGCGAAGGAGCACCCAGGGGTTAAGGAACTTCAGAATAAGCAGTTCCGAGATATCCTGGCTGTCCCAGAAGAACCTGGAACACTTACTTGGACGTACACCCTAGACCACGCCTGACGATGGATAGACTGACCGAAGAATGCGAGGAACAACCTCCTGTGTTGCCTCCCTGGGATGCAACCTAGCAGGATGATCCTAGCTGTGCTACTGTGCTGGAGGACAGCATGGAACAACCGTGGGAGTCCGAATCCCAGATAGATGAGTCCGCAACACCAGTCAAGGCGGGGATCAAGTCCCAACCCTTGGCCCCAACTCCCCGCACCCAGCAGAATGAGCCCAGCTGTGCCGCTGTGCTGGATGGCAACATGGAGCATCTGGTGCGATCCGATCCTCAGATGGATGAGTCCACAACTTCTATGCCTGTTGAGGCAGGGGTCGAGTGCGAACCCTTGGCCCCAACTCCCTGCACTGAGAAGGATGAGACCAGCTTTACCGCTGGGCCAGAGGGCAACATGGAACAGCTGGAGGAATCTGAACCCAGGACAAATGAGTTTGCACCCGCTGAACCAGTTCAGAGACAAGAGTTGCCGTAGCACGCCTGCTGCGCTGCCTTCCAAGGTCAGGTGGGCAGGTACACTGAAACCACTTGGAGACCCACCTGGTGCTTTGTGTGGCCCTACCCACAGCACACAGAGTTATGTAATCGCAAAATGAGTGTCACCCCGAAGAACCCAAACCCATAGACAGTGAAAAAGACGGAGAAAGAAAGCTGTAGTAAGCTTTATCAGTGACAATGACATTGAAGCAACACCAGTAAGTGCCACATCAATTGTAGATATTGACAGTTTAGTACCGTGAACAAGTAGAGACCATAAAAGAAATTAACCAGTAAGCCATTAAAGCTCCATGAAAACATTGACATTGTAAATATCTATTCTAGTGTCAATATAATGTAAGGTCAAAAGCAGCATTAACAGGGCCATCATATTCGTAATCCACTGAGAAAACAAGGCCGTAACTTCAAACCCTGTAGACAGTAGGCAGTAAACTTCCTGTGGAACAATGTGACAGGGTACTCACGTAAAAATACACCTACCTGCTGAACAGGAACTATGAAGCCACGGCGTATTCCCGAACTAACCCTAAGGGGACAGAAAGCATGACGTACATAGTAAAGGAAGAAAGAACTAGTAACAGGTGAAAGTCTGAATAACAATAACTGTTTAAAATTAGTGAAAAATTATTGTTGTAAATAATTTGAGAGTGCAATTATGCATTTTTGAGTGCTATTTATTTTCTTCCCTAAAATTTAGGTTACCCATACACATTTTACTAGGTAAGAGTGTACATAGTATTTTAGCGTAACTCACGTAGTTCAGGTTGACGTATGCCAACATGCTGCACTGGGAGAATGTGCTCTACGGACGACTTCACTCCATCTACGAGCCATGTGTGCTCAGGGGAGAACTATATAACCGCCAAACCAAATTTAATATATTGAGCTAGGAAATCCCACAAGTTTGTGTAGCCAATTACATCACTATCAATTACTTGTGTAATTGCCCGCCCGCACAGATTTATGCATGCAAAAGGCACCCCCATGACATAAATAAATATTATTACAATTCTACTACTCGTCGCTTAGCTCTGGAAGAAGTTACTCTGACCTCGAGAGATGGGAGCACCCTTGTGGCCTTGTGACTGCATGTCTCAGGAACAGGAGTTTTAATTTGTTGTTGCCTCCACATGGGGCGATAAGAAATATGCAGCGCTCCTGCACCCCCGATAATCCTGCCCCCATGGGTAAGGCTACGCTACCCCCCACACCCTGAAAAACTGCTGATATGAGAAAAATCAGTATAAATACGTCTCCACCATCCAGCACCAGCAGAAATGCCGGGCTCGTCGGCCAAAGAGGATGCGAGCCTTTCCTAGTCTACAAAGACTCTTCTTACCTTGAGTCTGCTGAAGACTCTCTACTGCCTTAGTCTGCTTAAGACTCTCCACTACCTTAGTCTGCCTAAAGACTCTCTAGTCTAGTTTGACCAAGGATTCTCTCATTCCAACCTCGAGTCTGCCCAAAGACTCGTCTTAAGGCTCCTGTCAGTCTGTGAAGGACTCTCTCTCCTCTCCACAACCTGCAACATGACACACTCCGCTGAAGACCAGCTTGGAGACGACTACGCCTTCATCAGGTATACCTCACCTTAACCCCGGTACCCCTTACCTCAGTCAAATTCCTGTGACCCTGTGGTAACAAGCCGGTGCGTTGTAGAGTACCTACTTGATTAACTTTCAATTAGCAAGCACGCCATAAGTTGCGTTGCTATATCTTTTGCTAGCCGCTGTAAAATTGTGTTGCTATAGTTTCACCAGAGATTTTATTTCTTTATCCTCCAGGCTTGCCTTCACCTGAATTTATTACTTATACCTTTGCGTAGACGTTACAGTGTTTAGTCAGGTAGTTTAATTAATTATCATTTTGTATTTTCTGTAATAGCCGGCCCATCTAGGGCGAACAGCGTAGTAAACATTACGTCCTATTAAAATGTTTGTGTTCGAACCTTTATAAATAGTTATCCCGTATTTCTCACAACTTGGTATTGTGTGTTAGTGTGTACTCCCGGTGGTCTGATGTACAATACAAGGGGAGGTATTCAAAGTAGGCAGTGATGCAGGGAACGTCTTGCATTAGTGCTAGTCAACAACTCTGCGTCTCAGGTAAGCTCAACGTCCGAGGATGAACCATGCCCAGCGTGCCACGACCTCGTTTCAAGACCTATCCTATCCTTAATACCATTTGAGATCACTATCCCATTCGATCACTTTCTCGGTGCTCACTGGCCCGGATACCCTACTAGTGAATACGAGGACCAGATTAAACAATTAGTCCAGACAGATTGTACTACTCACCGGACACCCTTGCTAGTTAGACACCCAAGATGACTAGCACAGTCAAACTCACGTCGGGTAGATTTATCTGGGTTTCACACCCGGAAGATACTGAACTCCCAAAGTTTTGTACAATGATGCTAGCATCTGGGAAGTTTGTACGGGTTCGACTCCCGGCCCAGCCAGATGTCAAACCCCGAGCTGCACCCACTTCACCCAACTTTGTCCCAACACCACAACCCACTTGCCCTGTAAAGATCTCTTCTGCCAGAACGCACACCACCACATCCACGATCAACTAATCATCACCCCATTTCATCCACCCAGGATCGCTGGCATCCCGCATATTGGTGATGCTCGCAGTGAGGAGAATAGAACTCCCCGGGTGGGCAGCCACTTACATTCTCCTCACTCTGGGGTTTGACTCCCCTCAAGCCCAAAGTAAACGTACCTACAAATGGCCTAGTACAGTTCACAACCCCCTTACGCCTCACTTGCATATTAAAATGAGTATTATTCGTCAGGGTAAGCCTGCTATGCTCTGAGAGGGCAGTCAACGTTCAAACCCATACCATCTAAGTTTGCAACACCAGGTAGCACATGTCAAGATTAAGTATCAAATCCCAGGGACATAATGTTGGAAGGCCTTATTCCGCCTCCCTTGAGTTGGAGACGTAATGCTGTCTTGGGTAGGTACCATTTAGGGTCGTTTCACTGTAGGGCACATGGTCTCCTGGAGACCGTAGTGCACTCGAAGGGAGAACTTTTTTAATTGCCTCTGCCTTAGCCAAAACCCCTTGAGATGGGAAAATACTGTAATTGTTCCCCTCCTTACACTTGACACTTGCTGTCAAACCCACACTCCATAGTCCCCTGTTAAGTCCCTTCAGGAAACCAACAGCTTCACTTAGGGTTTAGTTGCTATCACTGCTATCTAATTTTTTGATTTGTGCTCTTTTAGCTCGCCCTTCAACAAGGCTCTTAAAGCTGATAGGCCTTTTCACCTGTCTTTGCTTACCTTGTGAGAGTTAATCAGTGCTTTGGTTATAGTAGGAGAGTATGGGTCACCGTGTTCTATTCTGGATGGAATAAAACACGTATTCAGTTTAACTGCGATCTGCTCTTTTTTGTTTGAATTGTCCTTAGTCGTCCCTGGTAAGCATCACCCCACAAAGGAGATTCAGGGATCCACGGATTTGATACTGGTTTTTCCTAACTTAGTGTAAGACTGCAGTCTGTCTTCTAAAAATGACCTAACATACGTCATCAAAACACAACCCATTAGATTGCAACCCATACTGTGGAGCAGGCACGTAAAGATACCTGGTGCCCACATACGGTAGAGCCATGACCACTAGCAAGAAACACAATGAAGAGGCTACATTTCCTTTATCAGCTAATGTACTACCTCCAGCGCGTATAAACTCGCCAGAGGGAGTGCCAGGTCGGGCACTCCATCTAGTGTTATTGTTGCGTGCCACACCTTGATGGTGAACCATGCCACATTTTCCCTAGTAAATGCTGTTCACCCACAGGAGGGGTAGTAAGTGGAGCAACAGGAAGGCAGTTGCCATCCTAGCTGGCAAGCAAGCACTGCTTGAACAAATTGTCCCAGCCTTTAGCTACTTGACCCCCCCAGGGAACGACCTCACACTGCCCACCAACTGTTGAGGCCTCACCTCACAGTTCCCTCCAGTCACTTGTTTTGTCCCCTAATTAAACTCCTCTGAGTTGCACACTTAGTACTCAAATACCTTTGCCTAGGCCTACTTTTTGGACTAGCCATCGAGCCAGCAGACAACATTGTACCAGCCGCACCAACCAGCAGCAGTGGGCCAGATGCCCGCCAGCTGCAGTCTAACCAGATCCTTCCCGAACTGTCTAGCAGATGCCCTCACCATCAGTCAGCTGGGTCAGGAGACCCAATGCTGGACCTTTGTTAACAAGCACCCGAAGCCCGGCAGTGGGAGGTAAGCCAGTGGCTCCGCCAACAACCCAACCTGCACACGCAAGCCCATACTAGCTGAGCCAAATTTCGTGCCCAGCTGGCGCTCTACCCGCCCGACTTTACAATCCACAATTAGGTCTGTACCTCAGCACCTGTGCGACTGATCTAGCACAGAACTAAGAGACTTACACCTATTGAAATGCTCACATGCTCATGTCTTTTGACCGTCATGTGTCAACCCTGTCAGCGGAGCTCACTGAGCTTCCTGGCTCTGAAAAGAGGAAGAGATGCTGTCACCAAGCCACCAATGAGACGTCACTTCGATCTGGATCATCCTCACTTATTTTTGCTATAATTGTAATTTATAAAGGTGCCATTTCCCTGGCTGTAATTAATAATGCTGCTTTAACTGACACCAGTTGCAGCACATACATTACACAGGAATTTACAAGGACTGTTGCTAAGATGTGCCAAGATGGCGTGTTGAGGTTTTTGAGCAACCAAAACATGCCTTAGAAAGTGAAGATAAGGGTACGGCAGTTCTACCATACATGGTGATGTACATCAGTAGCCAGTACAGTATGCTACCAGTTTTTTTAGTCCCATTGTCAACAGGTTCTCATGCAACAAACACAGTGACAAATTATTAATTTCTAATTTTTTAGGAGTAAGAATGAAATGTGTTCTTCATAAAGAAAATTTATTCTCTACCTAAGAACAATGTACAGGATGTCTACCAGTTATGCTACTCACAGAAAAGGCAGAGAAGTTAGGAGGGGTCACAGAAGTAATGAAAAAGTTACAATAATTAGGAAAAGGTTGCTGATTTTTATTTCAATGCGACATTGGATTGTTGCAGCTAGCCCTGTGCTGGAGATAGGTAGAAACCCTTCTGCGCTGGGCAGGTAATAAAATTTACTATATAACACAATACCATATTTACTTTATCCTGTGTGATTTTATATTTTTGCAGTGTGTTATAAGTAAACATGTTTAGCGTACAAGCAATACTACAATTCGTTAGCGGGCTAAGTGTTGTACCACAGTGTGTAGATTATAAACTGTCTCATGGGCAGAAGGTACCTATTCCCTTCTCAGCCTTTCCTGCTACCACTGTGGCTCCAGCAAACAAAGTAGTGTCAGATGCAGCCCCATACAAGCTGTCAGCAGTTATACCATGTCATTAGTGACAGTGTGGGTAAAAAAGGGAGGGGGAATGAGAAGGCAAGAGTGCACACATGACTGAGGCAAACAGTGCTTACTGTTCCTCTGTTCTCTAATGCTTTTAGCATTTTTGGCATTCAATATTTATTGCACTTTGCTGCCCCTCGTGTTATCTTGGAACAAGCAATAACTGGAGTAAGTGGGGTTGTTGGCTTCTGCGCTCCTACACTAGTAGGAGACACTTGATGCTTTCTCACACAATTAATGAATTGTAATAAGTGCTATAGGCTGTTCACGATTATCTGCGCACTTTTGAAATCAACCTTTAGAAAGTAAATCTGCCCCTACCTGCATATGTTTTAAAGGCTGAACTGAGTGCCATAAGCCAACTAAAGTTGGTAACAACAGACACAAAGTAGTTCATAATAAACGTAAATTGTCACCGGTATCATGTTTTGTATATCCTCTTTCATTTATTTATTACATTTGCCACAAGTTTCTGTAAACCTGTTCAGATGTAGGAGCTTTATACGAAAATTTTCAAAGAGGTAGTACTTGACTATTGCAAAATCACTTCTCACATATAAAATTTGAATGGCTGCACTGAACAGGATGTAGTAATTGCACTAGAAAGCTAACAATTCAATACCTTGCCAAACCAAGAAAAAAAAATTTCCCATTTTAAGATTTTATTAAAAAATAGATTTTTCCTCCAGAGCTTGTAACTTTTCTCTTCCGCCTACAAAGTTTGCGAAGACCTTCAGAAACAGTTTAGTTTTGGCTCATAATATAAAAAAAGTCTAAACAGAAATGTATGAAACACTTTTAGAATGTTAATATGATTCAGCAATTAAGCCAAGAAAATGTTTAAGAAGTTAGGTGGCTTTATTTGTGCGAAACAATAAATGTACAGGTAGGCTACTTGTGTTACCTGTTAGTTGTTGGACTGATATAGGAATTAAATATACATAAGAACTTCAAACTATATTAATACGCTTGACCATAATATGAATAATTAATAAAACACTGATATTCCCATGAACAGCAACTGAAAATGGACTTTGCTTGTGTTGAAAGTTACAGAAACAAGGCACCCAAATTAAAAAAAAAATTCTCCAAAAGTCACAGAAAAGTCTCAGATTTTTCTTTCAGGGGTTTGGTAGACACCCTGAATGTAGCCCATGTTATGTAGTTGATAATTCAATTGGGTGTCTTCAACTTTTGATTGACCTGTGTTGTAATGGTATGTTGCAGGATCAACACAGACATGTTCCTATGGGAGCCATCTGCACCCAAACCTGCTGAAACCCCGGTGGAGGTACTGGAAGCTTGCTGCAGGACTCCTTATATGCCCCGTACTCGGCCTTCGGCATGTGCAAGTCGGGCATCCAGTATGGTATGTCCCTGTACTCTTCACTACTGTCCAATAAGTCAGTAATATGCTGAATTGTCCAGAGATACAAAACTTCTTGTGATGTAAAGAAGTTAGGACAAATCAGTCCATTCATGATAAGTTCACCTTTTCTGAAGCCCTACTAAAGACCAGTTTTCCAGTACAATAACATATCCTTTCATTGTACGTGAAATAAAATATTACTCTATTGGGTGACATTTATATTTCGACCTCCAGATGCTCTTTTTCACATCTTTATCTCTCCAAAGCATGCTGGTGAATTTCTAAAAGCATAACATATTAAATGTTCAAAATTCTCGACCATATCTTGGTTGATTGTAAGACTTCTAATATTTTCTGTATGGATAACATTTTGGTTAGTTATTTTTTTTTCATTTTCTAAAATATTTTTGTTATTTACAGCCTAGAAATTGCGTACATTACACCTTAATGTTTGGCAGTTACTGTGTTTAACTTTGGAATGCTTTTTCGGAAGGGGGGGGGGGGGGTGTATATTATGTATTTCATCTCTCATTATTTATGTGGGTTATATTACTTCAGTGAAAGGATGACTTTAACCAAAATCACAAAATCAATGATGTGCAAACACGCCAACATCCAATACATTGAAAAGAGATTAATCTTGTGCACGTAATTTGTGTAACATAGTATTTTATTACACAACATTATCAGTGACAGCCAGAATTGTGGCTATCATTGTAAACTACCTCGTGCATGCACTCATATTTAGGAAGTCCAAAAATGGTGAAGCGTGAAATTCAACTCAACGCCTGATGAAACTGGCTTAGCTAGCGAAACGTCACGATTGCGCAATTACGTGAAAAAACGGTGTCGTCCTACTTAGTGTGTGTGCCTATCAACAAGTACTAGACTGTGAGTACTTGAATTTCTGTCCTTTATGTATATTTTAGCACCCTAGCGGCCTATTTGCAATCTTTAATACCACAAAATTCATTGTTATTAAATGTTTTCCACAAAATTGCTATACTTTTCTCAAAACATAGAGTTTTGAGTGAAATGAAACTTTTTATGCATTTACGTTACACCATTTAAGAATATTGTGGACAGTATATTTTTATGTTGATGCATGCCGCTTATACTTAGTCAATGTAGTTGTGGTGTGCGCTAGGTTAAACGCTCTCTAACAATTATTTACTCTAAGTCGGCTTTCTGCCAAGGTTAACACTGGTTGGGTTAGTTGACAACTCAGTACAAAATCAAGCATGGGTGTTTCCGCAATATGTCTTGACTATTACCTTAGCCCATTTAGGTAGGGCTGACTTACCAGGGTACTCAGTTACCTGTTTCTTGGGCTCTTGTGTAGAAGCAGGTCGACTGGGACCAGCAGTCTCCTTGGTAGTACCAGTGTGACAAGTTTCCGTACAGAGTTGTATGGTACTTCTTGCTCCACTTGGCAGCTGCACTGCTTCCAAAGTAGTTATTGGTTATGTCCTACATGATGTCACTCCCAGTGACCAGGGCACGAGCTGCTGGATGGTATTCAATGCTGAGCCTAGTGGGTTTAGGGAATAAAACAGGGAAGCTGGCTGCAGAGGAAGGCCGCTCCAGATGTCGGGCAGCTTGAGCTCTTTCCCGTGAGGTACCTCCGCCAGGTGCCGTGAGGTTACTGGTACTCACTCGCTTAGCACCAAAGAACTTTGTCTTTTGCTCCTCCTTTCAAGCTCCGTGCTTTTCCTTAAATGGCATAGAGGCAGGCTTGACACTTAACTCTCTCCTGGTTCAGTGCAAGCAGTGACAGTACCCTAAATAAGTGTATAGCCAACAGCAGTTGACGGCGCGAACTTTGTGCTTTAATTATTTCTGCACCTTGACACACAAACTTGGAACAGTGGATCATGTGGGCCATCACGCTACTACTGTTGGGTGTGGTCCAGCAACGGTTGGGCCTCCAGTCACAGGCAAATACCCCTGCCAGCACCGTCGGCACTCCAGCAGCAATACAACCTGATGTAGTTGACCTGCCCCTGTTGGATGAATACCTAGTGATTGTGGCTCTACCTTTCTATACACCGAGGTGCACAGAACAGGTAGCCCTCGAAAGTGGTGTGTGTTTATGACGCATAGATTCCTGAAGGCCTACACTATGTTTCGTGCAGTTAGAACACCTGGTCTCCTGCTTGCTCCGTACAAAGGTTGCATATCTAGCAATTTGAAGGATTTACTTCTAGACAAAGTCATGCTTGGGATAGGAATAATTAGTATTTATAACGAACAATAAAAAATGGTGATACGTACTCTTTACTACTAAGCAAAGTAAGAACGGAAGTAAGCTACACTTTACAGGTGGAAGTAACCTGCGCCTAGGCTACTCAAGATAAGAATGACCTCAACGCTATGAAAGTAACTCAGACACAGTTACTCTACCCTGGGGTTGTCTAGACGGGACTTTACAAAAGATGCCATTACCAAAACATCAGCGGGTGTAGTTGCCACCTACCAGCATGTAGCAGCGACTGTTGAACCAGGAGGATCAACAGCGGAAGTGTGGAGTGAAGTCTTGCAGGCTTCTGGGGTTGAAAAGCTTCTGGAAGCTGTTGGTGGTTGAAGCCTCTGGAGCTGTTGGTAGTAGGTGATAGAAGCCTCTGCAGCCTCTGGTAGTTAGTGGCAGGAACCACTGGTGGTTGAAGATCTAGAAGACCTGGTAGGCAGTAGAGAGCCCCTGCACAGAAGTGTTGAAGCAGGCTACTGGAAATGATAACTGCCGTCTTCGGCCATGCACGACCTTATATAGTGCGCTCAGCCGACCCATGCTTGGGCTGGAGTGGGAGGTATGGCTTTGTGTGGCGCTCAGCCCTCTTCGGAAAGCTTTGCTGGTGTGGCGACACTCAGTCTGCCAGGTGCGTTGGGGAGGCTGACGTCTTACTGTGGCTGCTTGGAAATATTGTTTATTTCACATGTTAAAAGCACCCACTAGGCTGGGAGTGATTCCGTATGCACTCGTGAATAACGTTTTGGATTTTACCGTGCCTGGTGTTAAGTAGTACTACATGAGTACAGTGAAAAAGTAGGGTCGGGAACATCAGAAAATACCACGTGTTTGTAACTGGCCCTCCACGGGAAACATTCCTGTTGCCATCTATGGTTGTGGTTCCTGGTTTAGTATTAATACGTTAGGAAGAGTCACAGTCATTTGGTATAGTTCATATAAGCGGCACTCTTCAATTCATCCTGTACCCCCATCGGTTCGACGGAGGTCCATCCGTCGTTGGTAACTGTGTTGTAGGAGACAGCACAACTAATCCCTGCTCTCTGGAAGGTGTGGAAGGTTTAAGCATGTAGGAGTCTCTAAATGAAATTTCTGTCAGTTTGTCGGACCTCTGTAATTGCTCTCGCTGTTTATGCTGGGGCTTGTCGGAAAAATGCCGTGCCAGGCGGGTCAGCAGTCCTAGTTCTGTCTCTCTCTGGTGTGCTTGTTCTCTCTCTTCCCCACGCCCGGCCGGTTGGTATCAGAGCTCTGCTAATGTGTTTACTCCCCTATGGTTTGGGATTACTGTCAAGGGTGATGCTGTATACCAGGTTTCCCTTATTATACGTACCAGTTAGAAACTCAGCTTAAGTGCTGTGTTATTTAATATGATACGTGTCACTTAGAATAGTCAATGTTACTCTTGTTGAGCGCTAGGTCGGGTGTGCTCTGGTACTCTGTTACTGTGACTGAGTCGGCTTTCTACTAGAGACTCGTGCTGGTCAGGTAGACTGGCTGCTTGGTACAATGTCTGGCGTGGGCAGTATCATGTAAAGATAGGCCAGTTGGGGCATGAGGTGCAGTATGGCGAGGTCAGGTATCTCTGGCTCCAGGAGACAGCTGCACTGATTCTACATAACGAGTTGGCAATACCCAATCTTGTTTCACATCTAGTGAATAGTACTCGTACTGCAGGATGTGTTTCTGCGCCTAGTCTGGTGTGCGAGGGGAAGTCAACTGGGGTGCTGACTGAAGAGAACTGACCCTTCAGGTGACGGGCAGTCTGATCCCGTTGCCGTGGGGTATCTCCACCAAGTGTGGATGGGTTATTGGTGCACACTCTCTTAGCAGCAAAGAACTCCTCCTTTTTCTCCTCCCTTCGAGCACCGTGCCTTTCCCTGAAGGGTATAGAGCCATATTGACATTTAACGTATATTCAGTCGGCATAAGCAGACAGAACCCTAACTAGGTATAGAGCCCAACAGCAGTTAACCACGCGAACTTTGTGCTCCTATGGTTCTGCACCTGGGCGCACAAACCTAGAGTGGTAGGTAGAATGGGCCGTCTTCCTACTACTGTCGGGGTGTGGTCCAGCAGCAATCGGGCCTTCAGTCCCAGGCAAAATACCCCTGCCAGCACCCATGGCGCTCCGGTCAGCGATACAACCTAAGGTGGCTGTCTTACTCCTGATGGAGGTGTATCTAGTGGTTGGGGCTCTACCTTTTTGTACACCGGGGTGCATGGAACGGGCGGCCATCAAAGATGATGTGTATTTGCTGACGTACAGATTCCTGAAGGGGATCTGTAGTCGTACAATATGGTTCGTAATATTATCACATGCAGTCGCTTGCTTACTCCGTCTAGAAGTAGAGTTCCTAGTATTGGACAGGAAATACCTCTAAACAAACTTACTCTCTGGACATAATAAAAACTGTATTTATTATGAATAATAAATACTAGTGTCTCGTACCTACTACCAATCAGAGTGTGTACGGAAGTAAGCTACGCTTTAACAGGTGGAGGTGACCTGCTCCTTGACTACTCGTGTTGAGTGTTGTTGAGCAGGCTTCTGGAGATGAAGAACTTCTGGAAGCTGCTGGTGCTTGAATTTTTCTAGAGCTTCTGGTAGGAAGTGGTAGAAGTCTCTGGTCATTGGTCGCGGCAGCCACTGGTGGTCACTGAAGAACTGGATGCTCTGGGAGAGGACCGTGAGAGCCTAGATAAGTAGAGATTTCCACCACAGAAGTGCTGAGGTGAGTTACTTGAGACGAACTGACGTCTTCGGCCAAGCACTGCCTTAAATTGAGCACTTGACCAGCCCATGCTTGGGCTGGAGTGGGAGGTCTGGCGTCATTCTGTAATGTCTGCGTGGAGCGAGTAGGGCAGGAGAACTACCCTTGCGCTCGGCTATATTGCCTCGTGCGCTTGGTGCACGAAAGCTTGGCTACACTCTGTCTAGCAGGTACTTCACAGAGGCTGACGTGTTCCGCAGCCACTTGGAACAATGCTTGTTTCACGTGCTAGGATCACCCATTAGTGTTATAGCGATCCTGTGTGCTCTCATGAATAACGGGCTGGGTTTGCCCCTTCTTTGGGATACGTTGATACTACGTGAGTAATGAGAGGACGTTGGGTCTGGTACATCAGGAAATGCCATGCATCTGAAATTGTCCCTGCACGGGAACATTTCTGTAGCCATCTATGGTTGTGGATCCTGGTAGATGTAACACGTTAGGATGAGTCGCAGTCATATTGAATATAACTAATGTAAGCGACACGCATCAAATATAAACATTATGTACAACACTACCAGTGGAAAGAAATTTACATAAAAGAACGACGTGTTTACAAATGATTGGGAATAATCTATACTACTAAATAAAATAGAACTGTCTGTCTGTGATTTTTGAAGTTTCACTGTTAATTATTTTTTCATATAGTATAAGTCATAACTAAGCCATATCTAATGTTAATTTTTTTTCATGTCACTCTGTCTGTCTGTCCAAACTAATTTATCTCAAAAACCACTGAACGTATTGACCAACTTAGTCTTGTTTCATCGAGATATCTCAGATGGTTCCTGAAAAAATTATGATCAGGGATGTAAATAGGTACTGGATTAAGCTTTTCTTAGAGTTGATTACTGCATAAAAAGAGCATTGTTAAAAAAATTGTAGTCATTTCTCCTTTCCTTTTTGTCTATGGGTTGTCAACTTTTCCTTCCAAAAAGCCGTAGTGGCCCAGTGGCTAGAGTTATTCCAAGTGGGGCCGCAGTTTTACACAGGGCATATATATATATATATATATATATATATATATATATATATATATATATATATATATATATATATATATATATATATATATATATATATATATATATATATGCAAGTGGGGCCACAGTAGCTCAGTGGCTTGAGCTCCAAATAAGGGGGCTGCAGAATCTCAGTGGCTAGAGAACCCAACAATAAGGGTGCCGCAGAATCTCAGGGGCTAGAGCACCTAATAGTGGGACTGCAGTAGCTCAGTAGGTAGAGCACCCAATATTAGGGACACAGCCGGTCAGGAGCTAGAGCACCCAATAGTGGGGCCACAGCTGGTCAGGGGCTAGAGCACCCAATAGTGGGGCCGCAGCTGGTGAGGGGCTAGCGAACCCAATATTGGGGCCGCAGCTGGTCAGGGGCTAGAGCACCCAATAGTGGGGTCGCAGCTGGTCAGGGGCTAGAGAACCCAATAGTGGGGCAGCAGTAGCGCAGTAGGTATAGAACCCAATAGTGGGGTCGCAGAAACTCAGTGGGTAGAGAACCCAATACTGGAGCCGCAGTAGCTTAGTGGCTAGAGATCCCAGTAGTGGGGCTGCAGAACCTCAGTGGCTAGAGCACCTAATAGTGGAGCCGCAGTAGCCCAGTGGCTAGAGCACCCAATAGTGAGGCCGCAGCTGGTCCGGGCTAGAGCATCCAATAGTGGGGCCACAGTAGCTAAGTGGGTAGAGCACCCAATAGTGGGGCCGCAGTAGCCCAGTGGCTAGAGAACCTAATAGTGGGTCCGTAGTTGGTCAGGGTCTAGAGCACCCAATAGTGGAGAAGAAATATATCAGTGGCTAGAAAACCCAATAGTAGGGCCACAGCTGGTCAGGGGCTAGAGCACCCAATAGTGGGGCCGCAGTATCTCAGTATCCCAATTAAAAAAAGTGGCTAGATAAATTCAAAGTCCTAAATTTCTTACTAACATAAAACATGTGCAAAGCGATGGCAGGGTGTAATTTAATAACTCTGTTAAACCTGAAAGAAGAAATATTAGTATTTTAAAAATAAAAACATTAAGGAAACTATGGTGGGCCTTATTTTAATAACTTTACAAAAATATCATGGTAACGAAGTCGCAGGGGTCAGCTAGTGTGTGTGTGTCTATAATACAGACACACACACATACAAGCTGACCATTGCCTTACTCATGCAATTCAAGGAACATTGCAAACTATCACTTCTATTGTGGTGGTGTATTATGTTGGAGGAAACCCTACATTCTGTTTTGGACAAACTGCGGACCCCGAGTTTCATACACTGAACGTTACTGAGACGAAGTCATGGTTGCATATATCCGGAGAGCATCACACGTTAACAGTAATGTCTGAATCACAACTTTATAACTGGGGGAAAAAAAACATAATTTAATAATTGTGAGAGGGAGGGGGAGATGACGTGTAAATGCAAATGTTGGTGCATATTAAATGTGGCATGTACTGGTATTGCAAAAAATTTTAAATTTTTTTTATACACCACATTGAAAATGTGTGCAGGACTTGTAGATATTAAAGATTCTACGTACCTTCCTTAGTGACCATATGTTGAAATATTTTTTTTTGTTTCATTTATATTTTTTGTTATGTTACCATGTGAAGAGTAGAGTATGTTATTCAAAGATTGGTGTGAGTTATTTTTGTTAGAGAATGTTTTGTCCTCTTTTGTCCCTGTGTGTTGTATGTCGGTATGTACGCGGGAGTAATGGACAGGTAGAGGTGATTTTATGGTGTTAATAAATGTGTTAATGAAAGAAACATGCCAATTTTTTAATAGGTTTTGGACACAGGTGCATACCAAATGCTAACATATGTAACGAATCATGTGGGGGAAGTAATCAATGTAGCAGTAAGTTAAGTAGAAAAAAATGGTGGCATTTGCAACTGGGTACGTGACATTGAACAGGAACATGGCCAAGTTCACAGTGGAGAATTATTTTTCATGGGCTTTAAAAGTAAAACAAGAGTTACTCCGTAAAGATGTGTGGGAAGCTGTGATAGGTTACGAGGCCACACCAAACTATGTAATATCACAAAGAGAAATGAGATGACGCGTCAGAAACAATATGATAACACTAGCAATAATTTTTAAATATCTTGGAGAGAACTTTGAAGGTGACATAGCAGACATTGAATCGGCGAAGATGGCATGGGCAAGATTGGAAGAACTTTGTAATGATGGAGGGTTAGTGAATTGGGCAATAAATTCGAAACATCTAAGTCACGTTGTATAACCTAAGGACATGAGTATACAGGAATATGTTTCCAAGGTAACTCAGCTATGGAAGAGAACATGCAAGGCTGGATATTAGTTTACGAAACGTCAAGTAGCAGATATGGTTATTGGCAACCTAACGGAGGAGTATGCTAGTTGTGCACCGTTACTGGAACCAGACATGAAAAACCTATCATTGTCCAAGGTCAAGGCAAGATTACTAACTGAGAAGAACAGGAGGAAGCTTCAGAAAAGTGAAGAAGAAGTGAAACTTAACCTAGTAAAGCAACGGGAAGATGAAGCCCAAGCTATGATCATCCAGCAGAGAACACACAGTAAGAGCGAAGACACATGACAGTACATGTGCTATAATTGCGGAAAATTAGGGCATATCTCAAAGCATTGTCACAATGTAAAGTTCTTCAACTGTGGAAGGCTTGGGCATTACTCAGGGCCTGCAAAAGTTGGAGGAGAGAGGGACCGTCAAAAGAGAAGAAAACAATTAATGCTAGTGGTAAAGTAGTGAGCTCAGACGTTCTTCAAGTAATAGGCAAGGCAATGAGTATGAAATTGCCCATGGAAAATTGGAAAACTAGTGAATGGTTGTTATATATGTGTGCTTCATACCATATGTGCTCGTTGGAAGAAATATTTGTAGAGATGTCGAGAGAGATCGTGGGTAGTGTGGAAATAGGTGATAACAGCAAGCTGGACATCCAGGGTGTAGGTAAAGTGACAGTGAAGATGACTACTGGTTGGACAATTACCTTCACAGATGTATTATATGTACCAAACCTAGGGACAAACCTAGTGTCTGTGGGGAAACTTGCAGACAAAGGGTTTAAAATGGGATTTGTAAGTGTTGAAGGCTGTGGTGATGCAAAAGAGAGGGAAGGAAACATTATTCAATGCTAAAAGAAGGAATGATGTGTATATAGTGGAAACAGAGGGAAAGAGTGATGATGCAAAAGGTGATACATGTAACCATGTAGAGGAACAAGTGTGTAAGGCTGAGGGTGGTGTGGCTCTAAAATATGTAAAGGAAGATTGTATTATTAGAATGTATATGGATGATGTTCGTGTCACTAGTAATACTGATGCAGTTAAGATGGTAAAAAGTGAACTGGGAAGAGAGCCAGAAATAAAGGATTGGGGGGAAGCCACTAATGTTTTATCTATCAAGATCGGGCAGGAATTATGTTAAGTCAGGGATTGTATATAGATAAGCTACTCAGGGATTTTTCTATGAGTGATTTTAAACCAAGCAAGACAGTACTACTCACTGGGTATACAGCGACAAAGGATGACGAACAGGAGTTTGGTGGCACTATTTATCACAGTGCAGTAGGTAGCCTATTATATTTGTCATACAATACTCAGCCGGATATTACATTTGTGGTTAGCAAGGTTAGCCAGAAATGTCAAATGCCGAAAATTAGGCATTGGATGGAGACAAAGCATATTATCTGAAGAGTACCAGAAGTATGAAATTGTGCTTCAAATGTGGTAGACAATCTGCAAGGATATACTGTGATGCAGACAGGGGAGGAAATACTGAATCAAGGAAATCAGTGAGTGGGTACATGGTAGTAGTATCAGGGGGAGCAGTCTCGCGGTATAGCAAGAAACAAAACTGCATAGTCAGATCAACCATGGAGGCTGAATATATGGCAGTGGCAGAGGTCTCGTGAGATGTAATGTGGATAACGGATTTGCTAGTGGAACTAGGAGTCGAGGGATTCATGAGTACACCATGTGTTATATTTGCTGATAATGCAGCTGCGATTAAGCTGAGCAAAAGTATAATTGTAGGTGAAAAATCAAAACACATAGATATTATGTATCATGTTTGCAGAGAGCTGACTGTAAAAAGAGGTAATTGAGTTCGAACACATAGCTTCAGAAAGAAATGCTGCTGATTTAGCAACTTAGTAACATCATTGATTTAGAATAGAGAAGTAGTTGATTATAAAAAAATGACAAGGGGTAGTGTTGAAATATTTATTTGTTTCATTTTTATTTTTAGTTATGTTATCATGTGAAGAGTAGAGTATTTTATTCAAAGGTTGATATGAGTTTTTTTTTGTTAGAGAATGTTTTGTCCTCTTTTGTCCCTGTGTGTTGTATGTTAGGATGTACGAGGGAATAATGGAGAGGTAGAGATGATTTTGTGGTGTTAATAAATGTGATAATGAAAGAAATATGCCAATTTTTTAATACCATAAGTTCATATTAAATTGAAAAGTAAGGTGGTTGTTATTATTACATGGTTGCAGTATCACTTGCAAATTCTTTTGCAAAAGATCCAAATTTCACAGTATATTTTATCTGCATCCAAAATGTTCTTAATGTACTGTGTATATAGTATGAAAGTCCAGATCAAATTTTTTGGGGTGTAAAAATTACTTGAACTCAAAACTCAGGTTATGAAAATTAAAACAGTTGGGTACTGTACCCACTAATATTTTACATTAACAACTAGAATGAGTTTTTCACTGAAGTGACAGACAGTATAATGTTACTAGGAACACAAATAGGTCACTATTATGGCAATTCTTATTCTCATATGTATGCGACATAGGAAAACCAATTTCATATGCCACTATTTTTAATGATTTTTTAAATAATACATTTTGACTCAAAGCTATTTTTATAATTTCCTGGCAATGTAGTTGTAAACATGCATTGTAGTCAAAGTTTGCTTAAGAATTTGTATTTTTCTGTTAAAATGTATTTTTTTTGGAAAGTACTTAAATTAAATATGCATTATTTATGTGTAATGTGACGCATGCCCGGATTATTGATTAGTCAGCACTGTTGTTGTGGCTTTGACTGTGCTAGACCAGCATGCACATTAAGGGATTTATTGTTCCAGTTAGCGTTTTTGGCTTGATACTTTTACTGGACATCTAGCTTTGCGGATTGGCACAAAGTTATTGATAGCCTGATTGGCTAGTGTCTGATAGCTGACTACCTTCTAGCCTGCTACGAGTTTGCTACGGGAGGTGTCTGGTTTACCTGGCTTACTTATTGTTTTTTCGGCTGGTTGGGTCACCGGTGCTGATTGCTGGCAGATGTTGGTGACACAATCCATTGGCTTCGAGTCGTTGATACCGTGTCGGCCAACGTAGTACCGTAGATTCCAGGTGACTCCCTCACTGCTCCAGAACCTGGCGTTGGAGATCCCGTACCTGACCTCAGATCTGTACACCAAACTACTCAGGACGGAATGATAGTCTTGGTGTGTCCCTCCCTATGCGGAGGGATAGCAATGTAATCAAATATAGTAGTGGCTGGTTTCTTCAAAAGCCTGATTTATGTGCTGTCATGTTCCAGCCTTGCTGTCTGCGGTCAGTAAAGCCAACACAGCAGCCCATTGCTTGGCAGTGATGTACACTGCCCTTTGCTTTTCTTGCCGTGATTCGTGTCTCACCTCAAGCGACATAGTGCGTGGACTGCCGCTGAACAATATGGCGTGTGCACAACGGACGAGAAATGATTCCCTTACTAAGTGTACTTCCAGTAGCAGCTGCCGGCCCAAGTTTGGTGCTCCAAAAAAAACCCCACCACTGACGAGAAGATCAGAAATGTTGAGCCGTATCGGCTGCCTTCCTGGTACTGCGGGGTGTGGTATCGCAACCAAGGCCACGCTCTAGCACTCAATCAAATAGCCCCGCCAGCACCTAAGTGCTCCGGTAGGGATATAACCCAAACATACTGTCTCTCCCTGGTTGGAGGAGTTTCTAGTGGTTGTGACTCTGCTGTTCTATCCCCGGAGGTGTAGAACAGGTGACAGTCAAATGGTGTATGTATGGGACCGGTGGATTCCAGAAGGAGATCCCCAGTCATAGTCTAGTTCGTAATTAAATGCCCAGTCTCAGTCGGCAGTGCACATGCATATTGTTCATAGCAGACTGAGTAAATATTACTCTATAAATAATACTAGTGCCTATAGAACAAAGCCGTATTTATTGAGGTCTCAATAAACACAGTGACAAGTGCTATCTCCTACCAAGCAGACGGTATGCTGGAAGTAACCTATGCGGTCCAGGTGTAGGTGACCTGGTTCTAGGCTAAGCTGGAAATTAATCTAGTTGACAGTTAATAGAAACACTAATTGAGCTAACTAAATCATGGGGTGTCTAGAAGAGACAAGGAAGTTAATATCCACTGCTCTAGTAGCAGGGAGTGTTAATATTCAAATATGGTTGCAGAAGTAGCTTCTGGTAAGCTGTATCTATTTTCATCACTGAAACCTCTGGTGACGGCAATGGTAGAAGCCACTGGTGGTGGCGGCTGAAGACTGTTGTCGACAATGGGAGCAGCCTCTGGTAGGCTGCTGAAGACTTGGGGGTCGTCGGAGGCCCTAGCACTAGAAGTGGTGGAGCGAGCGCGAGGATCTGAAAGAATAACTAATGAGGCCTGCTGTGCACAGTGTTATATAGTCCGAAGAACCGGTTTGACGGAGGGCCGCTGGGGAGGGGGTTGCGGCATGTGATGTTCCATTGGTACGAGGCCAGAGTGGGGGTAGCGACCCTCTAGTCATCTTTCAACTTTGTTTATGTTCAGTGGCGCTCGGCGTTGCCCTAGGGCGTCTGATGGCTTGTGTGGATGGGGGGGGGGGGGGGGGTGTGCTCGCTGGCTTGCTTAACATTCATATCCACGTGTTTGGTGCCCGCCAGGATTGTGGCGGCCCACAACATCCGTGTGCAGGTTGGTGGGATTCGACTCTCACATGGGTTGAAATAGATATACTTGGCATGATGTGAGATGAGTCACAAACGTATATAGTAATATGATAAAGCAGAACATGTCAATTTTCCCCCGTGCATTGCGATAAAGTCTCATTGTGAAAGTTTGGAGGAGAAAAGCATAGGCCCCCTCATCTGTATGTTCTAGTTAGGAGAAGCGAAGAAAAAATTTTTCAAATAAGTACGCGGGATATTTAATGTTGGACTACTTGATCGCTGTTTTTTCGCTTCCTATTTGCTCTGGGGCCGGCTGGAGAACTCTTGGCACGCCTGTAGTTTTGTCTCTTTCTTCAGGTGGGCTTCCTCTCTGCCCCTCGCCCAAGCTAAGCACAGAGTGCTGCATGCTACTAATGGGTTTTCCCCCCTGTGGTGAGGATTAGTGTCAGGAGTAACTAGGTGTAACAGGTGTCCCACCAGCCTACTTGATTTACGCATGTCATTGACAAAATCTCAGCATAGTGCTGTGGTTAATTACAAGAATATATACAACATTAAACTGGAATAAAAACTCATAAAACGACGACATGACAAATACGAAGGGTAGTAAAAAGTATGTTCAAGCCTTACTCGCGGAAGGCGGGGAAAATATCATTAACTATCGCAGAGCTTGCTGTGGTGAATTTAAAAAAAAAACTAGCATGCTGTCTGGGCTATCCTGTGGGTCTCACAGCAAGCAAAACAGTTACGTATGACTGGTTAAGAGTTCAGCAACCTCAGGCCTTCCATCACCTGGGCTGACTAGCTAAACGACTATACAAATACACTGAGAAAACATGCATTAAAATGCGGGCAATTGGTGTACGGAGGTCACTACAAACTAACATATATAACACTCTGATAAATTGGATTTACTATATCTTGCACCTAATTTCACCGTAGTGAGTTCATGAGAGCTCTGTTGCTCAGAGTTCTGGTTTGATTCCGAGGTGGTGCACAAGATATTTCAAAAGACAAGGACACTAGAAAATCATAAGAAAAAACATAGCATAAATACATATTCCTGCAAGACAGCATTTTTCTTGTAGGTGATCTTTACAAGGACACCTACACATCACGTCATATATACAAAAATCTAAATTAGCTAATTTCCTTTAGGGAGTCCATTCTATTCTAAGTTCTAAATCTAATCTGTACAATCGTTGAAGTCTCTGACTTAATGTAAACACTGGCACTGTGGTGATCGTCTATTGGTGTTACTACCTTTTACTTGGGCTATCATCCACTACTGCTGGAACCTTATCTCTGGTGAGGTATAAAAACGTCTGTTCTTACTGGATTAAATTTAATTACAGCATAATAACAGCTCTGATTACGAGTTCAATTTATAGCACTTAGTCAAGTGTCTATACCTTATCACTTGTACCTCACTGGTTCCTATACTTTCCCCACTTGATGACAGCTGGGTAAGTTAACCTTTGTCATTGCATAAAATTAAACTATCCTAAACATGAGTGTCTTTCCTTGGCTTTCACTGTCCATGACTGGGCAGCTAGTTGAATTGTTCACTGGTTACAGGTCTAGAACGAGTCCTGTTTTACTAGTATAAAGTAGCGGTTTATGACTACTGGTTTTGTTTATACATTGCTGACACTGCACTTACTTGTGTTGGGCGGTTTTGCTTTCGGCCGGTCTTCCTCTCGGCCTGAGCGCAGCGTGTGCCGGATATGGCCACATAAACCTGGACGTGGTCCACCACGGTGATTCCCGGTACCAGTCAGGCGTCGAATCTGCCTTGGCGGCATGCTGGGGCATCAGGCATTGTGGCTGAGCTCATGGGGTAGTGCCATCTGCTTCTGCACCAACTGATCGTAGGACATAGGTACAAGGGAGGCTGAGGCAGTGCGGCGGAGTGACACAGGATGGTCCTGCACGGGTTCCTACCCATAGGGCAGGACCTTGGCTGTGGGTGTTACACCAGATGAGGGTAAGTGGGAGGCATCGTCGGTCTCGATGTCTGCAGTGGCAGTGCAAGGGAGTTGCAGATGACTGCTCTCCACCGTGGCTGCTGAGGGTGCATCCTTCATCGAGGCAGCGTGAGGGAGGAACTCTACCTCAGCTGCAGGTGTTGCACCAGATGAGGGGTAGTGGGAGGCATCAACGGTCTCGACGCCTTGTTCATCGGCGGCCAATTAAGCAAGAGGCGTCGACGGGGAAGTTTTCTTCGTAACATGACATTGGGACGGAGCACTGTTGTCGACTATGCTCAACGTTACCTGCAGTTTTGTTTCTTCGTTGGCAGGAGCAGTGATCAGCTTCGTAGAAGCTGATACAACCTTGACCACTGTACTGGACTTTCTTGCTCTGCTGTAGTTGGTTCTGGGTCCGCGGCGTTTTCGCCTTCCGGTGGTCCAGTGGCATTCTGTACAACTCCCTTCGAGTCAGAGGTCGACTTCGTAGAAGTTGGAATTGGCTTGATCTCTGGCTCGGGAGGTATGCTATGTGGATGGGTAGGCGCTTGGGTTGTTTCTACCCCCCTCACCGATGGCGGTTCATATCTCTCGCTTATTCTGCTGGATCTGCCTGTCTGGCTGTACTCCTGGTCTCAGGGGTTACGCCATGTTGCTTCAGATCAGCTGAGATGCGCCTGTCCTGTCTGGTTGCGACATTACGTGTGTAGTAGCTAGGCGTCGAGGGCAGTGATCTTACGGAGGCTGCTCCTTGGCCTGGGTCTAAATCTACTCTCCACTGTACTTAGTAGCTTGGCTCCCTATCAGCTTCCATTGTTCATGCTTCGAGTTTCTTCGTTGGCCTTGGCTCGACTGCGGGAGGCGCCATAGTTGGCATTGGTTCATCCTCGTCTTCGGAGTGCCTCGGTGTTATATCATTGGTGTTGCCTTCCTCAGATTGGGTCATATCGCCCAGAAATGGGCGGTTCTGGCCTCGGGTAGCCTTTCAAATCCGTCCTTGCAGATCTTTGGCCCAGTAGACGTTGTTTTGCTTGCCTACTATGCGGTATGGTCCGTCCCATTTGCCAGCGAGGCCAGCACTAAACTGGTTGCTGGCCTTGCTGAGGGGATAAGTTCGAAGCAGTATGGCTTCTCCTAGATTAAACTCTCGTACCCCTGTCTTTGGTTGGGAGTACTTTCGTTGAATGTAGGCATCCTGGGCCTTTTGGGCGGTAGTGGTGCAAGCTAGCATGGCTAGCTGGATGTCCTCAGGTTACGGCATATCAGTTGGTTCGCTGTCCCACTGCCAGTCACCTGGTCGGTGTAGTTATTAGCCCAGAAGTAATTGACTTGGACTTGTATCGACCGCTTCGTTCGTCCGACGTCGTAGGGAAAACAAGATGATGGGGACATGTTTCTCCCAGTGGCGGTGATCGTTGCCAACACTGAGTCAGAGGCACTTCTTTATCTCCTGATTCCTCCGCTCAGTAGGGTTGGCCTGGAGATGTTATAGTGGGGTAGTCCATGTCTCTACCCGCCATCCTTGACAAGCTGACTGCCACTCGCGACTCGTAAAGTGAGTGCCATTGTCAGTGACGGTAGCTTTCGGGTATCTCCAGTGTGTGAATATCTCTGTCTCCATTTTTCGTACGATCGGGGCGGTTTCCTGGCTCAGTAGGGGAAAATCTTCTACCCACCTGGAGAACTGTTCTGCGACTACCAGTAAGTAGCGGTTCCCCCTCGTACTCCGGGGATACGGCCCCATCAGATCGGCGGATACGTGCGTCCGCGCCATGTTGGATCACCTTGGTTTTGCCGTAGGTGGAGGAACTTGATACGCTTTACCGCGGCAGCACATAACGCAGTTGCTTACATACTGCCGTACGTCGTGGCTCATTCCATCCATGCTTAATCTACCTCTAATATCCAGCAGGGTTTCTTTTGTACCCGGATGTCCAGCTTGAGGATGATCGTTGTGGTGGCGGCATATATCAGCACGTAATCTTGGCAGGATCCATATCTTCCACCAGCTGGTGAGTTGTCTGCTACGTATCCACACAATGTCGTTTCTCAACTCCAACCTTTGCGGTTGTTCATGTTGAAGGTGGTGAAGTCTGGGTCATCCTGCTGACTTATAATGATTTGGTGTTGTGTTATTTGAAGCTTGAGGAGGCGGAATTGATCTTCCGGACTTTGTTCTAGCTAAGGGGGAAGGTACATCTTCTCCCCTTCTTCCTTTTCGGCTTTCTCGTCCTCCTCTGGTGTTGGGAAGCGGGACTGGCTGTCTGGCAGGTCGTTAGTCTTGCCTAGGCAATGTTGTACCTCAAAGTCGAATACGGTGAGGAACATGTCCCACCAACCAAGCTTGGCCTTGGCATTGCGTGGCTTGTGTAGCCATTGGAGGGCTTTAGACAGTACACAAGATGAAGTGGTGGCCTTCCAGGTAGTAGTGATACTTCCTTACTGCCCAAATAACTGCCAGACTCTCTTGTTTGTTAATATGATAGCGTTGCTCAGGTTAGTTTAACCAGGCCCTAGCATACTCTGTCACATGGGGGTTACCATCTTTATCCTGCTGGTACAGGACGATCCCTAGACCGCTTTGACACACGTTGGTTTGTAAAACGAGTGGTTAGTCCCCTTGAGGCTGGTGGCTGCTGTATATTACTGAAGCTGTTCTTCAGTCTATGCCTGTTGTTGTTCTGCTTCCTATCGCCAGCAGGTCTTCTTCTCAAGGAGCGGGTGAAGTAGTGCCATGTGGGATGCAATGTTTGGCACGAAGTCTCTTAGCCAGTTACACAGACCCAAGTTCCTTCATAGCTGTTTCTGGTTGGTGGGTTCTTCTGCCTCTTCGATGGCGTTTATAGAGCCTTGCTGTGGAAAATTTCTCTCTGGATGGCCCAGGTAGTCAATGGATAACTTTGAAAAATCGCTCTTAGAGAGCTTGCACGTCATCCCATGGAGTTCCAGGCATTCAAGAACTCTATGTATATGTCCAAGGTACTCCTCCCTTTTATTGGAGTAAATTATCACATCATCGAGGTATGCAAAACAAAACTTTTCGATGTACCCCGTCAACACCTCTGCGGACATTAAGTGTTTGAACATGGCAGGGGCGTTTTTCAATCCAAATGGCATTACCCTAAATTGCAGGGATTCCCCTTTGGGTATCGTAAATGCCATATACTTCCAGCTGTCGGGATGTACCGCAATCTGCCAGTACCTGGACTCCATATCCAGGGTACTGAAAATCTTTGCCTCGCAAACGTCTCACAGTGTGTGGGTCAGATCGATAGCTGGGGGAGCGATGGGATGCGTCACTTCATTCAAGGCTTTGTAATTTACACGAAACCTGAGTTTGCCATCTTTCTTTGGGAGTAGGACCATGTGGGAATTGTAGGGGGATTTGATGGTTCTACAATTCCGTGGTCTTTCATCTCATTCACTGGTTCCATGATCAGATTGTGGCATCGCGCTGATACTCGATACTGTCGGTTATATACAGGGGCTTCTGTTGTCGTCCAGTTTTTGTGTTAAATCGAACAAGTCAGGTGCAACAACACTCTGTGCCCAAACGCACTAGCGTTCTCTTCTTGTACTTGTTTCAAGTGGTTAAATTCTAGTTCCGCCAGTTCATGGTTTATACGATCAGGGTCTATGGGCGTAGGTACAATATCTTTGGGGTTGTGGTCCCAGTTCACTGTTACTCTGTCTTTTTTGCCCAAGTATACGCAATATTGTCCATAGTCGATCGTACACAGATGTTGTCTGAGCCATGGACAGCCAATTATCGCTGCTTTGGATAGTACTCGGGAAACCACAAATTCATTTGGAGCAGGGATCCGGTGTAGGTTTACCATTATGGTGATTCGTCCATCTACCTGCAGGGTGGCATCGTGTTGTGCCATGCATACTATTTTCAGTTGCGGTCGCATATCAGATAATTGCTTCCGAGTGAGCAGTTCACTGCATATGAAATTTCCAGCTGCGGCAGAGTCAAGTAAAGCTAGGATTTTGCTCCCATTGATTTATATTTCTATATGTGGAGTTATGGGAAGTATCGGTTTGTCGCTTATGCCCTGAAGGCTGGGCCCTTGTGGTCTGGTGGTGGCAGCCCGCTTTGCACCCAAGCGGCGCATTTTCCCACCTTCGCAGCAGAGGCGAGTTTTCTATTGTATTTGATTCCGTCTGGATTTCCAATCAATTGATTTTACTGCGTGGGATCCCCGGTCCCACAGGTTTTTGTGGACAGTCCGTGTTCCAGTGACTTCCAGGGCAGAACCAGTATTTTGGTATGAACGCGGTACGTGGCATGGGAGCGGGCACATTCTTGGTTGTCTTGACCAGAAGAGCTTGTGACTCAGGGGTTTTTACCGGTTGACAGGGTTTCTTGAATGTTGCTTATGCTGCAAAATTTTGCTCTGCCTATCGTGCGTGTTCTACCAATTCTTCTATGGTTATCATTTTAGCTGTGAGAAGAACATTTCTCAAGCCAAATAGTAGCATTCTACTAATCGATCAGACGGACGCCGCTTCGTCAACCCCGGGGAATGCTCGTTGGGACATTTGTTCCTTTCTACGTATGAATATTTCCGCCTCGTCTTTGGGTACCTGAATCTGGCTGTAGAATTGCGTAGTTAGCCTAGCCAACACCTCCTTGCCAGTAAATTCTATAGCTAGCCGGTTGCTGAAGTGTTTCCACTCTGTGGGGAATTCACTGTAGCTTTCCCATCACGTTAGGGCGAGGCCCTTCAAATGAAGTTGGGCTCTGCTTACCCACTGTTTCGGTGGGAGGTTGGTCTCTCTGAATTCTTTTTCAGATTCTTGCATGAACATTACTGGACCCTTGTGCTGTCTACCTGCAAAGTCGGTGATCGTCATTCCTTCCGGTAGCTGGGTGTCCCAGTTTTGTTCCCGGCTGCATATGTGTGTGTGTGTGTGTGCGCATGCGTGTGTGTGTGTGTGCGTGTGTGTGTGCATGCACGTGCGCGCGAATGCTTTGACCGGTGGTAGTGCGAGGTGTGTTTCCTTTTACACCTTTCACATTGGTATGCCATGCCTAGCATGGCTACACGTCGTGCAGCATATTTTATTAATACCTTAGCCTGAGCACGTAACCTCATTACAAAATGTAGTAGGCTTTAGGAGGCAGGTTTCACACCTTTATTCGAGTCTATCTGTATCTCTGGCTTTGTCCTTCCACCCTAAGCATAGGTGGTGGAATGTCTTACCACAATAGTTACACTCTATAAGGAGTGAGCCAGTACTGAGGTAGTCGGCATGGCTACACTTCTTTTCTGGTATGTCGTGTTCTGAGTCAAGTTCTACGCCATTGGTGGCGTTGAGCTCTGAATTTGACATGACTGTGGCTGTGGGCGCCACAGGATGTTTATCGGACTCCCCGAAGTCCGCTGTGCATTCCCGGCTTGACCCTTAGGTCCCTGGGTCGGACTGGTATGTTTCGGTCTGACGCCCCACATTAGGCATTAGAAAATCACTTGATGCGTGCCCGGGTTATTGATTAGTCAGCATGGTCATCATGGCTTTAACTCCGCTCGACCAGCACGCGCATTGAGGGATTTATTGTTCCAGTTGGTGTTTTCGGCTTGATACTTTTACTGGACACGTAGCTTTGTGTATTGGCACAAAGTTATTGATAGCCTGGATGGCTACTGTCTGATGGCTGATTACCTTTTGGCCCACTACAGGTTTATGTGGTAAGGTAGATGACTTGTGGGAGGTGTCTGGTTTACCTGGCTTACTTATTGTTTCTTTGGTGTTGGATCACTGTGGCTGATTGCTGGCAGGCATTGGTGACACAGTCCACTGGCTTCAAGTCATTGATACAGTGTCATCCAACACGGTACCGTAGATTCCAGGCACCTCCCTTTCTGCTCCAGAACTTGGCATTGGAGATCCCATACCTGACCTCAGATCCTTACACCAAACCACTCAGGATGGGGTGATAGTCTTGGTATGTATGGATATGCGGAAGGAAAGAAATATAATTAAATATACGGGCGGGCGGTTTCTCCAAAAGCCTGATTAAGGCGGCGCGGTCATGTTCCGCCTGTCTGCCTGCGGTTGGTGGAGCCAATGCAGCCCATTTCTTGGCAGCAAGGTGCACTGTCCTTTGCTCTTCTCGTCCTGAGCCATGCCTTACCTTAAATGGCATAGAGCGTGGATTGCCACTAAACAATACGGGTCATGCACCATGGACGCGAAACAATTCCTTTACTTAGTGTACTTTCAGTAGCAGCTGCCAGCACAAGCTCTCTGCTCCAGAAGACCCCCCACCACTGACGGGCAAATCAGAAGTGTTCAGCTGCATGGGCTGCCGTCTTGCTACTACTGGGTGTGGTATCGCAACCAAGGCCAGGCCATAGCACTCGAGCAAGTACCCCCGCCAGCACCTAGGTGCTCCGGTAAGGATACCAACCAAGCATACTGTCTCTCCCTAAATGGAGGAGTTTCTAGGGTTGTGGCTCCGCTGTTCTATCCCCGGAGGTCTAGAACAGGTGGTCATCAAATGGTGTATGTATGGGACTGGTGGATTCCAGAAGGAGATCCCCAGTCGTAGCCTAGTTCGTAATCAAATGCCCAGTCTCGGTCGGCAGTGCACAATGCATATTGTTCCTAGCAGACTGAGTAAATATTACTCTATAAAAAATACTAGTGGCTAAAGTACAAAGCCGTATTTATTGAGGACTCAATATACACAGTGACATGTGCTATCTCCTACCAAGCAGACTGTATGCTGGAAGTAACATACACTGTCCAGGTGTAGGTGACCTGGTTCTAGGCTATGCAGATAGTTAATGTAACTAACTGTTAATGGAAATACTAAGCGTTGCTAAATAAATCACGGGGTGTCTAGAAGAGACAAAGAAGTTAATATCCACTGCTCTAGTAGTAGGGAGTGTTAATGTTCAAAGGTGGTTTCCAGAACAAGCTTCTGGTAAGTTGTATCTATTCACGTCACTGGAGCCTCTGGTGAAGGCAATGGTAGGGGCTACTGGTGGTGGCTAAAGACTGTTGTCGACAATGGGAGCAGCCTCTGGTAGGCTGCTGAAGACTTTGAGGTCGTTGGAGTCTCCAGCATTAGAAGTGGTGGAGCAAGCTCTAGGATCTGAAATAATTACTCATGAGGCCTGCTGTGCACAGTTTTATATAGTCCTAAGGAGAGGTGCGATGGCAAGCCATGGGGGTTAGGAGCGTGTGGCGTCCCTCTGGTGCGAGGCTGGACTGGGAGTAGCAGCCCTCTAGTCATTTCTCGACTTTGTGTATATTCGGTGGCGCTCTGCCGTGCTCTGAGGCGGCTGATAGCTAGTTGGCTCTCAGCGCGAGGGTTGGGGGTGGTGGGGGAGATATGCTGGCTGGCTTGCGCAACCTTCATATCCACATGTTTTGGCACCCTCCAGGATTGTGGCGGCCCCGCAACATCTGTGTACAGGTTGGCGGGATTCGGCCTTGAGGTGTGTTGAAGTAGATATACTTGGCATGATGTGAGATGAGTCACAGTCGTATATAGTAGTATTATAATGTGGTATGTGTCGGTAGTTAATACATATTTATGTACAAATGAAATAGTAATGAAATTGATTTGTCGGTTTGTGTGACATTATGTACTGGGGTAGAGACCCACCGGTAAACATTCTATCACTGTGCAGACTCCGACGACTCCGGCTCAGAGGATGAGGAGGGGAGTGGAGCATACTACTCTGTGTATGAACACCGCCAGCGCCAACGCCGCAAGCAGTTAGAGGGGCGGCGCAGTTCAGGCCAAAGCAAAGTGGCCATCATGTTCACCATCGGTCAGGGTCTGCTCAGCCTCTACGCCCCTGTGCGGGTGAGTCATCTGGCTACGGGCTGGCAAAGCCCATGTGATGGCCTTACATTTGCTGCTGTAGCAAGTCTGTACCCAAGAGGTTCTTATTATCTTGTAGTGAGAACTCTACTTCTGTGTAGAACTCTATTGTGTTAAAATGAGAACTGAATCTATCTGTCAAGGGAGATTCAAAGATTTAATAAATCCATTATTTATTGAAAATTGCTGACAAGTATTACACATATCTGTATATGTAATTTTTCTCTAATGCCTCCTTTTGTATGCAATGGACTCTCTATCTACTGTTTTTCAGGGGACTGTCAAAAAGTGTCGATTCAGAATTTCAGTAGATGAAGGTTCCGTACATGTACATCAATAAAATACAACTTCTAGTCTTAAATATACTTCATTTTGAATATAATGAAAGTTGTACATTATTTGTGAATTAAGTTTAACTGAAACACAATAAAAATGGGAATTTTTAAAAAAATTATTACATTATTAGACTTACTGTATATAATACATTCAAAACATTTCACTTAAATAAAGTATGTAACTTTATAAAATATAGTATATAATTGATTGAAATCTAACACTGAATGCAAGCTGACCCAAAACTTTCAGTGCCTCTGAAAATTAAAATAATATGACACCAAATGCAAGCGAAATTGTAAATTTCCTGTTTACTTGATGAGTTGAGAGCACGTGGAGAGGTAATTGACCAACACTGTATTAATGGTGGACGAGACAGAGAATGGGAAGTTTCATTGGCGTTAGGAGTGGAACAATCTGTCCCTCCTCTTCCAAACTAGTCAGCACCCAGATGGATGGCGCAAGGACTCCATGCTGGTTGCTAGGCAACTTGCTCCCACCTCACTAGCTGTGTAAGGGGAGGTAACGAGCTCTGAGTACCATCACCGAGGACAGCCAATGCTTACACAATCCAGGCCGCATATCTACTGCAAGTAGCAGCCATACTGACGGGGCAAATGATGTTTAAGAATGTAATGATATTTCACAATTTTGAGACAGATGAATAAATAATGTGATACAAATTTATTTCTTAACAGTGTTAAATAATTAATTGTTCAATGTATCCTCTGATATTCCCATACACTTGTATCTTTTGCAAGTTACTTTGTTCAGACTGTGTGCTTAGGCATTAAAAATGTTTTAGTTGATAAAGTGAGGTCATGTATATTCTTCTGGGAGTATAATTTTATTAACGAAGTTACTGTACAATGAGTTCAATTAGTATGTTGTTTTAAAATCATGTTGATTTTATGCCAGATACGATTAAACAACCACTTTAGAGGAAAAGATAGTTTCAATCACAAAAGAAAACGTCTTTGCAAGAATAAATCCTCATTATCATTTTCAGGCAAAACCTTATGCCTTGAAGTACTAGCAATGATAGGGGCAACTCTTTTATATGACAGTTAGTCCTGATATAATTTCTACGATTGCCAGGCTGGTTAGGTGTGGATGCAAGCAGCCCCAGCCGAGAGAGAGAGGATGCATCTTTTTTTTATGCCAGACAACAACCTCCCCTTCAATGGTATGTAAGGGGAAGAAGAAGGGTGTGCGGCTGAGAGAGAGAGAGAGAGATAGAAAGAAGAGAGAGAGAGAGGATGCGAGGATGCCATGCTTGTTGCCAAGTAATCATTTCCCCACATACCAGGCATGTAAGGATAGGGTACATGCTAGTCTCGTTTGTCGAGCAATGACACCATCAGCTGAACTGGAGAGTACTGTGCTTTCACTGTGGCATATTTAATGTATTTCACACCCAGTTATTAGCAGTTTGCATAAACAACCATCTTAAAAATTAACCATTGTGGGTAGTCTTAAGTGAAGGGATAGAAAGATATTTTTATCAGTGCAGTATCCAATAAATTATGAAAGCTAGGGACGGAGCAACCGAATATAAGGTTCGCAGAATTCACAGAATCTAAGGATTTGAAGACTTTGTTGATTCAATATAAGATTTGTACAAAGATTCAGGATTCATATTGTTGTTGTTTTTGTTAGATTTACTGATGTTGACCAAATTGGGCTTCTATCGATGTAAGAATTGCAAATAATTTTCAACGAATTTTACAAACATAAAACATTTCCGTATTTGTCAGTATTAATAATTTATGTTTTGCCGTTGTGAAAATTCAGAGCTTTATCATAGGAAACGATAGCCTCAGTGAAAAAGATGCTCAACTTCCATTGTTTTTCAAACAAAGTTAGTAGTTTTCGTCCCAAACTCTACCTGGCCAAGATAATCTACCAACTAGACAGTAGGGACTGTTTTCACAGCTGGGGGGATAAAGCAGCATTTCCATTCTCTCTTTCTCGTGTTTGGTGAGAAAGACGTCATATCTGATGTAAAGTTGGGGTGCATGATAAAGAGTAGGCTGTGGAAACTGTTGTGTGGTGGTGTGTCAAGCCAATCCTCCTAGCCTGTGTTCTGGAGATTAAAGACCCAACAACCCATGTTTCAAGTCAGAAGGGACGGACAGTGGAAACAGCTGCCTGCACATCAAGCATGTGACGTCGCATTACTTGCACAAACACACCCAAGAGGAAATTTCATTTAAGAAGAGGGTTATGAACCATAAAATAACACACACAATGTGGATTTGTCTTTATGCTATTATTTTCCATGACATGTTGTACACAACCACACCACTAAACAAGATGTTGAAGTCTGTATAGATGTCAAGTCTGCATACATTGCTTGTCTTATATATATATTCTAATTGTGAAGATAAATTGATGCATGCTGCACTGCTGCGTAGCATGCCTGCGCACCCTACGGGCGACTTCGCCCTATTAACGAACAAGGAAGGGCCCGTGGCAATTCACAACAGTGGCAGACTAACATTCATGTGCCGACAGAGTTGATTCCGTACGCTGGACAACCTCTGTCACATTTGTAATTAACGTGTTTAATTATAAAATTGTACTGCCCGCGCTGAATTCCAAAATGCAGTCGCCGCCCCCTCGAACCAAAATTGTTTTTCCAGATGAGCCACAGACCACAGATAGCAGAGAAATTTCAAGCGACACCACAGGATTGCAGCACCCCTGTGCCCAGTGACGTCACAGCAACAGACCCTCGAGCAGAGGTTGTATTCCTGTCGCCATCCTCAACCCAGTGTTATAAGGAATGCGCAGTGTCACCGCAACCCTGCAATAAACAGTCCCTTCTGAGAAAGACTGTCATCCCTCGCACCCCCAGAAGAGCTTTGAAGCACATATTTTTGGATGTAGAGATCTGAAAAATTAGGAAACATGATAAAGCGAAAAATAACTTGAATTTTCACATAAAAAAAGGAAAAATTACGAATTTTGAGAATTTCAGCTGTAATTAACTAATTATACAAAATCCTGTAGTATTTTCGCAAATTATTATTGTTTTACGCCACATGGTACGCCACATGTATTTTAGGTGTTTTTGGATATTCGAATATGAATGCATGCATAAGTTGGCCAGTTGATTTCTTTGATTTATCACCATAAACGAAAACATGTTTATTTTCCAAACACGTGTATTTACAACCATAGGTACCATGATCTCAATAGATGATGCATCACTTTGAGTGAAAATTCTACTGTCTACTGCACAGCCCTGCAAAAGTTTATTTGTTCATTAGGAAAACATGTCGTTGTGTTCAGGTCCAGCAAGCACCATGTTATCTATGGAATTCACACCATGTTTACATTTGTAATATCATCACATTTTTAACAACAATTCTTTATTTTTTACAAAGTGAGCGGTGCGGTGGTGAAAAATGTGTTTATATGCATGTACTTACGTAGAGTATATTTGTAAATCAATTTATCACGTATTTTAAAATTTTATTCATCCATTTAACTGTATTTTTACTATACACATTCTCTGTAAATATAGGTGGTAAAAAATGACACGCTTTGAAGAAACAAAAGTTTTGTGCTGGCCTAACCAAAAAATCTGTTGAAAGTTTCGATGGTTCAAAAACGCACAGGCAGATTTCTCAAAAAAAAAATGTTATCTTCGTACAAGGCACTTTTATTATTATTTTTTAACAGTGCTTGTATAGTTATATATATATAAATTGTTTACATTATTCTTTTCATAAATCAGTATGCCGTTGCCAGTACATTGCGAGCATTTGTTGTTTCAGGTGTCGGGCTGAATACAAAATCTTAAGTAACATCTGAAATTGTTTTCAATGTTGTCTGTTGATAAAGGAAAATAGTTTTTGTCTTAAAACCGTAACTGTATATTTCTCTGGGAGTAAGGGATTTATGCAAGAAAATAACAATTGATAGAAAACACCGCTTATCAATAGGAATAAAATAGCCAATTTCAGGTTTTATGAATAAAGTGACATTTCTCAAATTAGGTATGTCTTTATAAAGAGTGCATTAAAAATTGGAGAAATTCTTATCCAGAAACCTGCATTTTTGTAGCAAGAAAATAACAGCTATTTTTGACAAAAATAACAGTTTTTTTTTTTTTTTTTTTTTTTTACGCGCATTTTTGAGAAAAAAATAATAACACGTACTTTTTCAGGCCTCTATATATGAGGAAGCTCAGAAGTGCCTCTAGCCAGAGTTCGCTGGCCGCATAGGTCAGTGAGCTCTCCCTGGTCTGACCAAGAACTCTTCTTCTCTTAACTTATACAAAGCTCAACAAGCACCTACAGCATGAGAAGGCTCCTCCTGCACCAGCTCAACCTGCAGTTCCTGCAAGACACTCTAGAGGTAACATCAATGTCCGAACCTTGCACCCCTTTACCCAAGTCTCTCCTCGTCTCTGCAGTAGCAGGTCATCGCGACGTCCCCTCTGGACAACCACCACTCGGGAAGCAAACACAGTCAATTGCGTTATTCTCAGAGTAATTCTTAGGGCAACTATTATTTTATTTTATTACAAGTTTCGTCCAGGTTCACTTTAACCTGTGAAAAGTAACTAAGTAAATAATTATTCATAATTATTTATAGTGTATGTTGAACTGGGATGCCCCCAAACGTAAAAAATAAACTGTACGTCAAACCTAATTTAGTTGACTCTGTTATTCTTTTATCACCCTTTCCGTTACTGTTAATTGTAAGTGTTTTGTGTTGCCTAACATCCCCCTGCGGATTAGGTGTGACCGGGCCGAACCTCACAGGAGATGGGGCCTGAAGAAGGCGTTTAGTCCACGAGGACATACCGAAGCTCCTGGTGTCTAGTGCTCCCTTGCCTACCCACAGTGGCGCTCAACTCTCTCCTGTAAATCCATCCGTCAATGCCTTGGGCATGTCTGGAGAAGACATTCCCCTAGGACTGCACGTCAGCAGGAAGGGAAGAGTATTGGATCTGCTATAAGATTTTTGAAATTCAAATGAATAGAAAGGGAGGTGGAATACCTAGTAGGAATAGGTGTAGAGAGCGGCGAGCTCAACAGAGGAAATTGCAAATACTGATTGCTGTAAGCTCTACTTGCGAGGATGCACTCCCATCTGCAGCTCGCTATTCGACCATCAATTGTAACTTTACGCCTACCTGGGAATCTGTTGGCCATGGCCAGATTTAGAATACGTGAGTTACTACCAGTCGGCTAAACCCTCACCTCCTGTAATCGTGCAGACCCCTACCAAAGACAAGGATACAAGCCCACACAGGGAAGGTGGTCAAGATCAACTTACCCCCTAAAACCGCCCACAAATTCCTCATAGTTACCACCCCCTTAAATTTTGTCCCCAGTCGAAGACTGACGAGACCAAGTTCTTTGGGCTTACCCGGTAATGAGAGTAGGGTTGAGTCAGCACCTCCGACCGGATCTCAAAACTCCTATTGATTGTAACCTAGTTCCCATCCGCGGTTCCTACCGTGGCTAAGCGACCTGGAACAGCTGGTGTCCCACCTATTGGCAGGCTTACCAGTGAGTATAATTGCACTCCCTGGACGGGAGACATTCACAATTTGAATCAACTTGGGGTTTGATTCCCTTCCGCTCAGAAATAACCCTTCCACTAGGTGGCAGCCATGTGAACAAACCACCACCCACTGGGCCGAAACAAATATTTTGATTAAAGAACTCACCGCAGAAGGGCTATAGACAGTGCTCAGGAGGGTAATCAGTGCTCTAACCACAACAACGAACCTTAAATCGCACGTCTAATGGCACCCAACATGGAGCCATACGGCTTCATGTAGTTTAGACTTGGGAGATGGGACCGAGCCAGTCACTCCCCCCCCCCCCCACCTAATTTTCTTCTTAAAATCTCCTAGCAGAGGAGTTAGTTGCCTGACTTCCGGAGTCGAATTAAACACTCCGTGGCACCCAATATCAACCCACCATATACAATTCCAAAGAGAGTTTACTAGTAGCACAGGGCGAGTTAGTGGAAGCTAATGATGCTGAAACCCGAAATACACAGTGCCCCATGCCAATTTGTGAGGTAACAGGAGTCAACGTCATTCAATGTAATTACTGTCTGAGACGATACCACTATGTATCTCTCAGACGGGATGACACCCTGTGATGTACCGATGGCCTAGAATATAGGTGTAAGTCGTGTAAACAAATTGAAGGACAGGTCTGCCAATGGCCTGAATGCGGTGGTAGAGGAAGGTACTTTGTACATTGTATACTTTGTAACAGGGAGTTCCACTATCGTTGTATTGGATGGGCGGACGAGCGTATTAGAAACCCGAAACAGGTATACCAGTGTGAGGTATGCCAACATGATCATACACACAGATCAACAAACCCGGTACTACAGAGTAGTCCGGTACCTTCCGGAATACCCACCAAACTCATGCTACCTGAGTTCCATGGAAAACCATACGAAAACCCAGAAAACTTTGTTAAGAAATGTGAATGAGAGTTGAGGGATCACCTCCTACGTATGAAACAATGTGTGAGAGAGTGCGTCACCAACTGAGCAGACGCACCAGGAAATGGTGGGCGAATACGGTGAGTTTGTCAAAGGATGGCCCCAGTTCCAAAATTATATCATTTCACATTTTACAGGTGATGAGGTTCTGTCCATCTCAATAATGGATTTGCACCTTAGAGTACAAAATCCAGACAAAAAAGTGGAGTTATTTATATGCCAGCAAGAACGTGTATACCAGGAACAAAATGAAGGACAGAGAGTCCGCAGCATCGCCCGCACCCTCCTGCCCTAATTCAGAAACTTTTTACTGCTTCCACGGCCACAGACCGTCAAAGAATTGGCAGGAAGGGCAAGGGAGAGAGAAGTAAATAATAACCCCCTGTCAGGGAAAGATCCAGTGGCACATGCCATCAAGGACGCTGGCCCCACCTCCTTCCCCAGACCGCCCGCAGGGCGTGGTAAGGCCTTTTCACCACCAGCCACCCCCTTGCCCTACTGTTGGCATTGCTGGGGTCGACATTTCAACCAAGACTGCCCGACGCGGCAGACACAGGAGGTAAGAAACCCTCCTCCCTGCCCGCAAAATGTGCAGCCCCGTAATTACATAACATGTTTCCCAAATAGAAAGAATGGTGACCCAGAAGAATGCAGAAACACGGCTAATGAGAGACCAGTTAGCCTTAGACAATTACAAGTGCTACCAAGTTCGTGCGTGGACTTAGACCCAGGACCGTTGATGTGACACTGTTTCCAAAGGTGCGAACAGAGTAGGAACAGAACCCCACGCAGGAACCGAAACCCGAAGCGGACAAAGTAGCCACCTCAAACTCAGGTCACTAGGTCACAAACGCCGTACTTAGGAAGGGTTGATTTGCCCCCTCCCCAGTTATACTGCTTTTACCCTAGGATAACATTCCGAGGAGAATTATCTCCAAGGAAAGTTCCTTCAGCGCCAAGTTTGTTTATTCCGTTTTTCCCTGACGTTACATGGCACCGCAAAGTGACAGTACAGAATGATTGTAGCATAGCCGTGTAGATAGAGCCAAAGAAAGAAGACAACCCACAGGTAGCATCATAGAAGAGACCAGTGAACCTCCAGCCATCCCAGATGATATGGAGAAACAGCCACAAACTCCCCTCGTTCCCCCACTTGCCGCCCCCCAGGCTTCCGGGAGCCAGGAAACTCGCGAGACGCCTCTGCAGAGTAGCGACGATAATGTCTCCCAGAACATTATTCCCGAAGCGGAAGAAGTTCCCCCCCCCCAGACAACGACCTGGACCCATTACCCCCAGGATCAGTCCCGGCGACCCAGCCCCCAGAGGGTGTGAATATGTTGATCTAAGCAAGAAATAGCTGTTAGAGAGGAGGGAAAACAAGACACGCGAATAACACACCAAGTGTGAACATGGTTTCCCAGACACCAGAGAGCGTCGGTGCTGCCAATGCAGCCCCTCCACCACCTGGAGCGGAAAGTGCATGGGAGTATCGCTGCACCACTCACCCGCTTAGCTGCAGGGAGGATAAAATAAACCTACAGCTACGAGAGCCACGACCTCATAAGACACCCCCAGCATCCAGGTTACTGTCCCAGAGCAGCCGCCTACTGCAGTCGTCACCTCACGAGCAACCCTATTACGTGCTAGACCCACGCGTCATGTTTCGGAGTGCAATAAGGAGACATCGAGGAGGGTACCTACGACATCCCAATGGCCTGCCACTTCCACTACAACACGATGCAAGAGACAGTAATTGCAGAAGCAATGCCTTAACATGCGCCATCGACCCACCCCAGCATCGCCCAAGTAAGTACCTGGCAGACGCCAGCATTGACTACTACGCCCCTCACTAGAACTTTTTAAATAAAGAAATTAGTAGGGAGTGATAAAATACTGCTCTGGAGAAGCATATGTGAGAACTCCTTTTATACTAATCAAGGGCGGTGCCCACTGCTGACTGGCCAACGAAATTATGGCGAGGAGTGAGCGGAGAGCAGGTTAGCGAAGGCATGGCAACAGCTGTGACGTCACTGGTCGGCTGGGGGATGGGAAGCAAAGGACAAATGATTATACAACTTGCACTATCTATCGGTGAAAAAAGGAAGTTTTTGTCCTACCCACGTAATTATGGTTGGCCAGTGAATAAAACAAGTTAGGAGGTAAACAGAACAATCTCAGCCTACGTAATGGGAAATAACAAAGAGAAACAGAATTTTTATCTCAACAATGCTAAATAGCTGAGTGGGGTTGAGGTCATCTGAATACTAATTCTAAAGACGCGTTATGCGTTACTGTATCAGGCTCTTTTCTTTGATTAAAAAGGACTACATCAGATGTGTCTTCCGGTCCACGTTTTAAATCTTCTGGCAATAACTTTGTTTGGAGTTGAGGTCATCTGAATACAAATTTTAAAGACGTGTCATGCGTCACTGTTTCAGGCTCTTTTCTTTTATTAGAAAGAAGGACTGCATCAGATGTGTCTTCCAGTCCATGTTGACGCATGCCCGATTAGACTGACTTGGCACATTGGTCGAGGATTTTGTCCATTAGACCAAAAGCGGGGTAGTTTGGTTCAGATGGTCGGATTGAGGTGAAAGGTGTTGGTTAGCACTTACTTACTCCAGCCTCTTGGGCGTTGTGATCGGGGTAGGTTTCATCTAGACGCGGTGAATGTGGTCTATGCCGGATCTGAGATTCCACAGGTGTGTTTCATTGGTCCAGAAGTTGATTGTCCCAGCCGAGTCGTACTTCGGTACTGATCAAAAAACCCTTTTACCACAGAGTGACACATAAGATGCATGTGGATACAAGGTGAGAAGTCAACTACCAGAATCAGAGCAGGCGCAACTGCCTTACGTCTAAGTTCGGCTGTGTGGTTTCTTTCCACCTGCCTCCTGCGCAGGATGTGGTAGTACGATCCAGGTTTCAGAGTAGTGTGAGATAGGTATTGTTCCCTACGTGATGCACATAGACAGGGATGTTTGACAGTGTAACCCAATAGTGATTTGCTGGCAAGAACTTGATATGAGTCCATACTGATCCCCCACAGTATACGGACTGATCAAGGACGTAAAGCCTTAGGGACCACCAAGCCTCTACTGGTTGTGCGTTCGCACTAGGTTGAACAGCAAAACTTCAGGCTACGGTAACTGCGCACTGAATTAGTGTGAATGGTGAGAAATAACCTGAGTCTGTCACCCCTCCCGGTGTGAAGGATTTTCTAGTGGTTGTGACATCGCTATTTCTCCCCCATGATGATGCACGTGATCGGTCTATAACGAGTCCTTTTGCCACATGCATGTAGTAGCAGTTTAGTTATGCTTTGCCACTGCAGATCTTGATGCAGTTGCTGACATACTGCCGGACATCGCGGCTTATCCTGTCCCAATTATAACTGGTTTTAATATCCAGCATGGTTTCCCTAATACCCGGGTGACCAGCTTGGGGATTGTCGTGATGGTGCCGCCATATATTGGCGTGTAGTTGTGGTGGAACCCAGATTTTCCAAGGCGTATTGGGCTATCCGCTACTTATCCACACAACGTCATCCCGCAGTTCAAATTGTTGGGGCTGTTCCTGTAGTAGGCGTCGGTTGTCAGGGTCCTCCTTCTGACTTAATGTTATTTGCAGTTGAAGAAGATGTGTTTACTCTTCCGTACTTCTTTCAAATGGAAGGGGGAGGGGGGAGACATTTTCTCCTCGTCCACCTCCTCAGTTTTCTCCTCCAGTGTCAGGAATCAAGACAGGACATCTGGCAGGTCGTTCTCCTTTCCTTGGCAATGCTGTACCTCAGTAAGGAACATGTCCCACCGGCTGAGCTTGGCCTTCGAATTCCGGGACTTGTGTAGCCATTGTAGGGCCTTTGAGTCGGTCCGAAGAATGAAGTGTTGCCCCTTGAGATAATGCCTGTATTCTTCACAACCCAGATAACAGCCAGACACTCCTGCTCATTGATGTGGTAGCACTGCTCTGTTTTGTTTAAGTGGGTAGGTGCATACACTATCACATGTGGATGTCCTTCTTTGTCTTGCTGGTACAGTACTGCACCCAGGCCATTCTGACATGCATCCGTTTGCAGTATTAAGGGTTTGTCTCCTTCGGGTCGATGGAGTCTGTGGGTTTTCTTGAAGCTGTCTTCAAGTCGAAAACGCTTGTCGTTGTTCCGGACCCCATCACCACCGTTAGTCTTTCTTGAAGAGTGGATGTAGTGGTGCTATATGTCTTTCAATATTTGTAAAGAAGTCTTGTAGCCAATTATACAGTCCCAGGTACCGTCATAGTTGTCGCTTATTTGAAGGTTCTTCCACTTCTTCAATTGCTAATATTGAACTGTGTTGTGGGAAGTTTCCCTCAGGTTACATGACGTGTCCCAGACAACCTATTGAGGACTTGCCGAAGAAGCTTTTCGACAGCTTGCAAGTCATTCCATGAAATTTAAGTCTTTCCCACACTCTTTGCAGATGGCGTAGCTGCTCCTCCCAGCTGTTGGAATATGTTATTGCATCGTCGAGATAAGCGAAGCAGAACTCACCAATGTAACCTGTTAATACTTCAGCAGACATTAATCGTTGAAATGTTGCTGGGGCGTTTTTCAAGCCGAATGACATGACTCAAAATTGAAGGGTTTTTCCTTCAGGTGTTGTAAAGGCCGTATATTTACAACTGTCCAGGTGGATAGCAATCTGCCAATATCCAGACTCGCATGTTGAGAGTACTGAATATTTTTGCTCTGCCAATATCTGGTAGAGTATGAGATAAGTCTATAGCTGGGGGAGCGATCAGGTGGGTCATTTAGTGATTGTAATTTACGCAAAATCGCAATTTCCCATCTTTCTTAGGTACAAGGACCATGTGTGAGTTATATGGGTAATTAGATGACTCTACGATACCCTGCTCCTTCATCTCGTTGACCTGCTCCATGATGAGGTCACAGCGGTAGACTGACACTCGGTATGGACAGTTGTAGACTGGTATGTCAGTTGTAGGCCATATTTCATGTTGTATGGAATGTGTCTGTCGCAGCAGTCCTCCTTGTCTGAATACTCAGGCGTGCCCATCTAGTACAGCTTTTAATTGGTAGAATTCTGGTTTGTCGAGTTTGTGGTTGATGCTCATTGGGTCGATGGGCAAATGGGGGGGATGTCGTCTGGGTTTTTATCCAAGTTTACAGTGATCCGGTTGGTTTCTCCATAATGGGCTCTATGTTGTCCGTGATCTAGAATGTATTGATTGCAGATGAGCCACGGGCACCCTAGTATTACTGATTCGGACATGATTGATGACACAATAAATTCTGTCGGTGTAGCGAGACTTTGAATTTTTATGTGGGGGGTAATTTTGCCGGTTACGTCCAGGTTGGAGTCTGTTGCGCCATTCTTACTGTTTTGGTTTGTTGTCTTATTTCGACAAGCTGGTTTGGTGTTAACAGATTACTTCTGGTAAAATTTCCGGTGGCTGCCGAGTCAAGTGAGGTGAGTACCCGGTCGTTATTTACCTCCACCTCTATTTGTGGGGCTATGGGAATTAGTACGTCTTCACTTAATCCCTGGAGGATGGGCCTTTGTACACCGGGGGGGTGGCCTGCTTCGTAACCCGGCGTCCACATTCCCGGTTTGGTTCCAGGGGTTGTGTTTCCAGCTGGTCGTGTTGGGATATTAGACTGCGTTTTGTGAACTCTGTTTGGTGGAACGGCAGCCCCCTCTGGTTTCCGAGGGCAGTCCTTGCTCTAGTGGTTCTCTGGACAGAACCAGCATTTGGGTAAGAATTCCATGTGAGGGGTTGAGGTTGGTGCGCATTTAAGGGATGAAACCAAGCACCTCGTACCACAGAGACCTTGGTGGATACTGGTTTTTTGAGACTTACCTGTGCTGCAAAGTTTTGGTCAGCTTCTTGCGCTTGATCAACTAATTTGTTCAAGGTGGTGGGTCTAGCCGTCAGGAGTACGTTCCTGAGATTCTGCAATAACATTCGAACGCTGGAACGATTGGCGGTAGCTTCATCAACTCCAGGGAACGTGTCAAAACATTTGTTCCTTTCTTCATATGAAGATTTCCGCTTCTTCATCGAGTACCTGAGTCTGGCTATAAAACTGTGTCGTTAGTCTAGCCAACACCTCCTCGCTAGTGAATTCCATGACTATCTGGTGACTGAACCGCTTCCAGTCCATTAAGAGTTCTCCGTATCTTTCCCACCATGTGAGGGCTAGGTCATTCAAGTGCAGTTGGGCCCTATTGACCCATTGTTTTGGTGGCAGGTCCCTTTCTTTGAATTCTTTTTCGCATTCCTGTGTGAATGCTACTGGATCTTCGTGTGGGTGACCTGCAAAGTCGGTTATCTGAATGTCGTCATCTCTACCGGTTGCTGGATGGCCAGGTGCCAATCCGGGTAATATATATGTCTGGGATGGCTTGGATCTGCGGGAGTGAAAGATGTGCTTTCTTCGGCATGTCTCGCACTGGTAGACCATCCCTGGCATAGAAACGCGTTCATCGGGCCACCCTATACATAGGTGGTAATAGGATTCACTACATATTGTGCATCTGATGCATTTGATGCCTCGGCCGGGACAAGTAATTTCATTGCAGAAACTCGTGGGTTGTTGACAACAAGCGGTACAGTGGTACTCTAATCCGTTTGTGTCCCGAACCTCTTCAGGCCAGCCTATGCGGGCGGTAGGTTCAATCTATCCTTAGTGTGCCATGGCCTGGAGAGTTGGAATGGCTACACTGTACGTTGGATATGTCGTGCTCATTGTTGAGGATTTCGCCGGTGGCGGCATTGACCTCGGAGTCTGAAATGATAGCGGTTAAGGGCGCCACAGGGCATTTTGGGTAATCACCGAAGTCCGCTTGACTGTTTGTTTCAACCCTTAATTTTCAGGGTATGGTTGGTCCATGTCATGTCATTTACTGCGCACAGTTATTTGTCTCACGCCCTACGTTGGCCGCCAGAAAATCTCTTCACGTCTGCCTGATTAGACTGACTTGGCACGTTGGTAGAGGATTTTTTCCATTAGACCAAAAGCGGGGTAGTTTGGTTTAGATAGTCGGCGTGAGGTGAGGTGTGTTGGTTACCATTTACTTACTCCAGCTTCTTGGGCGTTGTGGTCGGATTATGTTTCATCTAGACGCGGCTAATGCGGTCTACGCCGGATCGGAGATTCCACAGGTGTGCTTCATTGGTCCAGAAGTTGAGTTTGTCCCAGCCAAGTTACACTTTGGTATTGGTCAGAAACTCTTTTACCACAGGGTGACACGTAGGATGTATGCAGATGCAAGATGGGAAGTCAATTACCAGAACCGGAGCAGGCGCGACATCTAAATTCGGCGGCGCTGTTCCTTTCCACCTGCCTCTCCTGTGCAGGACGTGGTAGTGCAATCCACAGTTTGAGAGCAGTGTGAGCCAGGTTATGTTCCCTACGTTTTCTACCACTCCTCTTCTCGTGAGGCATAGGGTAAACAGTTCGACAGCCTACGTGATGCACTTAGACAGGAATGTTTGACAGTGTAACCCAATAGTGACTTGCCGGCATGAGCTCGATAAGAGTCCCTTCTAATTCCCCGCAGTATGTGGGCTGATCAGGGACGTAGTGCGGACCACCCTGCCTCTACTGGTTGTGCGTTCGCAATAGGTTGAACGTCAAAACTTCAAGCTACGGCCACCACGCACTGAATTAGTATGAATGGAGAGAAATAAACTGAGTCTGTCACCTCTCCTGGTGTGAAGGATTTCCTAGTGGTTGTGGCGTCGCTGTTTCTCCCCCACGAGCATTGACTTTGTGCTAATGTGTGACAGGGAACTAACAGGTAGCAGTCCAATATGTATGTCTTCTGATGTGCAGATACCTGAAAGGATTCCACAGACAGGCTAACTTGGCTAACCCTGTTCCTGTCGTCAGTGCACGGCGTATTGTCTCCAACTGTTAATTCAAATAAATACCCTGTAAATGAAAAACAGAAAGGTAGAGAACAATGAGTGTTTATTGAATATTCAATAAACACCTGACCCGCGCCACCTCCTACCAAACCGTGGAGGAATGAAGGTAACTGCGGTTCCAGGTGTAGGCGATCTAGTTCTAAGTTAAATGGGAAAAAGCTGGTTCTAGACGAATACAAATTAGTTAAAGTTAAACTGCTAAATAGAAGGTGTCTAGAGGAGACAAAGTTAAGTTGAATAAGTATTTTAATGTTCGTTGGTCATAGAGATGTATTAAGTAACTGCTGGAGGCGTACTGCGTACTTGAAGTTTCCAAAATCTCCGGAGGTCCCATCACTGAGTCAGTGCGGGATGTCGCGAGAGAAGATGCATAAGAATGACTCCCGAGCCCGGAAGCATCCTGACTTATAGTGGAATATCTTGTAGGCTGCCGGCGTGGGCTGCGGGGAGGGCATGACATCCTTCTGCCCTGGTTGGCATGAGAAAACTCTGGGCAGCTTGTTGGCTCGTACCTAGGAAAAAGGGGGGAGGGGGGTCCTGCTGGGTTGCGTAGCCTTCAAGTGAAAAGAATTTGCTCATAAGTTTCTGTTGCCTGTAGGGTAAGCAATGCATCATGTCTGTAACAGTGGAAGTAGGTACTCTTGGCGATGAGTCGTAATCATAGTAGATTAGTTGTATAAGTGGCGCACGTCAATATTTTAAATCTTCTGGCAATAACTTTGTTATAACACGATCACTGGTAATTTTGGTACCACCATTCTCAAGCGCTATTACCATTGGATTATAATAATTTGGTTGGCCACTAAACATTATAGCTGTAAGAAATTCATCTTCAATTGGGTAACCTTTATCTGACAACTGTTGGACATCACTTATAACCTTAGTAATGTAGGTTTCCATAGAATTGAAATTTCTTAGTTTTAGCGCAAACAGTATTCTGAGCAATCCAAGCTGCCTTGTTAAACCTTTATCTTCATGAGCCCTTCGTTAATTGTGCCAAGCCTTACTAGTTGTTTTTTGCATTTCCTACAACAGCATGGTTTAACCATCAGACATATCTTCGCCCTTGCTTTCATGTCCCTAATTTCACTGATGATGACATTAACCTCAGGTTTAATGCACTCCCACAAATCTTCATGAATTAAATAGATTTTCATTGAAATCTTCCAGTTAATGTAATTCTCCATACCTTCAAGTTTTTCAATTCCCGGGAGGACAGAATTATTCACTAATCTATCTTGCATATTAATCACAAGTTTTATTTTTACCATCTTCCACCATGATGAATCAGTTAGTCACTTTCATCACATGCTTAAACAATAGGGGGACTGTTATTTATACTAACATTCCACAGGCCTGGAAAGCATTTGAATGTTTTGTATGGTTTTGGGCCCATAACCTGTTAGAACAAAAAATGGAACACCTAATATTTGACAGAATTAACATCACTAACCTTTATTGCACACAACCCTGGTAACGAGATATAATGAATTAGTAAAAATATATAGACAAAAAGTCGCCAAAAAGAAATAGCAATGGTGTCATTGTACTCATTAAAAATATGTTATCAAGAAACAAAGTTTCAGAAACAAGTCGTAATATGTAAAATTGCAGTTTATTACCATTTCCAACGTACAATCATGAGCATTCTCAAAGAATGATTTTAGGACTAGTTAAGTAACAGCAGAAGGAATCAGATAAGAATTAAAAAGGAACCTAATAGAAACGCAAAGCAAAAGGATAGATTCATTTAGTTAGTTGATGCTCTTCAACAGCAAACGAGCCTTTGCTTGTATAGTAAGTATCCTGAAGGGTGCTTCCCATGTTGCCAGCATGCATACGTAATCCTGTATATAGGGTGCAGAACTTAAGGCACTGGTCAGGCCAAGGAAACCTTGATAAATGCAATTAAATTGTGCTTGACTATGGAGTAATCTACAAGTGTGTCCTTGTCTTGGCTAAACATGGAATACTAGCTGGACATGAAACTGTTAGTTAGCATAATGCTAATTAGTATGTTTGTAGGGCATTGTCAGTACTGTCATTGTACAACAAACTGTGAGGAACTGACCGACAGTAGCCAGAAGTGTTACATCTCTTTCAAGATTGGAAAGATTGACTACAAGGCTCTGGGATTGAGAACAGATGCAGACTGTGGGGGTGCATAAGCTTATGTAGGCCAGTTCCTGGAGTGAGTAAGGTGGAGAAAAGACTTGAGGTAGGTAGCGATGTGTATGACCATGTTATCCTGTACTCAAACAGGCTGCAAATGACTGCTATGAAAACAGGTTTCATTGTGGTCAGGTGTTTGGTTAGCAAACACACAAGTTGTGTTGACATGTACCTAGAGGCTGCAGCATGGCAAACGGTACCCACTACTTTGCCTTTCCAATGTTATATTAGGATGGGAAAAGATTGGAGACAGATGAGAGGCTCTATTATTGTGTACTGTATTGTGATACCGGGATGTAACACATAACAGTGCTGATTTTCCTGTCCTGTATTGAGTCCTCACCAGCTAGGTGTAGGCCTCAAAGCATTTTTTCCCCCTAGGGTCGTTGAGTGGGTTTCCTATTCACAGGGTTTACTGACTGCCTGGACGTGGTTGGTTATCGCAGAAACAGTAAATATTTGTCTTTGAAGCTTAAGTGGGGCACGCTTGCTAACTGACTGGGTGTTCAAGCAAGCTAGTGCGAATGTGGCGGAAGCAGGCAGGGTGGTTTGAAACTGCAGCTTCCTGATGGTAGTTGTTGGCACAAAGTGTGGCCATACACGGTAATCATGTTATGGACAAGTGGGCAGGTTACTGCAAGATGGAGTTGGTGGCAGGGGTTATATAACTTGAGGTACAGTAAAACCTCCTGGCAGGTAATTCTGATGCAAACCCAGGCCCAAAATGGTGTCTTCTATCCTGCATTCAGCCAATATAGGCATCCCTCTCAAATGTGGCTTCATCCCTCTGCTCTGTATATACAAAGGCACTCCCTGGGGCTCCCTCCTGACAATCAGATTTAAGGTATACCTTCTGGGGACCTTGCATCTCCCAACCAGATGTTCCAGTATGTGAGTTATCAGAGAGAGAGAGATAGAGATATAGAGATAGATAAAGTAGGTAGTGGGTTTTCTGTGAGGCGATGCCAGAATAGCTGAAACTTAGTACCAATAGAAATAGTGAAAGGGGTATGCCTGGTTGGGCCTGCTTGTGAGTCAACCTCTCTCCCGTGCCAGTGCCCTGCCGGGTGCACAGCCCCTTCTTGGATATTTTGAAGGATCAGGTTCTAGCTCTACCCCGTAGTCCCCAAGAAGCGTCACAAGCTCGTTGCTATTAATTCCTCGCCACTCTCCTCACTGTGGTTCAACCTTAATGAGCTGAGGGGATGCTTAGTCTGATTAATCCCTGGCAGTAGAGTGTGGGGATCTGACACTTAGACCTAGGTGGCGACTTTATTGTTACCAATACATAGCACACACACTAGCCTCTACCTGATCGGATGCCTGAAGAACAGTATCTAAAGAAGACAAGTACATAGCAGGAATTTACTGTGCAGGTAGAAATGAAGCGATCGTAACTTCGAAGGATAGGCAAAGCCAGTGTGGATGCTGCCAACACGTGGCGAAATTGGTGGGTTGGTAACAGGAAACCAACCAGTAGCTGACAGGAGATCAATCATTTGTGGCGAACTGGAGTGTGGGTTGTCTCAGTAATGTGGTGATGTGACCGAGATACCAGCCGATGACAGACAAAACTTGCGCTGGTGCTCAAAGTCCTATATGTACTGTTGAATCAGTGGTGAGCAAAGTGGGTAGCAATGGAATGCAAGAGAGAGTGTGCGGGAACAAGAGAGATGTTGAGTGCATCCCCTCTGTGCAGCAGAGTGGTGCGCTGATAGTACGGTGAGAGGTGAATATGGCCTTCTCCAATAGAGTGGGCACCTATACTGCCCAGTCACATGCATGTTGTGGCAAAGGACACCTCTCCAAACAAACCCAGTGGTGTGAAGCAGCTTATGATTATCCGTTGGGGGATAGCACATCTGTGGTGAGGGTTCATAGGCAACACAACTTCACCCATAGTGCATCTTGTATTATAACTTACTCGAGGATAAGAGAACACTTTTGGAAGTCTTGCAGGGTTCCTCCTTTCATCTGGTTCTCCATCTTTGTATCGTATGTTACAAATAACATTGTAATGGACTTAGTTTACAGTATTTAGTAACAATGTGAAATTTTTTTAATGTGTTACTTCCTTAACAGTTGTTTTGTTGATGTGTATGAAAAAATAAGATTGAACCATTTTCGACTGTCACCAATTTAAAAGTAACAGGTTTAGTGAAATTGTTATTAATGGATGTATTTTTTGTTATTCTGTGCCAACATATACTGTTGATAGGCTAATCAGAGTTTATGTTGTAATAAATGCAGTTGTGTGCAGAAGTTGTTCCAGTTTTATACATATACCTATATGTTGTGTGTGCAAACAAATTAATAGGTTGCTATAAGTGCGCTGTAACATGAAGTGGGTGTTGTGCGACAGGACTCTGGGAACAAGGTGATACCCGGTCAGCTTGGTCAGGTGGAGTTGCTCTTGGAGGAAGGCAGTTTGTTCTCCGTGTCCAGCTACCAAGGCCGCCCCGCACTTGGCTATGTCTGCCTGCACGCCACCCGTGCCTCTCTGCATCATTGTGGTGCGTACCACAGCCTAAGCTTGTCTTTTGGTTTACTGGACTTCAGCATTGCAGTGAACTCCTAATTTTACTTTCATTAAACACAGTCAAGAATGAAATACAGGTTGTGTTTGTGACAGTATATTAGTTGACGAAATATTATTGTAATCAGATTTTGTGCACAAAATAGGTTTTTGTTGTGTAATTGAAATTTTTTGTCTGAACAAACTGTTAAAATTATTCATTTACCAAGTACAAAATCCCATCTATTCTGCTGTGGTTAATTCTTCAAAATATATGTATAGAAAAGTATAATGGACTTTATTGTGAAAGTAAAGAACAGTGTCTGTTAGTCATGATAATTTTTTTCAAATTATAAGTAATTTCAAACTTTTTTATTATTGGGATAAAAAAAAAATTATGTTTTTAATATAACTTAACACATATAATTTCAAAAAAAAATTTGGGTAATTTTATAAAAAGGTTTGTTTGCCTGTATGCATTTACGTATTTCTATCTTTATATATATAATTCTTATGTGCGTTGTATGTCACCGAACTCCTCCTAAACGGCTGGACCAATTTTGATGATATTTTTTGTGTGTGTTCAAGTGGATTCGAGAATGGTTTAGATTCACAATTCGGTAAAGAGAGGGGGAGAGATTTAAGACATGTACAGGACAACGTCTGTCGGGTCCGCTAGTTATTTTATATTTTCCTAATTTATTTATTACTACAACAGTGTGTTCTTACAAGTTTTAATCAAGTAACTGCCAACAATTTATGAACATACACTTGCCAAATTTCAGTAATTAAAAAAAAGAAAATAGTTGCATTCCACAAGGAAGTTTTAGGTTGCTAAGTTATTCAGTAGGAAAGCAAAAATCACCAAGAACTAGAAGGGAATACAAATTCAGTCTTGTATGAAAAACTTTGGTTGTTCTACACATGTCTCTCCCAGTATGACGTCAGGCTGCTATGTTTGCTGACATTTTTTGCCAGGCATCGCAACGTCTTGAATTTTCAATCACAATTCCTTCAGATTTTTTGTACGGGTGGAGTCATGACAGAACAACCAATAGCATCCCATACATTTTCAATTGGGGATAGGTCTGGTAATGCAGCTGGTCATAACAGAGTATCATGGTTTGAAGGTATGCTCTTCAGACTGCAGCAATATGATGATGTATATTGCCCTGTTGGAATAGACCACAGGCATGTTCATTTACTAATGGCAAAACCACTGGTTTTAGTTCCTCATGAATAAACCTTTGGGATGTCAGTGTGTCGATGATGAAGATCAACGGCCTTTAGGTATTGTACAAAATTGCACCCCACACCGTGATACTAGGTCATCTGGACATGTAATGTGTAACAATAGACAGCTCATCATATTGCCTCTACAAATGGAAAGGGGTGTGATGATTCAAAAAATCAAAGTCGACTTGAAGGCCTTTTTGCTTCGTATTTGTATTCGGGTATTAAAGAAATTAATTTGAAAATTTCATGGTTTTCTCCTCCCCCACTGACAAAATGTTTTGAACGCAGACATTAAATGACCTTAAAAACAGAAGTTTCTTATTTGCAATACTAATTCCTACAATTATATGCTTTACATTTCAAAGAAAATTAATTCTCTTTGTTGGTTTTTGTGACAACCAGAGTCATTCAAAAATTATATTTAGAAGTCGCAGAGCTGGATATTGCAATAAATCTACAAAAATTAATTTGTTACTAACTTAAACTTAGTTCATGCATAATGAAAGGCATGTTTTTGTTTGCTGCTTTTTTTAGTCCATAGAGCAAACCATACTTGTACTTTGCAGTTCTTGAAAAGAAAATGCAGGTTTTCTTGACAGAACTAAGTGCACTGTATTATTTTTCCTTCGCAATAAATGTAGAGTACTGTGAACAGTAGCAAAAATAAAATTTATATGTTCAAGAATTTATAGTGTATGGTTATGTGTATTTTACAAGTTGTCTTTCAACACAAATAGTTGTTTGTTGTTGCTAGTGTGTGTAATGTGTGTGAGGTAAATTAAGAAAAAAGGTGACTTCAGGATTAAAAAAAAAAAAGAGTGATAAAATTGACGTGAACATAATAGGCGTTAAGAATATGCTGTATCCATGTTGAGTGGATACCCGAGGGTAGGAATTAAACTTTGGCGTGTGCTCCTCTTTGGTGGATAAGTGGTTAGGGCGCTGACTGCCCTCTCAGACCTTACGAGGTGGAGGGGAGTTAAACCCCAGAGTAATTCGGAACATTAAGCTGTCTCTTCCGGACAGTCTTTTTCTCCGTACGACAAGGGACATCAATAATCGGGACGCCAGCTATCCCAATACAGGTGAATGAGCTCAATCGGATACGAGATATGAATGATTGGGGGGGTGAACTATCTGGCTTACACTGACAAGATTAAAACGCCGCAACCTTGTTGGTTGTCGAGCAGGGATGAAGTTGGCTATGGATTGTTCCGGCTGCATTTGGGGAACTGCCTTGGGAGGGAATCGAACCCTGATCATCCTTCCGGAAGCCAATGTTATTGTGGAGAAGTTGGGGAATACTTCTGTTCTCAGGTGTCAAACCCGAAGTATCCTGCCAGAGTTTACTCTCACGATGCTTGATCGGCTAGAGGGGCTCTGTGTGTCGGTATTTGAGTTTGATGCCTGTATAAGGGTTAGCTGGATTGGGGCTCTCTCGAAGTCAGATTCTTCGTGCGGTTCACACCAACCTAACAAGTGTTTTGATGGGGTTTCATGGTCAGGAGATAAAATTATAATGTAATCAATAGGTTCGTTCTCAGATTCACTAGTGACCAGTGTACGTGGATTTGATTAATTAATTATCTGATTTAATAATGCTTGTTTCTATGAGCCACACCTCTCGCATCACCTCTGATGGTTTCCAGTACCACCGTGCTGTTTGCGCATTGAGCAATAAAATACAACAAAATAAAAAATAAAGTTTCCACCCGGGGTTGCGTACAAGCAGTCGTGGACAGGGCGAAATCTGCAGTCACTCCTGCAGACCTGCTGTTCACAAGAGCAATGAAAGTAATTAATCCTTGTGCCTTGTATCGGCGGTGGGTGCACTGGAATCTCAAGTATTAGGGCCTTTATCAGACCCTGCCTCGTGAGGGATACAGCATACTACACGGCCAGATAAAGACGTGAAGTTAATTAGAATTAACTGCGTACAGAATGAATACACAACACTGCAATTAAATACTGAATTAGTAAGCAATGAAAATGATACAGGATCTAAAATTGAAAATTACGGTAGTCGACAAACAAGGGGGTTAAGTTTGTGACGTAATATTTTATTACGTTTAAAATCACAGTAGCGACCCAGCTAATGAAATACACTCTAAAAGCTAGGTAAAGAAATATTTTTTAAGTTCAGTAAAATACCTAGGTCTCAACCAACATGCGAAGGCAAGCCTGTGAAAATTAATAAAATTAAATCATACGAAAATGCTTAATTAATAATATACGCTATTTACAGTGTGAACGTAACAAGGAGGTTCTATCCAGGGGGACGTAAATCGCGCAATGACCTGTTACCACAAGATTCAAGGGAAGTTGACTGAGGTAAAGGTAAGTGGGTACAGGTGTGGGATTTACCAAACGTGGAGAGCTGTCCCAGAGTGGTCAGTTGAAGGAAGTCATGTTTAAGCTGGGGTTGGAATTCTGGCGGCCTTCTACAAGCTGCCGGCTGGAGATAGTGGTTCGAGCCCTGCCTCGGGCTGCTGAAGTGGGGGACGTTGAACCCTGGTAATACAGGGGCTGGTTTATCTGCTGTGGGGAGCTCCGCATAATTTCTTATCTCGCCTGGTGGAGGCAATGACATTTTCATGCACCCAGGACTCAGGCAGGGGGGCCGTGACATCAGAAAGTCACGGGGGTGCTGCTATCTTGATGGTTGTTTGTAACTTCTTGGCCAGGCAGAGTAGCGCAGTATATTTTAAATAATTAATATTATTTCTTCATCTGTGTTGCTCTGGTACATTCCTTCTTGATTGGATGTGGAAGAACATAAATTCAGACGTGAAGTTAAATTACATGGATGACTAGCTAAAGCATGGAATCATTTTAATAATATTATTTCCAAGTCTCATCAGCCAATGAATTTTGATTTTGCCCTGCGCTTGGTATGCTCAGATGGGACGATGTTGGCCATAAGGTGTGCATCTCGGTAGCGCAGGAGGCTGGCATGCGTCAACTTTTTTATGCATTCCCTACCATATGTGTAAAATTTTTGAAGTCTTAAATATTGTAATCATCGTCGGCTTGATTTTCATCTTCAATAAAGACTTACATCTTTGTCTTCATCTTTGATTAGGTTTAAAAAATGTCTTTCCGCACCTCTACAAATGAAGCATTGGTCATCGCCTTCAAGACAAGTTGGATACATCATTGATGGCTACGCGCTGCTATTCTGTATGACTCCATGACATTCTATCATGATACTATTGCAGTCTGTGGCGACGTTGATGTGGTGTTAAGCACAGTCACAATCATCTGCCAGTGGTAGTAGTACTCACAGGATGCTGTAGAATGGGGATCACTGCTCACTGAATGTCTACAACTGTGGCAGTAGGGAGACACTAAATATGTGAATCAATACATTAGTTCTCCCTCATGTTTGGTTTGTGGTGGTCTACAAGATCCTGCATGTTGTGTGTGCATGGCTTCCTCTATCTGGTGCCAATACAATGTGTTACAGTTACACCTGTTCTGGAATGGTGTGCAATACAGTAAAATGACTGTTTAACAAACATAGACTGAGAAATAACTACAATTATGCGTAAAGGTACGTCAAATTCTCAATTGCGATAAATGCAAAATAGATGCAAAATTTTCTGTTTTTACCTAAACTTTTGCAAAATTTTATGAAGGTTCATGAGCTGGAAAAAATATCTGAAATAACTACCTTTTTGAGTGACTACCTCTGTTTTACGTTTCTTTGTAGTTTTATCACTACCAATATTGTTTTTTTAATTATAATATAAGAAATTAGGTAAGTAAATTGTCTGTTTTAGTGGCAAAATACAGATTCGTTAATATGGCCCACTCAGCCAAACTCACACCCCTCTGCAGCCTTCCACATTCCACACTTAGCCCGCCTCCTCCCACCCCTCGACAGCGCTGACAAACTGTTCCCTCCCTACCTCCAGGTCATGCCCATATCCCTCTTTTGCCTTCAAATATCCACCCTTGTAGCCATACCCATACACCCCTCTGCATACCTTGAGTGGTGCAATCTTCTGTCTAGCCACACCCACACTGTTCAGCTCCCATCCTCTCCCTGTCACTCTTTCATCCCTCTTTCTTTCCTTCTTCCTCCCCCTCCAATGCCTTCATTCTCGCTCTCTTGTGCCTAACCCCCCACACCCTGTGGCTTCATCCATCACAACAAGCAGCCTCTTTTTCTTTGTCCTACTCACTTTCCCTTCCCCCCCTACCCCCTACTCAATCAATACTCTCCCTACTCACAGGCTGTGTGGCAATAGCTGTCTCATCTTTTCACTATTTCTTCCTCTTTCCTCCCCCTTCAAAACCCCTACACAGGTGGTGAAAACTCTGTTAAATACCTGAAAAGTTATTCATTTATTCTTTTTTAATTTACTTCCTTAGAATCTAAGTTAAAACATTAAAATGTACGGTATTTTGGCAAATTTCTTAACATGTTTTGGGGGTAATATTTTTTTAATGACATTATCTCTTAAATAAGCCGTACCCCACTTTTTGTATTTATTTATTTTTGGAAAAATGTGTGGCCTGTACATGCTAAGATCTATATAAATTGTCAATGTAGTAATAAAAATAATTTTAGTGAAAATGCGCTAATAAAATGTACACACTTAACAAGGATAACACAAAAAGAAAAATTCCAAATGCTATTTTCCCAGTTTTTTTATATATGCGACAAAACCCTACAGTTCACACAATAAATACTATAAAAATACTAAAAGCCACAAAATAAATGTTATAAAATATGTTCATAAATGCTCTTTTAACGTACCTCTACTGCCGGACACGCCCACGGCAGACTTACCACATGGCCATCTTGAATCACACTGGCGTTAGGAACTACTTGCAGCGACGCCATTGTTGTAGAAGAAAGTAGATCTCTGCGGAAGGATACACAATTCTGATTGCATATTGCACAATACGCAACATTCTGCCCGCCGAGACCGGCAGAGGTCTCCGAGATTCAGTTCAACAAGTCACAACACAGTTTTACACGCTACAGATACTATACATATTTACATGACACCACTGGCAGACTTCATTATGCAGGTAGACGATACAGCTTGTGTACTGGCCTACGCAGCTGTCCCGTGTTGGTGCACACATCCGCCACTCTGATCACACTGTCTTCTCCAGGATGAATGTTCACCACTCTAGCTAGGCACCAGCCAAGGGGTAGTAAGCGCTCTTCTCCCACAAGAACAAGATCTCCAACTTCGAGTGCTGGCTGTTGGGTTTGCCACTTACCCCTAGGTTGCAGCTGCTGCAGGTATTCTCTATACTATCGCTTCCAAAACTGGTTTGCTAATGCGCACACCAACTTCCACCTTCTTGATAGATATATGTGACAAATGGAGGACTCTGGTACAGCTACCAGAGGTCTCCCAATGAGGAAGTGTCCAGGTGTGAGGGTGGCAAAGTAATTTGGGTCTGAAGACAGTGGAGTCAGGGGCCTGGAATTGAGGACTGCTTCAACTCTAGTACAAAGCATAATCAATTCTTCCAGAGTGAGAATTTGGTTCCCTATTACTCACCTGAGATGATATTTAGCAGACTTTACAGCAGCTTCCCACAATCACAATCCTCCTTGGTGAGTACTTGCAGGAGGAAGAAAATGAAAACTAATTGAATGGGCCAAGGTAAAGTTTTCCAGTAGTGGAGACCGGAGGAGCTGATTGAAAGATTGCCTGAGCTGTTTTGAAGCTCCTATGAAATTGGTCCCACAGTCAGAGTGGAGATGAGCACACAAATCTCTCCGCAATACAAACCGGGTAAGGGGTGCAACAAAACTGTCAGCGGTCAAGTCTGTAACAACCTCAATGTGTATGGCTTTCGTCACAAAACAGATGAAAATGGAGAAATAGGCTTTCAGGGTGACCATGCGATGCAGCTTTTTGAGCCTATAGAGATAGGTCCATCATAGTCCACACCAGTCTGTTCGAAGGTCCCATCAGATGGGACTCGTTCAGAAGGCAAGTCGCCCATCAATGAGGGATTGTTTACAGGCCGACAATGAAAACAACGTACAGACTTAAACACTCTCAAACGAATGAAGGACCTTGCTGAGAGAATCCAGAGCCATTGTGACAAAAGTGATTGCAGCAACCGAGGTGGTGCTGCATGCAAATACTTCATGTGGTAGTGATCTACCAAAGTTTCAACAGTTTTTAGGTAGTATGATAGGATGTTTGAAAATTCTATGTTGGCATGTGACAAATGGTTGCCCGTCATGAGCATACCATTTTCATCCAAGAATGGTGCCAAATGCTACACTCGTGTTGAACAAGGTTTCCCCTCTTTGAGTCGTTTCAAATCCTTTAACAAACGCCCCTGTTGGATACATTTGCACACTAAAGCAGCAGTTTCTTTTAGTTCTGCAGGAGACAGGATGTCACTGGTACAAGGCTGTTTCTTAATATGATTTATGAAACGCTTTACATATGCCATGACACGAACCAGCTTGGGCCACTAGGAAATTTGTTGCAATATTGGAAGTTCTTCAGAAATGTCATGTGCGGTAAGTAATGTGAACTTAGAAGGCTTTGACTCTGAGATCTCGTCCATCTGATTAATTGTGGACCTTGGCCACTGTCCTGGAGGGTCGACTAACCAGCCAGGGCCATGCCACCACAAGTCATGCGAGAGGAGTTAATGAGGCAGCAAGCCACGGGTGGCACAATCAGAAGGATTGTCTTTGGAAATGACATGTTTCCATAGCTGGGGAGGGACCCAGTCCTGGATTTGTGCAACACAATTTGCACAAATGTTTTCAATAAGTAGGGCTGGGTCTTTATCCAAGTCAGAGTAATACTGGAATTGGTCCAGGCATGAATAGCAGTGACATTTAAGTGCTGTACCAGGAAGGCATGACAATAGAGCATAAGTTTGGCCAGTAAATGAGCACCACATAATTGTAATCAAGGAAGAGACACCTGCTTTAGTGGAGCTACCTGTGACTTTACCAGGACGAGATGCACAGACTCATTCCCTCGAGTATCCACACTCCTGCGATATACAGCAGCTGCATAGACTTTCTCCGATGCATCCTAGAAACCATGCAGTTCTACACTGACGACATCAGGACACATGAAACGATACATACTAAGTACTTCTAGTTCTATTGGCCCATCAAAGAACTGGTTCCACTTCTCCAAGGCTGGAGATGGAAGAGGGTCATGCCAACCTAAGCCCTGAGTCAATACCCACTGCATTAGCATCTTAGCTCGCACAATTATTGGCGACAACCATCCCATAGGATCATATATTCGTACAGTTTGTGAAAGGACAAAGCGTTTGGTTGCAACTCTGGTGGTGATCCTCAAATTATAAGAAAATGAGTCCTTTTCTGGGTTCTAGTACAACCCAAGAACATTTACAACAGGGACAGATGAGAAGTCCAGATCTCTCGGGGTTTCCCGATGAGTTACAGGAATATCATAGAGGAGCTGAGGCTGATTGCTGGACCACTTCTGGAGTTCAAAGCCACCCTGATGCAAAAGTTAATCAGCTAGGATTTCAAAGTGTACACTTCCTCCATGGACATTGTTCCCATAACAACATTGTTAACAAAAATGTGATTGTGAAGAACATTTGCAGCAAGAGGATACTGGGCCCCTTCATCCAAGGCCAACTGGTGTAGTGTTCGAATAGCCAGGAATGGAGAGGGTGATAGACCGTAGGTTACCGTATTCAACCAAAAAAAACTGTGAGCCGAAGGGATGGATTGTCACGCCAGAGAATGAGTTCTTATTGTCGGTCAGCCTCATGGATGAAAATTTGCCAGTACATTTGCTTAATGTCACAGGAGATACTACACTATACAACCTGAATCTCAAAATAACATCACAGATTTCATTCTGAAGTTTGGGTCCTGGAAGCAGAACATCGTTGAGTGAGTTTTGGCACTACCATCGAATACCACCCTCAATTTGGTGATTGTGTTGGACATTTTTAGAACACCATGACGTGGAATGAAACATTCTGCTGTCTCCTTAGCATCAGTCGGCGGGGTGGAGGAAACATACACCTTCATGTGGCCTGACTCAGAGCAGTCTGTCATGAAATATGTTTACATGGTCTCTATTTCAGGATGAAATGAAAGTTTCTTTTCTAAAGACCAGAACCTACGTTCAGCATTCAAATACAATTCCCCAAGAGATTGAGCCTAAGGTTTGGAAAGAAGGCGAACCTTATATCTCACCATGCCATCCTGCGAATGAGTGTCCTCAAAATATTTCTCGCAGTAGTAAGCATCTGGTGGCTTTGCATTGGCACATGGTGGTTCTTCAACCTCCCAAAACCACTTTAGAGTCAGATCTAACGGATCCTCCATGCCAATGAACATTGAGACTACATCTTGATCAGAATCGGTGCTTGACTCTGGGTACTCACCCAGCAGTACCCATCCAAACTGAGACTCCAGCACCACTGACAATTGCTTTACTAATTCTAACCTGCCACTCAAACACACACGTGCATGAACGTCAGCACCTAACAACATATCAATTGGAGCAGGTTGGTCAAAGTGAGGGTCTGCCAGAGGAAGGGAACCCAATTGGATTCGGACTTGCTGATCTACAGAGGCCCGTGGTAGATTGTGAGTGATCTTTGACACAACAAAGAGTGAGTAATTGAAGGTACGCTGAGGCTCCCTGGAGGATTGTATCTTACAACTAATCATTCTTTTCAGATTTACAGCACCTTGAGAGAAGCCAAACACCCTTTCACGTGCCTTATGCAGAGGCAGAGACAGTACCTCTGCAGAGGCTTCAGATATGAAAGATACCTGAGCTGCATTATCAAGCAGGCAGAGCATTACATTAGGTTTGTTATCGGCACCATACACTTTGACCAGAGCTGTAAACAATAAAACAGATTTACGATCATCGGCTGGCACACATGCAAATTTACTGCTTGGACCCTCAGTGGTGCCAAAAACTTTGTTTCGAGACCCTGAAGTTACATTTGACCTCCCATCTATGTGAGGCAGAATATTATGTTTTTGTTTACATTGATAACATGTGTGAGATAAGGTGCAATCAGCTACTGCATGGGATCCTCGCAAGACAGTTGAAACAGAGTTTTCTTTTGCGAACCATTGACTGCCTGTCAGTGGGTGATGCACTGACTTACTCTGGGCACTTGTAAACACTGTGAGAGGTGTTGTGACAAACTGGGCAAGGCTTAGGTAATTCAGGTTCAGAATCTGTAACGAGGGCCGACCGTGGTTATGAGGTTATGTGACCTGATTTGGCTAGGGTATGTTTTCCTATGCACTTGACCAGCCCCAACTTTGCTCACATTAACTGCACAATCCAATTTTGCTACCCTTGATCACAGAAAATCAATAAGCTCTGAAACAGTTGGAAATGAGTCAGTATTTTCTGTGCGTGAGTTTTCAAACTTTGTTCTGACACCTACATCTAATTTGCATAGCAAGAATCTGGCAAGCACTGGATTATTCTGTGTTGTGTCACAATCTAACCCTTCGAGGGCTCGAGCATTTTCACTGAACGTGTTGATAAAGTTTTGAATGGATTGGTGGTTTGTAGAGTCGACACTAGGCAAACTGATAATCCTGTTAATATACAAGGTGGTGAATTTTCTCACATTCTAGTATTGGGATGTAAGAAGTTCCCAGGCTACTAAATAATTTTCAGCAATAACAGGCAGATTTTTGACCAACTGTAAAGCCTCCCCCTTGAGACATCCTAACAAGTACTGGAATTTTTCTATGTCGACCAATGCTTGACTGTCCTGGATTGTAGCTTCATATAGTTGAAAAAACATTAGCCACTCCTTCCACTGCCCTGAGAAAGATGGCAAAATAATTTCCGAAAGTCTAACATTTGCTGATGTGGAGGCAAGAAGCTGGCACAGCATGAATGGACAAGGATGAGGTTATGTTGCATCTGGCGTCTGACAACATAGCAAAGAAAGACTTGTGCTTCAAGGTTAGCACATATGTTATCCAGTAGAGGATTAATTTGTAAAAGTTTGTTGCACAAAGAATTTACTTCGGACTTGATTGCATCAAGCTGTGCGCCGAATGCATTTACTTTATGAACAGAATTTACTGTGACTTCTGCCTTAACAAGAGCTTGCACCCTTTCGTTAATGTGTTTCAGCTTGCTCTCCAGAAACTTCAACTTCACCAAAAATATTTTGAATCCCATATCTAGGACCTACTAATTGACCACACAACAAGCAAGAAATTATCAACACTTCATGCAATACAGCGAAACAGGCATCAAAAGCTAGGTTAGGACGTCTTGCATACAATCTGAGCGATAAAATGCTGATTCACTCCACAAAACACGCTACAAACGGGATGATTCAACAAGAAGACAAAAAAACTACCCACCCACATGTTCAGCACAGGCTGGTAATAGAACATTACACAATAATATGAACAACTACGTGGTTTCCCTGGAATTTCTACGAAACGGCAACACTGGACAGTGATGAAGAAAATACTGGTTCCTTCTTGGGATGTTTCTGATGAGTGGATTCAGAGCGGCGATGGTAGTTTCTGCACATGCGTTAGATAAAGTTTCAATTACGCAGAACACGTAAAACGACCGAAAAAAGTATCATATTCACTGTACGGAATAAACGCGGGCACGAATCTGGCCCGGAGAACCAAAATGTTAACATAGACTGAGAAATAACACACAATTATGCGTTTATATTGCCGGACACGCCCACGGTGGACTTACCACATCGCCATCTTTCTTGAATCACACTGGCATCAGGTACTACTTGCGGCGATACCATTGATGTAGAAGGAAGTAGATCTCCGCCGAAGGATACACAAATCTGATTGCATATTTCACAATACGCAACAATGACCATCCCACTTCCCAAAGCAAGCCATACTGTGTGACCTGTCATAACTGTGTCCTACTAAGGCCTGTCGTTTTAAGGGATATTATCTTTTTTTACAGATTTTTAACACTATAGGTTTTTTTTTTTGTCTAATTGTGATGGGGAAATAGGTGGGAGGGACACCACTCATGACCAGGGCCCTTCATTTATTGTAAATAAAATGAGCTGATTTTGTCATTCAAATATCTCCATTTCATCATAAAAATACTTTAAATTTCGTAAAATAAATTTTATAGTAAAAAAACTGTATGGTATTATTAGGACATGAATTTGCCTTTTCTGAAACAATTTTGATTGAACCTGAATGGAACTTTTTTTTCATTAGTTTTATCTATACTAACAAATAATATTTAAGTGTGTCTCTGTTATTTTTTAATTGATACCATTATCTAAGCATGATGTGGTATTTAAACGATGTTGATGCATAAATAACGGTTTTCAACATTTTTGTGTGTATGTCTGTCTGAGTGTTTTTGCAAAAGGCAGTTGACCTCCATTTATTAGTATAGTACCAATCAGGTAAAAGATAATAACAAAACTGAGACAAAATTACAATAACAGCAAACACTGGCAAAATGCCTGTTCACTGTTAAATTTTACTCAAGACGTGTTCACTGCCTAATTATAGGAAAAAAGTAAAGCTTTATTATAGATACAATAAAAGTTCTTACAATATACAGATGTTTCCACAAAGTTTCTAATTGTAGAATTGTTGACTTTTTCCAGGGATAATTGGCAGAAACCTCTTTGTTTCTGTTTTCTTGGCACTCTGAAAATTGTTGCCTACAGATATGTGCATGTTTCCACACAGTTAATTTTAGTGAGGCCTTTTTTTTTATGTACCATACTATTACTGTTTACTGTGCAAATGTCTTTTCACACCCACTCATTCAGTGTTTACACAGTAGTATCTGCATTCTGTTCTGTATATCAAACACATAGAAGCCTTCACTGTAGAAATCCCGTGCATGGTAAAAAACAGGTACCTATTACTATTTTTGGCATTCTTAACAGATTTCATTGTAAGTATACAACTAAAATTAGTATTCTCGCTCGTTATCACTAACCTAACCACAAGTCACAAAAGACAAGTAAAGTCAGGAATGTTTACAAATACTGTGCTAATGTTTAGTGCGTAATTATTATACTCACCTAAAAAAATATTTATTTGTGTTCTTAATATCAACAGCATTTTTTGTTAGAATGCATGTGTAAAAATAATTAAAAAATAGGCTATTCTTGTTTTTGTACACGAATGAGCTCTTAGCATACAATTTGCATGTGTATGTATATAATTGTATTGTACTACAGTGATAAACTTTAGACCTTGCTACCTATAAGTACATAGTCTGAAGGTACTTTGCAACTTTAACCACAGAGGTCACCTGTAGATTTAGTATTTAGTAATGAAACTGGAACCAACATCCAGCAGAGTCCTAGGTTAATAATTTAGCACAATATTTGTACTCGGGTTATACCAAACTGAAAATTATTTTTCACCACATTATTGTGATCTGTAGTTTCTCCAGACTCTTAGATAAGAACACAATAGGCTTATTTCAGAGAGAAATGAATTACACAAGAAAGATAGAATGAAGTAATAGTGTGTTCATAAAATGGGTGTAACATTTTTCTTGATCACCCAGTCCATTGTATATGGCATGATCAGCACAATCAATGTTATGGTGTTGGTAGGTCTAGTGCCAGCACCCAGCGAACCACCTGAGCTGAAGGAAGTGGGCAGTGGGCCATCTCTTCACCTGCAACCTGTCATCTACCCTTCGGAACGTGGGGCGCATGTCAGCAAGGCTGCACTGGATGGTGATAACTATGGCACTCTGGCTGTTGCCATTCAGATACGAGCTGATGAGTCCACGCACAATATCAAGGTAAGGGAATGGATATGCATGTTGAAAGGATAGCCTTGGTTGGGCGACCTCTTACTGAAGTAACATGCCAACCTTCAGTAATAGTAAATGACATAATGCTGTAATGAAGAAGCAGCAGACTCTTGCAGTAGGCTGTCACTTGTGACAAACACTTGTTTATCCCTGCACTGTACCAAACCTGGAGTAGTATGCTACCTGTATTACCACTATGTTAACATTATAATGGACAGCACATCTTAGAACATAGCTGCCACCCCATCCTTATCTATGAAGATGAAACTGTATGAGTTTTAATAAATCACATTGTATATAGTCACTTGTCATAATGTGTTGTGTCTTATAATTATTTTTATTGACTTTTACAGTGGAACTTCCCCAAATGGACACTTCTAAAAAACGGACATTAATTAACTGACATTTTTCAAATCACTTGCAGAAAAACGATAAACTCTTAATTACAGACGTTCTAAATAGGAGACACACACACTTCATTTAAGCTTAATAATGGACAATAACTACAAGGAAACTATGTGAAAACTGTGCGAACGAGTGCTAATACAGCACGTTCAGTGCGGGCTTAGGAACTTTTACACCCCTCATCGGCAACCACAGCACTGTTTTGTATACCTCTTATTGAGCGCATGTAAAAGCAGGCGGCTAATCTCATCTCCTCTCTCCCCCTATTCACTTCTGGCTAGCAGACACTTACATTCATGTCCAGTCATTAGTGGTAATGACAACCAGTGTTTACAGTCTGTGTGTATTGGTTAGACTACATATCTCAGAAATGAAAACTGTTAACTTTGCAAATGAAAACAGTTAACTTTCCAAGACAAAGTGGATGTGATTTGGGTGATGTGGGGAAAACGCAAATAGCTGATATCCTAAAAAACAAGAAAGAAATCAAGAGGCACAGGAACGTACAGTGAAATTCTGAACCTACGAGTATGGCCTATTACGAGAATTGCGTACTTACAGCAATTTTTTAATACACTCTCATATAGTACTATACTACCAAGGTTAAATTATTTGGTTACAGCGAGTGAGGGTTTATTTCTTATTTCCGTTTTTACGAGTGATTCGAATGCCTTTTGATTAATTGTATTTGCTTTTTCTAACAATTGTGGTGAATTGAAATTGCTTCAATTGCACATTTAGTACAATTAATCTCGTAAAATGTGTATAAGCCACACTCCATAAGAATTGACAATGCTACAGTGCAGTAGATGTTGCAACGCCGCACACTTTGTCCGACCCGCGCTTGCATTCTTTGTCAAGGCATTTAGTTAGAATAGCGACACAGAATCAATACGAGCACGAGCAGATGATTGGTTGAAAGTATGTGGTAGGATCTGCGACGTGCGGTTTAGGTTTCACAAGATGGCCGGTATAATAGGGGCACTGGCATTTAGTTAGAACAGAGGCACTGGATCAATACGAGCGCAAGCAGATGATTGGTTGAATATTCATGTAACATACTGCGTTTCGTTATCGATAAAAGTTTATAAATTGCTGGTTTACGTGTGGAGTTAAATTTGCTAATGATGTTTACATAAACACCGACATTTTTATCATCTTTTGGTCTTGCGGGATGTTTTGAAATGTACGTAGCTGAGATATTTTTTTGTTTTTTCCTACTAAGCCGCCATGTTGATATCAGTTGCACTGCCATTACAGATGTTTACACACACCGTTTTCTACATTTAACTCCATGGTAAAACAAAAACAATGTGCAGTAATACTAATGATTGCCCTTTATTTCTTTATTTTGTTCCTGTAATTATTTCAACTGACGATGTAGAGGAAGCAGCCAGCGATCGCCCACAACATGCAAGTACAGTAGACCTCAAGTTAATGTTTACATGCACGTGTCTTGGCAGTTCCTTGTATAATTCATGCACCCTAATTTTTTGGACTAAAAAATTCTTTAAAAAGGTGCGAGAATAATGCTAGAAAATACGGTATAGAGTAATAACTTTTGGTGAATAATTTTTGCTGCTGTAATGATGTCCCCTGCTATCACATCTGAATATAAATTTCATACGTACATATTTTAACATTAAAATCATGTGTTAATTATGGATCATGATTCAGACAATGTTATTTATTACTATATAAGTGATAGCGCACATAATCTAGCCATATTTGTAATTCCCATCATGTTAATATCAGCAGAGTCACCCTAAGTTTTCCATAAAATTAATACTCAATATTTTTGTGATGCATCTGATGGTATGAGTACTCGTAATTAAGTCAGTTTTTCACACATTTATGAACTCTCGTAGGTACGGGATTCCACTGTATACCTGGACAACGACCACCGCATAACAGTAAACTGGGAGCACCGACCTGACCATCCCAAGCCGCAAGCCCTCTGCGAAGAGGAGATTCACCACACGCTTACAGAGGCACAGTTCCAACAATTAAAGGAAATCCTCGATGAGCACGCTGGAGCTTTTGGATCTGGGGGAAAACTGCAACAAACCCGCTCCATTTAGCACGAGATATTGTTGAATACATCGGCCCCGATTTGCAACTGGTCATTCAAGGTCTCAACCAGGCATCATTGCCTAATAATGGAGCAGTTGGACGATATGAAGTGTCAGGGTATCGTAAAACCTTACAATTCGCACATCATGCTCGTACCCAAGAAATATGGCCAGGTAGACTTTGTGTTAATTACAAAGCTTATAATGATGTAATGCTGTCTATTCCACCATCTACCCTCGACCTAGCACATACCTTGTGTGATATAGGTGAGGCAGGATTATTCAAAACTTTAGACATGCAATCCTGGCTATTGGCAAATAGCAGTGCACCCTGACAGCTGCCGCTATACAGTATTTACGTCACCAGAAAGTGAAACGTTACAATTTAAAGTCATGCCTTTTGGGCTCAAGAATGCCCCGGCCACCTTTCAACGTCTTATGTGTTATAAAGTATTGATTGGCTACGTCTGACAGTTTTGCTTCACTTTTTTCGTTGACAAGATCATATATTCGAAGTCTTGCGAAGACCATCACACATTTGCAGCGAGTGCTGGAGCGGCTGGAACTCTCCAGTGTGATGGCCAAGCTCTCGAAGAACCACTTCAGGCAGATGTCCATCAAATACCTGGGCCACGTCATTTCCACAGAAAGCAACTTTCCCCGAGGAAAATCCATCTGAGCGATACAAAAAGCGGAGAAACCACGAATGAAGAAACGCCTCCGACACTTTCTCAGATTGTGTAACTGACTCAAATACTTTGTACATGACATCGCCAAACTCACAGCACCACTCCACCCATTGTTGGAAAAGGAAGCACGGTGGTGGTGGATGCCAGAACATCGCACTGTATTCTAGGCACTCAAGACCAGTTTCCAACATATTCACCATTTGCATCAACCTCAAGGTGAGTGACCCCTTACTCTGCAGACAGATGCATGCCAGAACGGTCTCGACGAAGTGTTATATCAAGAGGACCCAGATGGCAAGCCTCTTGTAATAGTCTACACCAGCACTTGGGTTAATACCACAGAACAAAAATACTAGGGATGGGCCGATGCTGATGCTTATTAACCGGCAGATACCACGACCATCTGCATCGGCAGCATCTGAACATTATTTGCCAATTATTATTCACTGATTAGTAGCACTAATTTATTTAACATGACGTTAAATAAACCGGCATACTAAATCTCGTAAAGCATTAATTTACAGAATTCATCAATCAGATATTCTGTCCGAAACAAAATATATTCGGAACAATTGTTTTTCAATAATGTGTTCCAGTTGTTTATGTTTTACTGTGAATGCAAAACAACACAGATAATCATTAACTGGTGCTATTGATAGTATTGTTTACATCCTGGAAGATTTTTTGTTTTCTATTTTCTTCTCACGTTTTTACTGCATTCCTAGATCTGCGACAATGAGAAAGCAACCTGAATTCTTATTCTTCTTATGTGTTATTGCTTCGTAAGTTAGCAACAGTGAAAATGAATCTCACACACTTACATTTTATTCAATTATCTGTAGTGGGGTTTTTTTTAATGGAAAACTAAAGGTTATAACCTGGCAGTAATTTGACGGGCGTAGTTCTAATTGGAAACTGTCGGATGCAGTTTTGGTTAAAATTTTAAAGATCTGAGTAAGACTCTGCAAGTAATAATTGGCAAAAATTGTAGCAAATAAATCAGTTGTCATTTTAATTAAGGCATTGAGTATGGCTTTGCCGATGAAGGAAAACTATTCGAAAATATTAACATAAATAATAAAATTTGTTCAATTTTAAGCAAGTATTTATTATTAAATTATTTCAGTAAGTTTTTTTAAGGCTGTTAATTTAAACAAACATGTATTTTGAGGTTATGTATGTAATTTCTCAGGTCTAAAATACAAGTCATCATCAGATTGCTTAAAGTTTTGAAGGTTGTCTTTAAGGAACTCAGTTTGTTATGAATGCTGTATTGTCTGGTAACAATGTTTTCTTGGCTGTTAGTCACTTATTTGTCTAGCTAAATTGACTTATCTTATCGTTTATTATTGAAATTAGTGTTGTATTTCATTTCTATGCTGTAGACACATAATACAAAGTGCTAAAAGTGTTAAAAAAAACTGAAGACTTAAATTTAAGTAATAAAAAAGTATTTCCAAATAATTAGAATTGGGAATTATGATTGTGCTTATCAAAACTGGTATCGGCAAAATGTGGTATCGGCCCATCTCTAAAAAATACTGCATCAACGAGCAAGAATGTCTTGCCATTATTTTGGCAATCCAGAAGTACCGATACTACCTGGAGGGGGCACACTTCATTTTGAGATTGAACAGCAAAGCGCTCAAGTGGGTAAGGGACTCACATAACCACAAGGCCAAACTTGGAAGATGGGACCTCTTTCTCTCCGAATTTGGTTCCAAAGTCTAGCACCGAACTGGCAAGGACAACAACCTACCAGATGCCTTATCCCACCAGTCTGACACCTGAATAAAGAGGCCAAGTCAGATGAAGTTGTGGACCGCATCTTACTGCCTGAATCTCCGGAAAGCAGCCCAGAAGAGTAATTCAAGCTTCTTCAGCTCAAGATAAGCCAGACTCGGATTCAACAACACCAGCAGCAGGATCCCAAAATGAAAGAGCTACTACAGAAGCATCTGCAGCGATTTTAGCTACAAGACGACGTCACCTGGTCATGCAATAATCAGCCGGAAGCCAAGTGGAGAATCTGGATACCAAAGGACCTGCGAGTCGACTTCTGCTGACATTTCCACCACCATCCCAATTCAGGACACCCTGGAACCCGGCAGACACTCGCTGACATCAGCAGCAGGTGCATCTGTGATTGCATGAGTGTAGACGTCCACCAATACGCCTGCGACTGCATGACGTGTTGTAAGTTGTAGTTCCAGGCGAACCATGGCCAAGCCCAGAAAACCACACACTCCGTGGGTGCAAATAGCCACCGATCTATTGGGACCTTACTTCCTCAGCACCAAGTGAAACACATACCTATTGGTCGTGGCAGATTATTTTTCCTGATGGGTAGAAGCCTTCCCACTGCTCAGCCAGGAAACTCAACACATAATAGGGACATTCAACAATGAAGTCTTTCCACGCTGGGGATACCCACAAAGCATCTTAACTGAAAACGGGACTCAGTTTGCTAGTAAACAGTGGCTACTAGCATGCCAAGAATGAGGAGCTGAGATCTGGACAACTCCGCCATACCACCTACAAGCCAACCCTACTGAGCGATGAAATCAGGAACTCAAGAAGAACCTCAAGCTGAGTATAGGCAAAGACCAGACGCATTGGGATTGTTACATTCCCAAGATTCTCTTCGCTCTGTGATGCCGCATTAACGAAGCCATCAACTCAAGCCCCAGTCAGCTCCTCCTTAGCCAGACACTGTGATGCCCTGGGGACTCACAATGGGAGCACGAACCAACCGAAACGCCTCACCCTGAAGCCATAGGTCTAGCAGTGCTGCACTCGATAGACCAAAGGAAAAGCAAGAGGCCTACATCTCCAAGAAATACCAACCGCCACGCACCGGTATCCAAGCCTTCGAAATGGGTGAGGCCGTCCTACTCCACAGTCACACTCTGAGTCGAGGCAGTAATCAATTCAGCACGGGGCTCGCCAGAAGGTGGCGGGCCCTTACAAGGTTATCAGGCGCCAGGACAATGTATATTGGACCGAGTATCACCAAGGACGCGTATGCAAGGCTACAAGAGGGCAGATGCAACCCTACACCGGAGAATCCCCGAAACCGGCCATACACACCTCAGTATCCATCACTTCTGATACACGGGGTGACTTAGAGTAACCGGTTGCTTACAGCCCTCCCAAGGAAGCACAGGGGTCATAACCCAAGGCGACAGACAGGGCAGAGTAACCAACGAAGGGAACTGTCTATCGGATACTGACCCGAGTAGAGTTCCCAAACCTTAATCCAAGGAATCAGAATGATCGCTTCCCACAACGCCATCTGAATTCAACAGGATGTAGGCCAATAGATCCAGGGGAGATGGACGCCCAGTACAATGGAGGTCTCTTGGCGAAACCCGCTGGATCGAGAACCGAATCATATATGGCCTCATTATAAGGCCATCGCCCAGAGAACTCCCACTGCCAGTTCCATCGAGTTGACAGTGCTGCAGAAGCCATCTTCTGAATGGAGGACAATGACGACACCGCCCAGGTCTCTAGTAAGCTGGTATCTTTTGTTGTGATCGCCCCGGATCCATGCGGCAGCCCTGGCAGCTGAGTCTACACTCAATGCAGAGGCAGCCCACTTCAAGCTCCCAGCACCGCCCCACACCATGGCTGACGCCCAGGCGCAACGCCACAGACTAGAGGATATAAGTATCGAAGTGCCTATGTTGTGTAACCCATCCGTCGTTTTTGTGACGACCACCCCTCAGACTGTTTACAGATTGCCGAACCCACCTGATACCACAGCTGCCCAGTGCCCCGAAACTCTTGGACGAGAAGACAACACAGCTATGATAACAGTATCACCAGCTGCCCTCGTCGCCGGCCCGGTCACCCTTGCAGATGGAGGGAAATGCCATCCACTTCTTTGCCTATATACCAGACTGTTTACTGGGTGCCGAGGTCTCCTGATGCCACAGCTACACAGATCGCAGTTTATTCTGGACGGGAGGGGAGCTCTATTTAGATGCCCATCTCACCTGCCCAAGTTGTCCGCACGGCCACACCTTTTAAATGAAGAGAAACATGGTTTGCCACCGAACCTTTGTTTCAGTCGATTCTCAGGTCATTGATACTGCTCAAAGCCCCAACGTACCCTGAAAGTCATCCACTCCACTCGAGAGGATGACACCGTGGAGATGCCAGTCTCAACCGCAGCCCAGGTCGTGTCCGCAGCTGCACCTACTGGACGACGAGAGAATGCTACCGAGTCACACCACCCACTACTTGCCCAGGACGTCCCCACGACTACCCTGGCTTTCCACCAAGGGAGCATGTTGTCCATATCCCAGGCCACCAGTAAGAAGAGGACCCACAACGAAGTCGTTGGCGAGCTGGCAGCTTCGTCTATGCCCTGGCCCCGGTGCATGCAGTCCAGAAGGTGGGTGTTCCAGCTGATCCACCACCTCCGCAAACATTGCAACCCTCTGCATCCTCAGCTCCAACCACCAAGTGGGGAGGCCATGCACTCTCCAGACTCCCGCTGATGGCAACGGAGCCTCCTGACACCACGGTTAGACCAGTAACCACAGTTTGATGAAGGTGAGGGGGGATCACTCATCGAAGTTGCCATGCCAGAGATTCCAGTCTCGTTGGCCTCTCCAACACCTGTGCTACTAACCAAGAGGAGAGACTACGCAGTCTCCAGACTTCCCTTGACAACCACAAAGAGCTCCACGCAGCTTGACAACCGCTCGGTGATGGTTGACGTGCCACGATGAGTCCAGCCACTTCACGCCTGCAAGGCCTCCCTGCCAGCAGGCCATTACTGAGAGACTCCATGGCAGACGCCTGCACGATTCACCTGGCGAACCCGCCTTACTCACTTCCAAGGAAGCTGGGGCGACCACCCAATATACAGAGTGCGACAAATCAGTAAGTGACAGTGCACTGCACCCAACGTACAGTGATAGTGTTAGCACGATATCCCCCCACTCATCAGTTTATCAGTTGGCCGTACAAGTTGCATACGTGTCAACACTAAGTACAGTTATGTAATTGCAGACATTTTTCTGGACTCTTAGTTTCTAAGTACAATGCTCTTATCAAGAAAGTTTTTTTTGGAGACCTGTTTCTTTGCAGCTATCTTTGCTCCCCCTGCATTCCCCAATTACGTAACTAATCTGTGAAGAATGGCTTGTGAATTGCCATGTGAACTTGTATATAGTATATGAACACCTGAACTCGTTAGATCAGTGCCACATAGAAAGAAGTGTTAAAGAAGACATAGCATGTGTAAAACATCAAGACATCATTGTAAATATTGTTGAAAATAATGACAAGAGACAGATATAAAACCGAACTTAGTATGTTGCTGTTTTTAAAGAGGTGAAATATTGCAACATCACCAAGCAGTCATCAAGCTGCGTGGAGCTCTTCGTGGTTGTTAAGGGAAGTCTGGAGACTGTAGTCCCTCCCTTCGGTTGGTAGCACAAGTGTTGGAGCGGCGAACAAGACTGGAATCTCTGGCGTGGCAAACCGAGGTCTGCCGTTGGTAGATCATCAGGAGCGCCTAAATTGCTAGGAAAAAATTCTGCTTGAGGAATCGAGTGCCTTGAATAGTCTCTTACTCTGCCACCACTAGAGAATGGCCAGATCAGAGAGAGGACTTTTTTTGTCACTAGAACTGCAGTACAAACTCACCTAGACTTTCTGAATAAAACAACATGTGTAATTCAAAGTTCCATCCACCGTCTTTTTCGGCCAGATGTGAAACACCAGGGTGAGATTGCACGTTGTAAATACAGATTGTCTAGACGTACAGAGCTAGTGCATTTTTCCATCACCAGATTCGCCTTAATTTCTGTTTTTGCCCCATATGCCTTATTCAAGAAAAGGTAGGCTCAAATATAAACTCAACCTAATTCTCAGGCAACTGGAACAGGATATCCTAAACTTACTGACACCTCCTATAGAGGAAGAAAAGCCCTTGTTCTTACTGCCTACGAGGCGTGCAACCCGTCCTGGACTACAATATTTGTTAATCTTACACTTTCATCACATTAAAATTGGCCTTGTCCCTACTCTACTACTTGTGTCACATACAGAGCTCCCTCCCCACCTACTTCCAGCATATCTCAACAACACCAGCACAACTTCTCCGCAGCCAGTGTCGGCCACTGTTCTACCGCCAACCCCCTCAGCCAGCCAGCCAGAAAAGTGGAGAGCACCGTTGCTGAACAAACAACTGGTAAAGTGTGGGAGGGTCGTAACCCCCATTACACCTAATTTTGCCCCTGCTAGGAAACCTACCCGACCTACACTATACTCCAGAAACCTACCCAAATGATCTTAAATTCTGGAGTATGCTACTCGCGACACTGGCCTCGTAAATATTAAAGGCTACTTCTTCGATTAAATCCAAGTTAACGTATCGTAAAACCATGAATGTGAAGTTGTTTGTAGGGGTTGCATTCCCCAGTCTCCCAGTTGGAAAAAACACTTCTAAACTTCCTAACCCATAACTCTCCATACATGGTGAAGCCCACCTTAACTGGTGCATTTTAACAGGACTTGTGTTCAACCTACGGCGACACCAGTGTACTAGTTACGGACAGTTCCTGTTTAAGGTTGATTTAGGCAAATGCTGTTTTATTCCTCGCCCCTATCAGGTTTACTTGACACCTTAAGAATTTCAAACCTCATCATTGTGATGCCTTGGTAGGGCATACTGCCTCACGGACATCAAATGGATATCAAAGTATCAATTTTTCTCAATTCCAACTGCAGAACCTTTCGCTAATTTCCACCTCGATTCCGATACCATAAATTAGGATATAGTGATAATCAACTTGTCCCTAAACTCAATGTATCCTTGTGAAATTTTGTTTTATAGGTCAAATTAGACACACAAATATGAAGACAATTACAAGAATGACTTTCTGGTCTGCTAATTGAAGTTAATTTCCTATATTTATGTAACATTCAGACATCTAATTAGGCCTAACAAGTTCATATCAGTATTTTTGATAAATCTATTATTTATTTTAAATTAATATAGACACAGTATTACACAAAAAAGTTAAACAAAAGTTCTCAACTGCTCAATGCAATATTTTAGGTCAACTTATGAAGCTAACCAATATGTACACAAATATTGATGCTATTCAGTAATGAAACTGAAATACAAATAACCTTTAATTTAGCATTGCTAAATGACAATGTTACTACCGGACATTTTAAGTTGCAGGAACACTAGATAACTATCTGCTGCATGCATGTTTGCCCAAAAACATCATTATTGGCAATTTTCTTGTACTCGTTGTTTTTACTCAAGTGTTTTCTCAATTTACTAGTTGTGCGACTAACCCCACCTTGTGAAATTTTTGCCAAGCACAAACTCCAAAAGACGTAATGCGTGTCATATACTTCAACTGAAAAATAATTCCACACATCGTTGGACATTTTCTTCATGTCTAAGTAAATAAAATCCCCAGTATATTGAAAACTTTACCACCACCCACTTTTAGAAAAAAAGAGTGATATTTTTGATAAAAGTAACCACGAAAAAACAATTGCTTTCAATCTCGACTATCTCAAAAACGAAAATGTCACAAACAGGAAATATGTATGGTACGAAAAATTTACCTGCTCTTTATCTAATATACCGTTAAATAATACGTAAAAAAAAATAAAAATCTGAAAAATAATGTCAGGAAACCTGGCATTACTAAGGATCCTGGTCCAGCATCCTTATGCTCCCACTACTAATAATGATCGCGCAACAGACTAAAAGCTAATTCATGTTCCACATCAGCTACCTGTAACTCTAGGAGCTTGCCATTAGTGATGGTTCTTATCTGCAAGCTACATCTGTGGGGTTATTCTAAGTCTCTCATTCCTATGAAACAGGACAGATTCTTTATAACTATCAGCTCAGACCACCATTCTGTATTCTAAACTTCAAATGATGGTCGAGTGACATCAGGAGTGGAGTTAGAACTTCTCAACTGCTCACGAGTAGTTGGTAGGCTAGAATTTTGTAGGTAAACTAATATGCCGGGCGTCAGTATGAAATGAGTGGCTGTGTATTTCAATGGTACGGAAATAAATATTGTGTAGTATAAAGTCAGTGCAGCACGTGTTTGTGTTGTATGGAATTATAATTTTCCTACGCATACATTTACGATACGAATAAGCATGAAAAGGTTGGTTATAACTATTAAAAACATGCATCACACACGTCTGTCCTATTAAACATTGTGCACAACATTATACAGACTATTTTCGTGTGGGATATTATTACAAGCGCATAAATGTACAAATACTTAAGTGTTAACATTTATTCAATAAATTACTATTACCTTATCTTATATAAACATTTATTCACCCGACAAACAGCATGTGTACAGTGTTCTAGCGGTTAATTTGCACGCTTTGTAACACAAGGGTCTCTGTGGTATGAGATTGAAACTCTCCTCCTGTATAATTTTTACTTTGTTTAAATGTGAAATACAGTTATGTGATGTTATGTGATAGCAAAATTTTTTAAAAAAGGAAGCTTATAAGCTGTGTAGTATACATTTGTATTTTGGCCCCTAATAGCCTACAGTTTGGAATATTTTGTGGCTGGCTCTGTTATAGTCTATTTCATGTAAGTGGGGTAATTTTTGACAGTTCTAGAAAAGTAGCACGGCCACAATTTATCCTTCCACTACTTTTTTTTTCTCAGTGAAGAAAAAGACGTTTGTAAGGAAATGTTTTGGCCATTGCACACTTGCATTTTCCTCTTTCCTCGTGTTTCCTGTCTTGATGGGCACTGAAAGACTAATGTTATCTGACTTCCATCCAGTAATTAATGTATGATATTATAGCTAGGTTGGCATTCTAAATTTATTAATTCTTGTAATTACCAAGTTATATGTTGGGGTTCTATTTATTTTGTTTGAAAGGAAAAAGGAAACAGTGATGCAGGTGGGGGGGGGGGGGGGGGGGGGGGGGGGGGGGGGTTGGTGGCTTTAGATTCATGTCTTTCGTGAGATGAGGTCTTACGAGTGTGCAGCATTTTGTTTTGCATATTAGGTATTTTGATGGAGTAGTGGAAAATTTTGCTCCTATGGAAATAACATTCAAATTATTTAACTTCAAAAATTTAATGAAAAACATAACTTGATTCATATACATCGATATTCATATTTGTGTAGATGCAGCAGTACACACACACACACTTGACTGAAGTTACCTTACACTCGTTGAATTTACTATATAGACAGATAAACAAATATTATTCACTCACTACAAAAATGTGGAAAGTGCAGCTTTTTCATGCCGCATGCATTTCAGTAATTATATTAAGGTTTACAAATACATTTACAAAACACGCAAACTTACAATTTGTTAAATTCACAATCACTTGAACACGAGGTTTTCCATGGCTCTGCAGTACACTTCGGTGGACACTAAGGTTAGGAATATTAATATAAACGATATAAGACGAATACATTTCTTTGTTATTCAGGACAGATTTACGTGGAATCTATAATTATCATCTGCTAACATTACTCCAATTAGCCTTGGCCAAATATTTTCTTTTCCACATACACAAATAGTTTGCTAAACACACGGGCCTCGTCTGTAACATGTAAACATCTATATCTCACGAAGGGAAAAAAAAATACTGTTCAACATGGCCACCAACCACAGTTTCTCAAACTCCTCACAAAATCAATTAAAACTGTACATATTATGTTCTTATAAAACACGTATTTGTAATCATATACTATTGTTTACGAGCTAAAAAATATAAAGCTTACTATTTGTGTCTTTAAGTAATGTTTTTTCAGCAGATTTAAAAAATTTTAAAACAAGCAATTTTAGTAATTTTTGTTGGTACGTTGTCGACCATGCACAGAGACAGAAACGCTTATCTAGCTTAGAGTGGGGAAAGTCGGGTAGCTGCAGATGCCCGATTGCGCCCCCATGCTAAACGACTGATAACTCTGAATACTGTTTTGGATCCGACTATAATTTTGTCAGCTGCGAGACAGTAGCTTCATGATGGTGTGGGCCAGTGTGGGCAGTTACTGACAAAACTTAGAATAAGCCCCCTGGTTGCATGCCGATTTCCTGTGCGCAGCTTATCAACTAACGCTGATCGCAACACTTACACGCAACAAAGTGTTATCTCCAACAGTATCTGCGTGTGTGGTGGTGGTCTTTCATCCGTGACTGCCAGTTTGTGTTAGTGTTTCGTCAACGCGGACATTTACATGTTTGGATATTGTGTGGTAGATTTCCACATGCGTTTGTAACATTCTTGCAACAGTATACACGTAGTACTGAGTCATGTCAGAAAGTGCATAAAAAAGAAAACGAGCGCAGTTTTCCCATTAAAGCTCCGCCACACAGCACATAGAATGACGTCGGCGTGAAGTGAGGCAGCCAAATACTGATAATAGCAGTCTGTCACATGGCAGCCATCAAGTTAAAAACGACTCGTTTAACCATGAGTTTCGGTTACTCGACTATCTCTTCCCCTGCATTATCGTGGATGATCGAGGTTCTACTGTATTATCTTAATTCTGTTATAGTCGAACCATCATTGCATGGTTAATTCCAGTCAACGCATGCGAGTTCGGTACAGGTTCAGCCTATTTGTAAACCTAAAATCTGTTGCTGTGCAACATAACCTATAAAAAATCATGTGAAGGTGGACAAGGATTATAACAATTAATTGTTTGATTCTCGATTCTTCGATAACTGTAATAATGGAGGGTATCATGGTATTGAGGAATAGACTTTGACATTCCTTTATTTAGTGATAAAGAATCTTAAATACACACACCCAACCCCTTCAAATGTTTATATTATTTATTGTTTAACACTTATTCACAAGTTACCTTAATTTTAACTTCTAATGTGGATTCGAATGTCGCCCTGAAGTATTTAATTCTTTTTCCCTACAGAAACTGTCATGTTTTGCGCTGATAATTGAAATTTTATATTTACGCAGTTTTCACATGTATCCTACTAGTACTAGTCTTTATTGTTATGGTCTTCAGTAAATCATCACTATTAATGTAAAAAAAAAATCATGTCTTTAACATTAATGTAGACATCCTTTAAAAAAACCTAAAACAAATCTGGAAAAAGACAGGAATTTTAGAATTCCAGGAGAGTGACCACCCTGAACTGTGAAAAACCACCCCATGTATGACATGTTTGGTTGTTTCTTAAATATTTCATGTATCTCAACCATTTTACACTCCTGTAAAAATAAAAGAACCTTATTTTTTATTAAATCAAATTTTTTCTTATAATCAATTTATTAATTATATTTCATTTATAATTAATATAAATAAATACAGGGAGGTAATAGGTGCATTGGTAATGCATAGTAAGAAATAGTTCTCATATAAAACATCTTTACACCTAGTGCGCACGAATGCAGAGTACTTTGTCAACTTTGGTGTGCCTATGTTTTTATGTACAATATGCACAAGAGTAGCTTGAAAGTATAAACTAAGCAGGGTCTCAGGGAAATTGGAAATAACCATGAATAAACTCTATGGTAGAATCTATGAGTACGTATTTTGTAGGGCTGGGTCAATACCAATACCGATTAACCGGTGATACTACGACCGTCAGCATCAGCGGCATCATTTGCCTATTATTCATCGATTAGTAGCACTAATTTATTTAACACAGTGTTAAGCCCAGCATGTTACATCTCGTAAAGCATTAATTTACTGTAGCCATCAATCAGATATTCTGTCCAAAACCCAATTTATATTCGGAACACGTGTTTTTCAATTATTTGTTTTCATTTAACCTTATTTCCTGTTGGTACATTCGCCAAAGATTGTGTGCGTCATTCGTTTATGGACACTATGTGGATGCAAAACAATGCAGTTAATCAACAACTGGTGCTATCTATAGTATTGTTTACATCCCGCAAGAGATTTTAGTTTTATTTTCTTCTTAGGTTTTTACTATTTTTACTGCACTCGTAGGTTGACATCAATGAAAATGAATCATACATTTATGACACTGTTGTCATTGAAAATGGAAAGTGAATCAAATACACTAGAATATGATGGGCGTAGTTCTTATTCGAAATTGTCGGCGGCGGTTTTGGTGTGAATGTTAAAGTTCTGAATAAGACTTGGCAAATTATAATATGGCAAAAATTGTCGCAAATATGTAAGTTGTCATTTTAACCAAGGAATTGAGAATTGTTTGGCCGACAAAGGAATACTGTGCAAAAATATTAATAAAAACAAAAAACTTTCTTATATTTCAAGTGAAAATTTAATAATAAATTGATTTCAATAAGTTCTTTTTAATGACGTCTTCAGGCTGTTGGTTTAAACAAACATGCATATTGAGGTTACGTATGGTTTCTCTCCTATCAAAAATAAAAGTCCGCATCCGATTGCCTGAAGTTTTGAAAGTTTACTTTAATGAACTCCGTTTTTAATAAATGCTGTATTGTCGGGTAACAGTTTTTCCGTGACTCTTAAGTCACTTATTTGCCCAGTTAAACTGTCTATCTTAACATTCATTATTAAAATTAGTGTTGTATTTCATTTTTATGCAGTAGACACCTAATAGAAAGTGCTTAAAGTGTTCACAAAACTGAATACTTAAATTTAAGTTATAAAAAGTATTTACAAATATTGGGAATTAAGAATTATGATTGTACTCATCACAGCTGGCATCTGCAGTTGAGAATTGGTATAGTTGGTATCGGCTAAATGTGGTATCAGCCCATCTTTAGTATTTTGTATCTTACATGTTTAGGATTAGATATGCATAAATAATGAGGTGCGGGTAGTAGTGAAAGGCGTGGTAGACTTTACTGGATGAGCACTAGGTTGTTTGAGTATGCTTGTGCACAGACATTCCGGGTAGCAGCAGGACTCCGGGGTAGCACACTCAGACACCGCATGTGTGCCAGCAACCACAGCTGGTTCACGCAGCTCCTTGACTTCTTTGATGTGATGGACTACCCAGTTGCTGGATATGATCCTCCTGGTGTTATCACTGAGTTACACATGCACTTCTGGGACTGTGCCATTGATTATCGGTGAGTTGCCCATGCTGCATAGCTTTGCATCATTTCCAATGCTTTCTTGTATCCTTGTCCCTAGAGATGTACCAATTCACTATATTATGCTAATGTGCTGATTCACTGATGTGATGATTCTATACTGCAGATTCACTGATGTGTGAATAGATTTTTGTGTATATTTAATTTGAATTTAAGATACAGTTGATGCCTGACTCATCCACATCTTGATGCACACTCTACAAAACTACTTTGCCCCATCTTGACCGCAACGCTTAACCCATTCTGTCAAGTCATTAGCCAATACAGTTCTGAAGAGGTGGGACTCATGCCTACAGAGTACAATGGCACAAGGTCAAATGCAACTATAGACACATGATTCTAGTTTGTACTGTGTGTTGAGAAACTCCAAGGAGTTGTCACGTCAACAACTCTAGACACAATATTGTACTGTTGATCGTTCCCTCCAATCTGGCCTCGCTAGTTCCACAGTGAGATGAGGGGGGCATCACCCAGTCTACTTGGCAGCAAAGCCGAAGATAAGGAATGATAGCGCCACATCAGCAGCTTTGAATTTTCAACCCCTGCTGCCGAGGCTATCCTTCCTCGCACCCAAGAGTGTCGGAACTGTGGGGGATAAGGGAGACATTGACCCCCTCACTTTTATTGTTTGAGGGTGACAAGGGGGGACAACTGAACATGGGGAAAAACATGAGAAAACTTTATAAAATAAATTAAAGTTACACCAACTACGCGACTGCAGAGGACACTAAAATACGGAATAGAACAGTTAAGAATAAAATAACATACATTTTATATAACTACATAGAGCGCGGACAGACAGAATGGTGCGATGTTATGTATAATGTATTGAAGGAATCACTATAGGCTGTTCATGGTAAAGTGAGCACTTTTTAAGGCCCTTCTAAATTTTACTTTCATCCAAATTACACCTTCCTGCTGCTTTTTAATATAAAAATTGCAATGTGACCAATAAACACAGTGTATACATTTCACCACCTTCAAAATTTAATGTCTGAGGCTGCAATAAGATATATTTATTAGTGATTAATGCCTGTTGGGAGGGCCTTAAAAGTACTCACTTTACTGTGAACAGCCTATAGAAAAACGGAACACTTCAACACATTTCACTACAGTCGGCAGAGTGCATTGTATTGCACATTCATCAATTTACCTAGTCCATTGTTTTATATTTTTATCTTTCTCCTATGGTAAGCTCTGCTCCTGTTCACTGCCAACATGATTTTAATTGACAGCGCCATAAATAAAGTATTTCTTTACTTAGTAAACAAAACATTTATACAATGCAACAAGCTGAAAGAATAAATTTTACAGGACTTTACAAAAGTGCTCAATTTAGCATCAACAACCTTTAGTGGTAGTTATAGTTTTCAGTAAAGAATATGTCAATTTTTTTTGTAAATAGGAATGTAGGTTTAAAGCCTCATGAACTCTTCCCTGTACCACCAATGATAGCGAAAATGAGGAAATATTACTTCCAACCGAGGTGGTATGAAAAATTTTCGTGGCTTCATTTCGACAGTGTGAAGTTTCACATGTATTTCACATGCAGCAAAGCTTGCAAAATGAATTTATCTCGTGTAAAGGTCGGAGCAGCATTCCTAGAGCCAGGGTTTTCTAATTACAAAAAAGCAGAGGAAAAATTAGAGAAGCATGAAAAATCAGCTCTCCATTTTGACAGCCTTCACAAATTAGCAGCACTGAAGCAGACACGAGTTTGGGCTAAAATTTCTTCTATATCTCATAAACAACAACAAGAAGCAAAAATTGCTCATCATAAAATATTAGCTTCACTGCAGTACTTGGCATTACAAGGGCTTGCGATCCATTTGCATAGCAATGAACAAGGAAAACAAGGTATCTTCATGCAGTTGCTTTCACAACGATTGGAAGATGTTCCTGAACTTTGCAATTGGATGCAGTGAAGAAATAATTTGTGTTCTGGAGATGTGCAGATTGAAATTTTGCAGATTATGGCACACAATGTTCTTCGCTCAATAGCAAGTGATATACGTGCATGTGGCAAATTTAGTTTGATTATTGATGAAACAGAATATGTGGTAAGAGTTGAACAAGTATCAATCAACGTTAGAATCGTGAAAGATCTAGAACCAGAGCAATTATTCCTTGGCTTGTATTCAACTTCATCAACAACTGGAGAATCGTTGTTCAAGCTCATCATGGAGGTCTTGTGTCGCTTTAATATACAGCTTCAACAAAATATGCGTGGTCAGTGCTATGATGGGGCTGCAAACATCTCTGGTATGTTCAAGGGTGTACAAGCTAGAATAGCACATGAGCAACCACTTGCTGTATATGTACACTGTGGGAATAATTCTCTAAACTTGGCACTGCAAGATGTAGCCAGACAGATGACTTTGATTTGTGACTGCCTTCAGTGGACTAACGATGTTGCTGTGATCATAAGTAATTCTCCGAAGAGGAAGGCACAGTTTCCAGAAATATGTCTTGTTGATGAAGAAAGTGTATCTTCTGGTGTTTATCCACTCTGCCCCACTAGATGGACTGCTAGAGTTGCTTCCATAAGTGGCATCCTGAACACATACAATTCCGTCTAGCAATGCTTTCAAACATTGCTGAATCCAAAGAAGAGATATTGAGCAGAGCGCAAGGTCTTGTAGACCAGTTAACAAAGACTGAAGTATATTTAGGTTTTCTTGTCTGCAGAGATGTATTCATGCCATGTGAACTTCTGAGTCTGGTTTTGCAAGACCGAAATGTGACTCGTGCTGGAGGTCGTGAAGCAATATCATGTACTGCAGAGCGATTTAAGGTAATTCATAATGGTAAGAAATTTGACGACGTATGGATAGAAATGACAGAGCAAGCCAAAATTTTAGAGCTTGAAGAACTAAAACTTCCATGAAACAGACAAAACCTGAAGCGATATGACTACGATGAATCCACTAGTGCTCCTCCTCATCAGTTTGAATCAGCCAAAGACATGTTACAAGTATCATTTTTTGAAACAATACATCTTGTGGTAGGTGAGATAGAGAAAAGATTCAACCAACCTGGCTACGAAAAATATCAAATTATGGAGTCATGTCTTCTGTCATCACCTGTTGAATAGAACACATCCATCACAAACTCTCTCCAAGATTCGGTTATTAATATTTTTAATTTCAGATGTGAGTTCAATGTGCTTCCTTAGTTATTTCCATCAGTCAATTCGATGAACAATATTGTAGTAGCATTCAAAGCTTTGCTTCCAGAAACTAGATATTTTTTCCCAGAACTAGAAAAAATTTGGAAATTATTGTTAGTGGTTCCAATTTCATCTGCAACTGCCGAACAAAGTTTCTCCATGTTACGAAGAATTAAAACTTTCCTGAGAAGCACAAGTCACAGTCAAGATTAACCCATCTGTGCATCTTGAATGTTCATAAAGAACGAACACAATCTTAATAGACTGATGAAGGAATTTGTCAACGATTATCGTCATACTATATTTGGTGCAGTCAGCTGTGATCAGCAAAGCAAGTTGTTTTTGAAGAATGTGAACAGTATGGATGGTGGTTTTTAAAAATCGAGCAGAATAGTACGTATATTAATTCCCACTTTTGTCATGTACATAAACAAGAGTGATATTTCCATATTGTTACATACTGTGTAATGTTTTTTTAAATTGTTTTACTTCTTTAGATCTGTAAACCTTAATTTTACAAAACATAATGGGTTTTATTGTTCAATGTATTTTTTTTTTTGTAAATGTCAACGACAATTTAATATTAAAGTGCATTGTGTGAAATAAAAATTCATATCTGTGTTATATTAGTGCTGTGAACCTAAGTTTTATAAATCATAAATGAGGTTTTAATGTTCAGTGTATTATTTTTTTCATACATCAATGTTAATTAAAAATTATATAACATTAAGTGAAATAAAATTTACTTTCTGTGTTATATTTAACGTTAACCTGTAAACCTCCATTTTATAAAACATTAAAAATTAAATGCTGTTTTGTTGTCTAATATAGATTATTAAAATTGTAGCCCACTGTGTGAAATGAAATAACATTAATCTGTTGTATGTGGTTTTTCCTACATATTAGATATAATCACAATTCAGTGCATATTTTTTACAAAAATTTTCCCCCCCCCCCCCCCCCCCCCCCCCCACTTTCCCAAACCTTTTGATGTGCCTGCTCGCACCTCTCACCTCCAAGTACCTATACGAGATAAGTATAAATGGTCTGGCATGATCAGAAATCTTCAGTCTCGGCTCCTCCATTGCTCTTATATAGGCCCAGAGTTAGTCTTCAGGGTGCGCCACCACTGATACAGCTGCAGATTCCACCATTCACAACAGCCGTAACCTCCGCCAGTAAAAGACATCACTAACCAGAAGCCACCTGCCACTTCTTCAGTAATCGCTGGGAAACTGCACCCACCAGAGGCTCCTGAAGACATCGCTCTGCCTTCCTTACCACCTTCTGGTGTTGGATCTAAAAGCTACGCCTTGGTAAAAGATCACATTGACATCCCTTCAGGACCTCTTCCATGCTCACCGGACGGTGCGAGCAATTACGATGCTACTCTTGCAGTAGTCATCCTCTTTTATTTTGTTCCTTTAGAACAACCCCAAATCAGTTAGTAATTAGTCATTAAATACTTATTTCACCAAACACCAAATTGTCACCTTTATCTTTTAGATTAATTACCAGTCGCCTTCACCTGGATTGCTTAAGATTTACTTCCATGTCAAAGTTATCTAGTGTAGGAGAAAGCACAGTGCCACAGTATCTTATTACTCTCGTATTAAAATACGTGAATCTTGACTATTCTCTGGTTACTTAATTTCTTTGTCTGAAACATCATAGATTTCCTATGTAGTTCAGACCTGAAAAGTGAAGCTGGCAACATCACTAGGCAGTAAGCCAGATACCGTTACAATAGGAGGCTACCCGGGATCTGCCAAACTGGTGGACTTCATTAGAGCCTAAAGAATTAGAAACTCCTCTGCTGGGCAAATCAGTCACTCAGGTTGTTCCATACTCCGTCGCTGCTCAGAATAGGGCCGGAAAGGAGCTGGAAAAGGCTCTGACAAACTAACTGACCTCTTGCCGAACTCACACTTGGGTATTCTGGTCAGGAAGTAACGTGAGCTATCCACATTCTGTCCATCGCTTGCAAGGGCCATACGAAATTATCACAGGGTGCCGTCTCTTGCTACAAGACTGGGTACTCTGAAGTATATTTTAAATCATCGCAAAGCACCGGCTCTACTTTCGTACAGTCTCACTTGTTACTTGACCTCCCCATACCTTACACCTGAAAGAAAGGTAAGAAGAGTAGGTTAAGGCGTGCAATTATTGTCTCTGAAACTAGATCTCTTTGTGACCCTTAGTAGGAAACTGCACTTTGTACTTCCCCCCAGGAGCTTCACTTCATCTCACTGCAGACATCATCATTCCCTCTATTAATGAAACTTGGAAGGCCCACCTTTCCCTATATTAGAACCGTTCCGACAGGGTGAGGAACCCCTAATTTGTATTACCAACCCCTAGTTGTATTCCCAACTCTTCACCCGTTGTCAGCAGCACACTACAAGATCCGAGCAGCTCACCGTCCACAAGTCTTCAAGGCCACAACCCACCCCTAACTACATAAGGATAAGAGTCTCCAGCGGGCAGCAACATCCTTACTTCCGAAGAACATCTCTCTTCTAGGGAAATGTGTGACACGTGCCGCTTATACAACTAATTAACTATGATTACGCCAAGAGTACCTACTTCCACTACTACAGACGTGTGTGACACGTTGCTTACCCTATAGGCAACAGGAACTTATGAGCGAATTATTTTAACCTGGAGGATACGCAACCTGGCAGGCACATCCCCCCCCCCCCCCCCCTTTTCACTGCGCTGAGAGTCGACAAGCTGCCCAGACCTCGGACAAGGCCGAGCACTACAGAAGAGGTATGAAGCAGAAACACTGACCTGACCAGAGTTTTCCCACGCCAACCAGGACAGAAGGATGTCACGCCCTCCCTGCAGCCCATGCTGCCAGCCTACAAGCTTCCACTATATAAGTTCATACGCTGCCGGGCTCAGGAGTCATTCTTACGCATTTTCTCGCTACATCCCGCACTGACTCAGTGTTGGGACCTCCGGAGATCTTGGAAACGTTAAGTACACCTGCAGCAGTTACTTACGACGTCTCGATGACCAACGAACACAAACATAAGAATTAAACTTCACTTTGTCTACTCTAGACAACTTTACTTTGCAGTTTAACTTTAACTAATTTGTATTCATCTAGAATCAGCTTTTTCCCGTTTAACTTAGAACCAGGTCGCCTACACCTGAAACCGCAGTTACCTTCATCCCTCCACGGTTTGATAGGAGGTAGCACGGGTCACATGTTTATTGAATATTCAATAAACACTCATTGTTCTCTACCTTTCTGTTTTTCATTTCCAGGGTATTTATTTGAATTAACGGTTGGAGACAGAATATGTAGTGTACTGCCGACAGGAACCAGGAGATTTATTTAAACCGAGTTAGACTGACTGTGGAATCCTTTCAGGTGTCTGCACGTCAGAAGACATACATATTAGACGGCTACCTGTTTCTTCCCTGTCACACATTAGCACTAAGTCTATGCTCATGGGGGATAAACAGCAATGCCACAACCACTAGAAACACCTTCACGCCAGGAGGAGTGACAGACTCAGGTTATTTCTCACCATTTGCACTAATTCAGTGTGCAGTGACCATTGCCTGAAGTTTTGCCATTCAAGCTAGTGTGAACACACAACCATTAGAGGCTTGGCGGTCCCCACAGCTCTACGCCCCTGATTAGCTAACATACTTTGGGGGATCAGTGGGGACTTATTGAACTCATGCTGGCAAGTCACTATTTGATTACACTGTCAAACCTTCCTATCTATATGCATCATTTAGGCTGTTGAACTTTTTGTACCCTATGCCTCACTAGAAGAGCAAGTGGTAGAAAATGTAGAGAACAATACCTGGCTCACACTGCTCTCAAGCCATAGTTCGTACTACCACATCCTATGCAGGAGAGGCAAGTGGAACAGAACCGTGCCACCAAACTTAGACGTCAGGCAGTCGCGCTTGCTCCGGTTCTGGTAATTGTCTTTCCACCTTGTATCCAAATACATCCTATGTGTCATCCTGTGGTAAAAGGGTTTCTGACCGGTACTGAAGTGCAACTCGGCTGGGACAACCTCAACTTGTGGGCCAATGAAGTACACCTGTGGAATCTCCGATCCGGCGTAGACCTAAGTCGTAGTGTCTAGATGAAACCTACCCTGACCACAATGCCCAAGAATTTTGCCAAGTCAGTCTAATCGGGCAGGTGTCATGTGTAACAAAGGGTCAGTCCACTCGTAGGGATGTGACAGTGGCTTGGAATTTTATACCCATGCGACAGGCCACCAAACCTGTCTGTAACACTGTTCGTCTGTGTGTCCATCATTAAGGCCCTCTCCAACTCGTGGTTCTGCCGTCATGAAATAAAACTGTCAAAGTTTCTAATCCCATGGCTCTAACGATTACAATTACTTTACAACAACATTCTCAAAAAAAAAAAATTGCAAGATGTTGCAATTAAAGGTTATTTAAAATTATGTTCATTAGCATGCAGCAATAACATACCTACGAAAGGTTGTGTCGCTAATATTTACCATCAATTTGTATACTACAGCTGTGAAAAATAATTGGTGAAAAAAATTAAAAACTTTGGCTAGAAGATGTCTGGAGTCCATGCCTGGTGAGTTAGACAGCATGTGTGATGTATAAACACGTGAATAGAAGTGGTGACTCAGGCTGTTCTCTCCCCTTCCCATGTGTTGCATGTCACAATCTGTGTATAACTTTTTTAATGCTGTGTGCATAGCAACGGTGATAATTAGTCTGTTTTATATAAGAATTACATTTTTTGACTGATAGTGTACAATTACAGCGAAACCTCTTATTTATGTTCACGTTATTTATGCTTTCCCGTGGGTAGGACCAATTTTATAGGTACCGTTTATGTTCCATAAGAAATTGTGTATCACTTTTCCTCAAATTGCATCACAAAATTTCTTATATTTCCACTATTAATGACTCATGTGGGTTGATTTCTTTAAGGATAAACAAACGACTATAAATTATTTCGAGCAAACTCCTCTTTCATGCATCGGCAACTCATTTCAATGACACACAATTAAAACAAATGACCACTGATGGCAATAACCCAAATAAAGCCATGGCACTAATAAAAACACACGTTAAAACATATACACATTTGGAAATCTTCATGCAAATGATAACTTGAGGTTGCCAATGAAGAAGTTAAACCAACTTTACTTTTCTACAATGATTGCCATCTCAATTATGATAATTACAATCACAGGTAATTCCAAATGCTCATCGTTGCCCCTGGCTTGAAGCTCATACAGTCGCGAATAATAAACACTTCCATTTTATTCTGTCTTCATTCAAGCCACCAAAGCAATTGGGTAACACTGAACAAGGCGAAGCCTGAAAAATACAGCCACCGCCAGCATATTTTAGCTTACTTTAGTTAAACATTTTTGCATTGAATAATTGTAATTGCTTACATGTGTTACTCTATGAAACGTATGCACATTTCACGTTAACTTGTAAATGCCAGTAGATGTGTGACAGCAGGACACTTTCGAGTATGATATAACGTCTTGGAATGTAGCCGTGCTATCCCCCCACACTGATCCCAAGCCCAGATAAGAAGAAAAGGTTGCTACAGTAACTTTTTTTTGGCCTGTTTACAACCAAACAGCAGAACAGGTATAATAGGGTCACATAAAAAGTGACCACTAGGAATTCTTCCGTCAAATACATTGCACGACGCCAACGAAACTGAATATGGAAAACCGTACAATATTGGCTGTATTGAGTCAGTAAAATAGATCTCTGCGCTGAAAGGAAGGACAATCCGCACCCGCTCCCTCCGCCTCATCCATCAAAGTACCAGACTCACGACCACCCGCAGACAGACAGCACCCTTTTAACTTATTTATTCAGGCTGGGGGTATGAACTGCCCCGCGGTATAACTGAATCCGCGGTATAACGGGCCGCGGTATTCCGGACTTCCACTGTATGGAAAAATCCTGAAAGAAATGTAAAAAAATTGCAGTGAAAATCAATAAAAAATACGTTTGCCAATCCATAGTGATAAAATATGTGGGTTTTAATATTGGTACTCTTAATTTGTGCGCCTTAATATGAAACACAAAAAAAAACTGAGAACATCCATTTAAAATGTGACAGTGTTTTCAAACTTGCGCATTGCACAGTGCCTGAAGGTTATAGGCTGTTCATGAAAAAGTGAGCACTTTTTAAGGCCCTCTCAAAAGGCATTAACCTTTAATAAATATATATTATTGCAGTCTCAGAGACAACTTTTGAGAATGATGAAATGTATACACTGTGTTTATTAGTCATATTGCAATGTTTACATTAAATAGTAGCGGAAAGGAAGGAATTAATTGAAAGAAAAAATTTAGCAGTGCCTTAAAAAGTGCTCACTTTACCATGAATAGCCTAGAGCTGCCCTGTGCTGCATGCCAGGTGACATCTTAAAGTGATAATGTCCTTCACCCACCCTCGCCCACTCACCCCTCTTTCCTCTCCCCCACACCCCGTTGCAGTCTCCACCTGCTTAGCTTATCTCTTGTGATGACTAGCGACAGCAACGGTCTACTATTGCGTACATAGCTACAAGGCTGGTCAATATCGGCTTGCATTACCCACCCCCACCTTTGCCCCTTTAGCCCTTAGTGCTGAAATTGCTTCGCAGGTGCTATTTTAGTTAGTTATTGTGTGCATGGTGTTTGGCTATTGGATACGTTTTTTTGATGTTTTTGTAAGTTTTATTTTGCCTTCTCTTCGTGGTTTTGGAGTTTGGATTGCATTTGGGATTGACTGTATTGATTGTTGATGAACTGCTACTCTATTTTTATTGGATTGTGATAGGATTTATGATTTCTTATTGATATGTTGTGCTTTCGATTTGTTGGCGACTAGCACACTTTTTTTGGCTAGGCATATAAATATGTGTGTATTATTGTTTGATAAAATAATAATAAAAATAATACTTCCTTTGTGTCATCCTGGTTTAATGATGTTGCGTAACGAATACCGTACTGTGCATCACCACACATTCCTTGCCTGTTAGTGTCAGTAATGCTTTGTATCACTCCATCTGCCCAGTTAGCGTGCTCGCTCCCGCTCTCTCTTTCTCCCTCCCTCATCTAGTGGTGTTTCTACCATACTATCTTTTTCCTCTTCTCACTTGCAGTTTCTCCACAAAGCTGCTTCGCAGTAGTTGGAGAAGAAATGTGAAGGAGAGAAAGTGCCCACCTTCACCAACACGCACGCACACAAGTTCTGGCTAGGTGGTCTATCAGTATTTTTAGAATGACCCTTTCCCCCTCTCTGCTTTCTCTCTCAAACTGTCTCTCTCATTGGCCAGATGCCACAGCCAGTACCAGCTAGCTGTGTGTGAGATGACCCATACACACATGCACTGTTGTCAGCCCGGCTGACCAATTTCGCCGGCAGACTGCTGGGCTGTCAGGCTACATCGTGTTGAGGCATTTTGACATATACAAACAAGTTTTATTGTCTTATGTAAGTTTTATTAATGAAAAACCAACACAGTACAATTATTCACATACATATTATATCCCACAATAAATCACAATTTCCTTTTTGCAAAAGTGAAGAGACATAAGGGTTGCACCCCAATTTTTGCACACAAAATCTGTACAAAGTGTGCAATCCATATTCAGGTAAACACGTTAATGTTCTGGGGTATAATTTTATTCCAAGGACATCTGCCTGTCTGTCTTTTCAAAGAAATTAGTATTTAATTAATAAATTGGTAAAATTTGTTGCAAGAAGCTACTTGAAATGAACTTTCCGCTTGCTTAAAGTAACATAGTGCCAGATGTTTCCATTTTTCCTTTGATAAGGGAATGTTGTATTTGCCGTTCTGTGGTATAATTTTATTCGGAAATATATCTGTCTATTTAAAATAATTAATTTTTCAGTAATAAATTGTTTAATTTTTTTGTAAGAAGCTACTGGAAATCAGTTTTGTGTTTGCTTAAAGTTACGCATTGTTTCCTCTTTTTTTCTGTGACAAGGGAAGGTCGTATATGCCATTCTAGGGTATAATTTTATTCAGAAGTTCTCTCTATCGAAACAAATTAATATTTCAATAATAAATATTTTGACATCCGCCCATTCCAATTGTTAAGTGATCATCAACCAGTTTAGTTCTTAGAATAGGAATGCATGTGCTGCCTCGAAACAGCAGCAGTTGAGCATGTCTTGCTCCAAAGTCGTCACCCAATTTCTTATCCTTTGGTGTTATGGCCAAGCATAGATAAACTGCGGTATCGGCGCAGATTATCTGAATTTATTTTTTTAGATACTTACGGTACAGATAATATAAATATCGGCAAATACTGTTGTATCTGCATTCGCATCGGCCCAGCACTACTAATTATCACTTCAAATTATGGCAATTGTTTACAGTTTTTTTTCCCAATCAGCTCTTGTGAGCTGGAAAAATAAAAGTTTGAGCAATTCACTCACAATTTTGGCAGGGCTTCTTGTGATGTCAGCCCCTCTTCCTTAACACCACGTGAACCAGGTAGGGCCATGTGAATCATGTCATTGGCCTCCACGGGGCTTCATGGTACCGACTAGTCTTGGGAGCACCACAATAGGCACTTGCGGGTTGCTCTCTTTGCACCTGTCCGGCGGGTTCTGAGTCATTGTCCCCGGCAGTGGTTGGCTTGAGATCATCAGGTGCTGGTGAACAATCAGTTTGGTCCTCCTCCGGGAGGGGCAGCGTTGGTGCGGCCGGCAGAGGCAGAGGCTGGACAGGCTCTGACATCTCTCTGGCTGGGCAGCTGGTCTCATCCTCTCGTACTGTGGCGGGGTTTGTCTTGACATCTCCTGGCATCAAGAACGGCTGGGTGGCCATGTCGCCCAGGCGGGACACGGCTTGGGGTGCAGGCTGATTCAAGTCCTCCAGGTTGGCCTCAACTTCACTGGCACTTCTTGTGGGTCCCTCCCTCTCGGAAGGTGGTTCTGGCATTGTCCGACGATGGACCCTGGGTGGCCAATGGAGGCAGAGGCTCTTCGGGCTCCTCTGCCTCCTCGGCACAGTGACTGCTCGGCTCGTCCTCTCCAATCTCAATAGAAAGACCAGCTGAGTGACCGCGTAGTCCAGGCTGGATGCGGCCAGTGGAGCAAGCGGGATCAAGGCCTCCAGGTTGGCCTTGACCTCACCGGCACTTTTCGTGGATGCCTCCCTCTCTGAAGGCAACATCTCTGCAGTATCTGCAGCGTCATTAGACATGGAGTCTGCAGACTGAGTTGGCCCTCCGGGGCCGGTGCTTCCTGGTTGGCCAATCAAAATAGAGGCCCTTACTGTTCCTCTACCTTGTCGGCTCAGGGAGCTTTAGCTTCTTCTATCACTGGGCCTGGTGGTGGTTGTCTGTGGCAGGTCTCCCTGTCCAGTAGGTTGTGCCACTAGATTTCTGTAGTCGCAGGAGACATTTGGACATGTCGGGCTGCGGCGTGGCACATGGAGGTGCTATGTGTGGAAGATAAAGTGTGTATAGACGTGATACATCTTGATGCAGGGAACTCTATCGTCACCAGAGTATCTTGGTGACCAGGTGGACAAATTTCATACCCATCTTCTGGCCTCTGATGAAAACACAAGCGTTGGTTAACGGGAAAATGAGAGACATCAGGCAGGCACAAACTGTGTCCAAATTACGTACAGTTACTACACCATCTATTAACACTTCTATCGACTTAACCTGTTATTGATGTTAGTGGTTCAACTGAAAAAATTCTCATGATATTCACAAGTCACTAAGAGACTACTGTCTACCAACCTTGCCAATTTCTGCACATCCACATTGGTGAAAGGACTTCCACAACAGACAGACATTGCTGCCCTGATAAGGGGTGAGAGATTACTTGTTATATGCACATGCTCTGGAATGTTTAACCTAAGTGCTTTCTCATGGTCAAGAACCAGTTGTATGTATGCATGCATGGTTTCCTTAGATCTCTGAAACTGACATACAATTCCTTTTTACACCTCACCAAAAGACATGCAGAGTAAGCAAAACTCAATCACTTGACCTTGAAAGTAGACTAACCTCTCTTGCCTTTTATATATCAGTTACAAATTCCAAAACCAGCCGTGACACTTTGTAACTAGAGTTTGAAGATAAATGTGTTCTGTGACGAGCGATAAATCATATAATTTATCCAGGGCCATTAAATATTAAAAACTTATTGCGACTCAGAAGAGAATAAATGTGGAAATGAATCTAATGCAGGGCTGCTACCATTGGGTCAAATATTGCAAAATCCTTGGAATTAAAAGATGGCAAATTACAGAAAAAAATTGGATATGAAGGACGTTTACATATTTACTGTTGTTTTTGTTTAGAATGTACAAACCATGGTAATTCTTTTCTCCACTCACCATTACACTTTTGTTTATACAACGACCGTATCTGCGATAATTTTTGTTTCCTCACCATTGAGATATCAATGCCAAAAGCAAAACATTTAAAAATTTCGGATTGCAGATGCAAAAATGGCAATTCGCTGCGAAGGTTCTTTTCTATAATGACCTTGGCATTTGCATGTGATAGGAACAGCTGCTAGTGTTGCATTGTGCCCAGAAAAAAAAGATATATATGTCTTTCTAGAGTTAAAAATCCGTAAAAACTTATCAAATCCATTAAAATGGCATAGCTGATGTAGTGACTTAAGGAAAAGTGTCTTATTGAAATGGCTGTTCAGACTCAAAGTTTGTTAGTATGTTGTCACAAGTTCTTCACATCTGTAATATTTTGGACGTATTCAACGGTGTTAGCGCACAGCAGCAATACATTTTCCACTTCGCCGAAGGTAATTTCAGAGTCACATAGGAATTTCTGTAGCTCAACCAGGCAACTCCTGACTCCCCAGTAGCCATGGTGTTCATATGAAACAAACACACAACACAAATTAATCCATACAATAGCAGAGTGGCACATGATTTGTGCTGTTAGCACATGAATGTCGGCCAACGTAGTAGCACAACAAAAAAATTGAAATTTTACAAATACATATGTTAAACATGAGACAACAGGCCAAAATAATGACATTGGTATAATTAGCAAGTACACTAGAAGTTTCACTGTGATTCTGTTGTATTGATGTATGAGTTTGATATCAATTAGATACCAATACAGTTGTGTGTACACACAGGAATTTCCTACAGGCCACAATTTTCATTACTCAAAAGGTACAACCGACGACATCATATTGGACTAAGGTCCCAATGTAGTTATGTTTATAGATGGGTATTTGCCCACAAATACAAGGTGAACAAGGAACATTAGTTTATATTAATTTCAAGTAGGTTAAATAGTTATTATTACACAGAAGGCACAACCGATAACATCATATTGGACTAAGGCCCCAATGCAGTAATGTATATACATGGGTATTTGCACACAAACACAAGGTGAACAAGGAACATTAGGTTATATTAATTACAAGTAGGTCAGACAATTATGATTATGCATAGGAGACAACCAACAATGTTATATTGGACTTAACGTCCCAGTTAAACTGCCCGATTATTTTAGCACTCTGTTAAACAGGGAACTGACATTCTTAACATACATAAAATAAAAAACTGAATGCACACACAATTCTATTTGCCCTAAGACTGACCTAGACAAAAACAGGCATTAACAGGTGTTGTCAAACAGACAAGCATGGGGTCAAAATGGGTGAGTGTTACGACTACAGTAATCACTCATCGTGACACCCAGATACATCATGAAACACAACTCAGAACCATAGGTTGCCAGTGCTACATGGTGAGACATTGTCAACTGTGACATTATCAGTCGGCATGGCGGAAGGCCTAATTTACATGACAGACTAAGACAAACTGCTGGGGCAACTATAAGATTTAACCCTCAGTCACTCAATGCACAACAGAACCCTACATAGTGTTAACGCTAAACAGAATTTCTATGACATGTGGGCTAAAACAGAATTTAGAAAAATACTACACAATACTAATAATAACCTAACTAAACATCCCATGGTGCCTGCCTCGCCAGGGAGTTACCTCACACAATAAATAAGAAAGCAGATAAACAACAACATGCTGATCTGAAGAACTATTGAAGAGTTAATGAAGTCTCGGTATGGACATGACCACTGACCAGATGATCGAGCTACCACATAGGTGCAAAGAGGAAGTACGAGAAGGGAAGGAGGAGGGTAAGTGCCTTGGATAATAGGTGTCATCACTTGAGAATGTGCAATTTAAACTCAGGCAGGAATTTTAAACAGTTCTCATCATAGCAAAATTACAGTTCACCACTGACGCATGCCAAAATACCGCGCTGTGCAGATGCGTACTCTACAGGTGACTTTGCCCCATCTACGAGTTACCCGCGCTCAAGGGAAAAATGTATAAGCAGCAAAAATAAATAAACGTATTGAACAAGGAGATCCCACAAGCCTGGGCTGCCGAATACGTCATTGTAAATTACTTGCGTAATTACAATCTACATTGCCCGTCTGAATTTATGCATGCAAAAGGCACCCCCATGAAATAAATAAATATTTGTGAAATTCTACTACACTCATCGCGTATCCCTGGAAGAAGTTCCTGCAACACCCCAAGATGGCAGCACCCCTGTGGCTTGTGGCATCACGACTAGTTCGCCTCCCGGGAACAGGGGTTTTAATTTCTCATTACCTCTAAGCAGGATGATAAGAAATGAGCGGCGCTGCTGCACCTCTGTGTGGAAGGCTACGCTACACCCCCACACCCCGAAGAACTGTTGATATGAAACATTTTCGTATAAATAGAAGTCCAGCTTCCAGGACCGGCAGATATGCCGGGCTCGCCAGCCAAAGAGGATGTGAGCCTTGCCCAGTCTGCAACGACTTCCTCACTTCAGTCTGCTAAGACTTTCCTAACCCAGTCTGTAAGTACTCTATAGTCTGCTTAAGTATTCCTCAGCTTCGACAAGGTTCTCTTCAGTCTGCGAGGACTCTCTCTCCTCTCTGCGACCTGCAAAACACAGCGCACCATCCACTCTATAGACTGTGAAGACTGCAGCTTTCAACAGCTTGAGAACTGCTCTTCTCAACCACACCAGTTGACCATGAGGACAGCTACTCCTTCGCCAGGTAAACCTACTCCTCGACCCCGGTATCCTTTAACCCAGTCAACTTCCATGACTCACAGGTAACAAGTCGGCGTATCTTAGTTTACCACCCTGATAAACTTCCAGTAAATTGTAGTATGCTGTAAAAGTGCATTTACTTATCATAGATTTTTGTCAGAGTAAATTTGGGATTTTTATAATTATATTTTTCAGTCTCGCCTTTGCCTATTTTCTCTTGCTCATGTAATTTTATTAATTGTTAAGAGTTGCTTAGCCAGTCAGCTAATTAATATTCCATTGTTCAGCTAATTAATATTCTATTGTAGTTTTAATATTAGCCTGGACTCTCCAGGTTCTTATTACGTAATAAATATTATGTCAAACTTAGTTGTCAGTGTACCGTCCTTTTAGATTACTCACCTAGTGTTCCCTAGAATTTTGTATTTCAGTATTGGTGTACCAGATAACAGCACGCTCAGTAGTGAGAGACTGTGTGATAACCATTGAGCATGTACAGGGGCCTAATGTGTAATAGGAGAGAGGGAATACAAAGCAGGCAACGGCGCAAGGAGTGCCGCGCCCTAGTGAGAGCCGAAATAGTTGACACATTGGTAAGTTCCACGTCAGAGGTCGAACCCCGGCCGCAGAGCCACGAATTTGTCCCTCGCCTATTTCACCCTTTCTTCCCCTGGAGCACGCATCCCCACTGGACCACAATCTAGGCACCTGTTGGCCGGGGTACCGTACCAGTGACTATATTGACCTAGTAGAGAAGTCACAACAAATAGTTCAAAATACTCCGCCGGGCACCATAACTTGTCAAACACCCATGACATCTAGCATCGTTAAACCCAACTCGGGCAGACTCATTCTGGTTAAACTCCCGGAAGGTACAGAGCTCCCGACGTTTTGTACACTAAAGTTAGTGTCTGGGAAGATTGTACGGGTTCAATTCCCATCAAAGGTAGACACCAAGCCCCGTGCAGCACCCTGTTCCTTAGATTTGGTTCCCGTGCGATGACCTACCCGACCTGTTAGATCATACACCACCATCTCCACGATCGAATAATTGCATTCTCATATAATTTCCCAGGGCAGCTGGCATCCCGTATATTGGTAACCCTGTTAGTGAGGAGAGTAGAGCTCCCTGGGCTACATCCATTCGCCTCACTCTGAGGATTGACGTCCCTGGAACCCAAAGGAACCCTACCATTAAGTGGCCCACTGTAGTACCTAACCCTTGCACGCCCCTCTGGGCCCATAAAGTTAGCAATATCTGCCGCTGTAGGCTCATCTAGCATTCCAAGAGGGTAATCAGTGGCCTTGCCACTACCTCGCGAGGTAGGGCACGCGTCACCACGTTTCACCGGTTGCGTTAAGGTTTGTCATATTTAGGATTGTAATGACTCAAAAATTTGACTGGGTGCATATTCTCAGTGAATTGTTACATTTTTAAATGGCTTGTCTTTGTATTCTGTATTCATTTTAGCTGCAACAATATGTAATGTATTACTTAACGCTGACATTCATATTTTTGTGCCTGTATGCAAGTGGAGGTTTGTAGAATTTTCTCGATAAGGGAGCATTTGGTCTAGTTGAAATATAAACAATTTCTTTGGAAAATGAGATATTGACAATATTTATTTTTACATGTCACAGAAAGATGTGAATTGGCTGAAAATAGAAACTAAGCAGCACTTTAAAATATGTTTCAAAGAACCAAAACTCACGTCTTGCTCCCATAATTCCTTACATACTTACGTGGAATGCTCGCCCTCCTTAGTAAAGAAATTGGAGGTAGTCATTCTTCAGCTGCACTTTTGATTAACAGTAATAGATTATTTTTAATTGCTATTGATTTTGCAGTTAATTATTAGGCATGAATAGAGGTGTTTGCTGCATACAGAATGTTGGTGTTTTATGACAAAATTTGAAATTTTCGTTGCTGTTCAAAATAGGTAGTGTGCATGTGTGTTTTACGGAATTCTGCTACTGTAATTCAATAATTTATCAATGGATGCCTCTTTCTGGTTAAATGTAAATTTGGAGGAATACAAATTATATACTGTTGCATCTGGAAGTTCCACTCACATGGTGTATTTGGTTCTCTTTGTAGTTTTGCGTTATCAAACTAATACAGTTATTTTTCATGAAAAATAGATATTCATATCATAACTACAGTACCTATAATTTTTATATGCTTTATAAAAATAAGACTTTATTTATATTTTTTATTATATAATTTAGTGAATATGTACATGAATACAGCAATACCAAATAATATGCATAGACTGCATTCTGTACTAAATAAATTTCTTTAAGTTACGGATACAATAGTGCACAATGAATTGTTAATATATGTTGAAGTATTCAAACTTGACTCAATGTCAAAGTAAAAATATTTAATTTTGTTCCAATACAAAAAAAATTTTTTGCTTGGAACACCCGTAGAATCTATATTGTTAAAACTGTATTTCACCATCTGTGCCCTTCCACGACAGAATGATGACAACGAATACTCCTGTTACAGGCCACTCCACCTACCACTGCGCTCTTTCCTCACGATGGGCAGCTTCAGTGTGACCAGCAACATTGCTGCTAAGACCAACTCCTCCACATTACGCTTTATAGCGGAGGATGTGGCTCTGTTTCTGACAGACCGCGTGGGGTCACGCCAGCGAGCTGTCAGCCTGTGCGATGACTACGTGTGCGTGCTGGACTTGGGGCTGTTTGAGCTGTCATTGCGCCTGTGCGATGGTCGCGGCCTAGGCTCAGATGCACCCCGCGTCGACCTGCGTGCCTCTAATGATGTACTGCACCTACGCACATGTGCAGACTCTGCACGGGCACTCACTGAGTTACTGACCTACTTCTCTGCAGATGGAGACTTGGCACCTACGAGGCAGGAGCGTGAGCGGAGCAGTAGCGTGAGCTCAGAGGTGCCAGTGGACAGCAGTGAGGCTGACGCCAGCAGCCTGGAGCATGTACACGACCTAATGGAGGAGGCAATGAAGGAGACCAATGGCAATGGCTCAGCAGAGAAGGCCAGTACGTCAGCGGGCAAGTCTGCCTTTGTGTTGTTAGCTACATTATTCATTATTAATTTAATGTCTCCAATTAATGTCAGAAAGTTTATCAGAAGAAAATCAATGAATTGCAGAGGCACTAACATAAACTTACAATTAAAACTGACAATTACACCCTTAAGATGTGAACCGGGAGTGTTGTGGAAGGTACTTTGGCCACAGAGATTGCTCTAAAAGCCAAAGTAGCAGTTTCCATCCCGTAAACTATGCACAAAATGGCAACAGTTAACACCTTTAGTATGTATAGGGCTCATAACTACTGCACTAAAAACCCTATTGTCATGAATTATGTCATTCGAAGGACTAAGATAGCACCATAACATTTTGGAGCCTTTTAGCCATGGTGCTATGTTCATTAATTATGTCATTCCAAGGACTGGGTGAGTTGGATTTTTACAACTTGGTTTGAATAATGTTGTCATAAATATGTCAATTTCAGTATAAGATTTTTTAACTAAAATTGAATTAGTACTATAAATGGAAATGTGTTCTGTATGTACACAGGTATAACGCACATCTATTATTAAAGCTTCCCCTCCGTATAGTATGGTTTACCAAGGAAAAAAGTTTAAGACTAGTTTCTACCTGTGAGAATAATCGTCTACCTGTGAGAATAATCCTTTCCTTGGCTAAGTGATTCACAATTATATATTATCCCTCCTGCTGACAAGTGAATGGCTATGGTAGGGAAGATAATGTCAGCTGCCAAGTTCCCGGTGGAACCGACACGTGCATCTCTATCCTCCCCTATAGGTGACCAATACCTATTAAAAGGTCATACCTAGAGCACTACTTTCTAACCATTACATTTGACAGCCGCAAAGCAAAAGCTAAATGGGCTGTTTGATCTTCAGGGTCCACTGGGAACTGAAATTTTTGAGTCATGCTGTCCGAAAAGTAAAACGGAAAAATACCCTAATCAACTCACATATATAACTAACTACCGCGTCCACGCTTTATCTTTCTTTCACGATAAAATTTAAGAATGATGGTAACCTATTAACTGCAATTTATGGCCCAGTGCGCTCAACTGTACACGATCTTAGTTTTGGGGAATGCCCGGTAACCAGAAACGTTTCCCGCCACCTCACCCCGAGCGCAGAGGACTTAGTTACGCGACACTGCTAATTCATGTACACACACCACTCATTCAGTTCATTCTCCACACACACACACACACTCATTCAGTTCATTCTCCACACACACACACTCATTCAGATCATACTCTTAGTGACCTCAGTGAGATCCCGTTCATTACACCATGGTTTTCCATTTCCAATTCACATTCCGGTGCCATGTTCCAAGGTCTTCATCGGGTTTTGCTGGACAAGACCTTGTCCTATCCAGGAAGGTGAATCATGATCGGGTTTGTCTTAATCTCTGTGTGACGGAGTGGGAGGGATGTTTATGTGGATCATTCTCTGGTGGAACTCTCCTCTTTTCTGGTTCTTCCAATCCTTCTGTTAGGTGCAGCCAGGAGGGGGGCCTGTAATGTCAGCTGCAACATGATGCTGATATAAAAGAAATATAAAACTGTTACAGGGTTGGAGTGTGACGGTAGCTCTCAGCCCGATCCTTCCTCAGCAAGCCACCAGGAGAGCGGACAGGCAGTCCACATTTAATGTTTTTGTCAATATTTGTTGTCTTTTCTTATGAAGGTTTTTAAAACAGTAATTGCAAGTGAAAAATAATGACAAATTCACTATATTAGTGAAATTTCTGCGGAAGATGTGACGTGACATTAGATAAAGAGGCCTTTTTTGTCATGCTGAGGCTGTACCTTCGACCATTACAGTTTCTGATTGGTTGTGATACCGGTCGCCCATCACCAAACAGTATGCAAGAGACAATGCTTATAACCTTTTATGGTCCATTATTCGGGATTATTTTTTAATGCCAGAATAACCCAAAATAACATACCTAACTCGGAAGGGGCTAACACCCCACTCACCAAACATATTTCAATTGAAAGAGCACCCTCGAAAACTATACTGTAGTAATATTTCAACTTTACTGCACAGTGTTCGAAAATAGAGACAATAAAAAAAACCAAATTGATGAGTGCCTGAAGAGAAACCACAATGAAATTTATAACCTCATATCTTGTGAATCATTGATCCGATTTTAACTATGGATATATCATTGGATTTTGCATTAAATTCTCTATAAATAGAGATCCAAAGGGATCCAATGAAATTGTAAGCATTTAAGAAAAATCAAAAAATGTGAAAATAATAACCAATATATAAAACACATATAAAACACCAATATATGATTCATATCTGAAAAATGCTAAAACCACACTCCCCTGACACATTCCAATGGAAAGAGCACCTCCAATAACTAAAGAAATATGCAACCTAAATTGTACAGTGTGGCAATATGAAAACAAGAAAAAATGTTGAGTGCGCAGAGAGGAAATTTTGTTTGAACTTCAAACCGTCATATCTCGTGCACCATTCACGTGGTTTTAATGATTGAATTATCGTTAGTGTAACAATTTCATAAAAAATGGAAGTTAAAGTTAAAAACTTTTAAGAGACATTCAAAAAAAGTCAAATATCAACAAAGGGTCCCTCCGCAAAAAAATTTCGTAAGCTCAAAAAACTTTTTTTATAAAAGGTGGTCAATATTGGTATCAAGCTATTCAAAACAGAATCTCTTATAACCTTTTATGGTCCATTATAACACAAAATAACATACTGTTACGTGCTGCAGCTGGTGCCGACTCAGCTGCCCAGCACTGTAATCAGAGACCCACCTCGCCTTCCCTCTTCCTTGAACGATGCGCTCGTGGCCTCCTGAATCCCCTGTCTGAGAATCCCATGAATGCCAACAGCGGCGAGACTTGCTGGCGTCACAGACCTCCTCTCGCCAGCTAGAGTTTCCAATACGTTTAGCGACGACGCAAGAATGTTCTGGTGAGACTGGCTGGCGCCTCAGCCCTCCGCAACACATCACGCGAGTTGGGGAAGATTCTAGGTGGCGGCCTAAGACACAATATATATGCTGCCGCAGCCCAGCAGCCAACAGTCTTTGATCGAGGCCGCCTGTCCGAGTGTGTGCAAATGAAGAGAAATTTGGACGCCAACTGGAGATTGTGGGACGACGGTGAGTGAGGTGTTAGTGGCTTGAATGGGAGAGGGTGTGAAACTGACAAGTGAAGCCTACTGTGCATGAAGGCACTTGGAGTACTCTAGAACATTGCGACTGGCGGGACATGGACTAAACTGAGGTGGAACTGAATTGGAAATGTAATACTGATTTTATTGTAAATATTCTAGCTGTCAAATATGGATGCATAAATTATAAAAATCTAAATTGGTTGATACACTCTCTATTGGGACTGATATTTAATTATTTTATTTAATTGATTTCCTTGTGGTAATTATAAATTGTATTAAATTGGAGTAATTAGCTGTGAACAGTAAGTGATTATGTGATTTTGAGTTCAGAGAATTTTGCTGTAGTTATTTTGAATAAAATAAGGAAATTATACTTAATTATTTTATTCAAATAAGACCTCCATCCCTTAATGAACTTGGTATTGCCCACTTAATTTCTAGAAACAGAAATTGTAACACTGGTGTCAGAAGTGGGATGGAGGCATTTTATAAAAATAAAATAACTTATAGTATTTGTTAATATCACGATATTTGAGTAATAGGCCAACAATAACATGCCAGAAGAACGAATTGGCCTCAGATTCATGTCAAGATGAAATCTGCAAAAACACATAATCAATACTGTTAATAATCGTAGAAATTAATATAGTATGCAGAAGATAATTAAACTATTTGTTGAACACAGATACATATCTCAAAACAAGGTAAGAACACAAATAAAACCTAAAAGTCCGGGATCAGTCCGCACCTACTACTTTAACCTACTCGCTCAGCATTTAACATTTGAATGGGAAACTCCACAGCAGCTCTCCGTATCTCTATACGCTGCCGCTATATGCTGGATCCTTATCACCGGATGTACTTCCTAGCCCCACCAAGCCGCCACTTCCCCGGACACGAATCTGAGGCGAATTCGTTCTTCTGGGTATTACCAGAGGAAGGTTTATCATAATAGTGTGTCTTTTACTAAAGATGTCAATAAAAATGATAGGTCTTGGACAGTTAAGATCCTCGATATAGAAGAGAGTTATATTTTGTTGTTTTTTTTTATACAGTTTTGGTCTTCAAGGAATAACTGCTAATGCTGGCAGTGGTTTGTTGTAAATGTGTTTCTTCAGAAGGTCTCATGTCAAGAAGGAGTCTGCACCAAAGGATATTAGTGAGATTGATCCAAACAGGATATTCTGTTGGAAGATTTTTCCAGTTCATGAGGGCAAAATGGACAATACTGCTGTAGTTAACGTTTTTGGTAATGCGTCTATGTATTAACATAAGAAGATGAAGATGGAACTTGGTGATCAGATTTAGTTGCATCGGAAATTAGTTGGTACTACTGGCAACATGCATTATCTTGTTTATGTGGAATTGTTTTGCAGTCCTTAATTGTGTGTAATTTATTATTTTAATGAAATTTATTACTTTATTTTGTAAATAAATGTTTTGTAGGTACAAAATGTAAGGCTGTTTTTGTCTTTATATATATATATATATATATATATATATATTTGAACATTTATTTTATGCTATTAAATATTCAGAGTGATATAAATACACATCAAGGACATCACACTAGATACTCAAAATGTGCACCCTTCAAAAATCCTATTATTAAAATTAATAGCGATATTTATGGAGCTTCCTTAGGGAAACGTCCAACATGGTATACAGAAATATATATATATAACATTAGATTGACAAAAGACATGCAAGAAGAGTTAAATTCATTCCCCCCCTCTTTACCTCTCGATGTGATCCCTTTAACATTCCCAAAAAGGGTATGTTTGTTAAGTTGGTGGATCAAATGTTTATATTGCCAACATGTTTGCACTTGTGTGTGTGTTGCATGAAACAGGATGTTGTTATCAGTTGCAATAGTGCATTGCGCTTGGTTGTAACTGGAAGTTGTTTATTACCCGGAAGTGGCGGCTTGGTGGGGCCCGAGATTACATCCGGTGATTAGGTCCCAGCATGTAGCGGCAATGAATAGAGATACGGTTCGTTGCTGCCCAGTTTCCCATTAGCATGTTAAATGCCGAGCGACGGTAAAGTAGTAGGTGCCGGCTAATCCTGGACTTTTCTGTTTTCGGTTTTTTTGTGTTCTTACCTTGTTTTGTGGTATGATAAGGTCCCAGCACATAGCGGCAACGAATAGAGATACGGTTCGTTGCCACTTGGTATAGCCCACTTAATTTATAGAGAGAAAAATTGTAACAATACTTAAATCGGAAACTGACTGCTAACACCCCACTAACCAAACATATTTCAATCAAAAGTTTGACAATGTTCAAAAATAGAGACAATAAAAAAGACAACAAAAAAAATCCAATGATTAGTGCCTATAGAGAAACCACAATGAAATTTAAAACCACGTATCTTGCTATTTTAATGAATGATATATTGTTCTATTCCTCTTTAAATTCTTTTTAAAAAGAGATTTGAAAGGATCCAATTATATTCTAAACATTTAAGAGAAATCGAAAAATGTCAAAATAATAACCAATATATATAATATATATCTCGGAAATGGCTAACACCACACTCCCCAGACACATTCCAATGAAAAGAGCACCTCCGAAAACTAATGCAATATGCAACCTAAATGTTACAGTGTGGCAAAATGAAAACAATAATGAAGGAAAACTAGATATTGAGTGCCCAGAGAGGAAATTTTGTTTGAATTTCAAACCATCATATCTTCGTGAACCATTCACCTGATTTTAATGACTGAAATATCATTAGATTCCTCTCATAGTTTTATAAAAAAAAAATGGAAGGAAAATAAATCCTATTAAGTTAAAAAGTTTTAAGAGAAATCAGAAAAGTAAAATGTCAACACTAGGTCCCCGCTGCAAAAAATTTTTGTAGGCACAAAAACTTTTTTCAAAAAAAGTTTATCAATATTGGTATCAAACTACACAAAACAGTATCTCTCATAACCTTTTATGTACCATTATTCTGAATTATTTTTAATGCTCGAATAACCTATAACAACATACTAACTCGGAAACGGCTAACACCCTACTCACAAAACATATTTCAATCGAAAGGGCACCCCAGAAAACTAATATTTAACCTTAATTGCACAGTGTTCGAAAAAAAAGAAAATAAAAAAGAAAACCCAAATGATGAGTACCTATAGAGAAACGTTTACGTGTGCCCAGGTTACTAATATATGGCACGGTCGTTATGGTTTTGGTATGTGCAGATCAGCACACATTTGGTGGTTTTCTTTACTCTAGCAGACGTTTCCGACTGGAAACCTTCATGGGGGACAATGCCATACGGGACGGAATAAAGTTTGTGATAGCCTTGTTGACTAGTCTGGGCTGACTAGGGAACGGTGGTCGTCTGCAGACTGGAGTCGCTGGTGTAGTCAGTTGGTGTTGAAGCAATGGCACAGTGTAAGCCAACACGGTACCTCAGGTTCCAGATGGCTACCTCTGGATTCCAAAACCTCGGGTTGTAGATCCCGAGACATTTCTCTGACCCATGCACCAAACCACTCTAGACAGGGTGGTAGTCCGTGTGCGTACAGGTAGGTGGAGTGAAAACAGTACAATCATGCATCTCTCTAGTAGCCTTACTAAGGTGGCACGGTCTCGTTCCTCCTGTCGGCCCGCTGTGGGTGGAGCTAAACCATCCCATTGCTTGGCAGCAAGGTGAGCAATCCTTTGCTCCTCCCTCCGTGAGCCGTGCCTTACCTTGAATGGCATAGTGTGTCCACCATTGCTGAACGATACAGGTCGAGCACCCGGATGCGAAGTACAACCCTACAATAGTGTATTCCCAGTAGTCACTGGTAGCACGAGCCCGGGGCTTCAGAAGGCCCCCCACTACTGACGGGCAAACTAAAAGCGTTGAAGCCGTGTGATATCTAACCAAGTCTAGGCCGTAACACCTAAGCAAATACCCCTGCCAACACCTAGGTGCTCCAGTAGGGATACAACTGAAGCATACTGTCTCTCCCTGGTTGGAAGAATTCCTAGTGGTTGGGGCTCCTCTGTTCTATCCCTCCAGCACCTAGGGGCTCCTGTGGGGATACAACAGGCGGCTATCTAACTCCTACCAAGTAGATGGGTTGTTGAAAGAAACCTACGCAATCCAGGTGTAGGCGACCTGGTCTTAGGCTATTTGGGAACTGAACTAAATGACTGTAGATTGATTAAATAAAACAAACTAACTAGTTAACGGAATGACTAGAAGAGACAGTGAAGTTAAAGTCCACTGCTCTAGCAGCAGGGTGTGTTGAATGTTCACGTTACCACAGAAAAGCTTCTGATAACTGGTCGGCAATTAGTGTCATTGGAGCCTCTGGTAGCTGTGGCTGCAGAAGCCTATGGTGATGGCAATGGTAGGAGCTGCTGGTTGCTGCTGAATATAGTTGACATCAATGACGGCAGCCTCTGGTGGCTGCTGCAGGCTATTGAAGTCAGTGATAACAGCCTCTGGTAGGTTGCTGAAGAGTTTGAGGCCCCAGCACTGGAAGTGATGGAGCGAGCTCTAAAAGCTGGAAGACACACTTGCAAACCCGGCGTGCACGGACTTATATATAATCAGAACTGCAGGTGCGGCGGCGGATCGCAGGGGGGTGTGACATCCCTCTGTTGTGAGTCCGGAGTGGAGGTGAGAACCCTCTAGTCATCACTCGGCTTCGAGAATTCTTGGTGGCGCTCGGCCGTGCCCCGAGGCTGCTGACAGCTTGTATGCACTTAGGGAGGGGAGGGTGGTGTGCTCGCTAGTTGTGTAACCTTGATATCCACGTGTTCGGGCGCCCTCTAGGGTTGTGGTGACCCACACCGTCCGTGTAGAGGTTTGCAGGTTCGACTCTCACGTGGGTTGAAGTAGGAATACTTGACGTGATATGCAATGAGTGGTAATCGTTTAAGTAGGATGAAAAAGCGGGCATGCATCATCATTAATTAAATTTAAAACTTTGTATCTCACGAACCATTCACTATATTTTAATAATCATAATATAGTTGGATTCCCCTTTGAATTCTCTATAAAAAGTGATTGAAACAGATTCTATTAAAATATAAACAGTTAAGAGAAATCACAAAATATGAAAATTACCTATATATAATAGATATATCGGAAATGGCTAAGACCACACTCCCCGAACACATTCCAATGGAAAGAGCACCTGCAAAAACTAAGGGAATGTGCAACCTAAATGGTACAATGTTACAAAATGAAAACAAGAAAAATGAGAAATTAAAATTTGAGTGCCCAAAGAGGAAATTTTGTTTGAACTTCAAAACATCATATCTCATGAACCATTCTCTGGATGTTAATGATTGATGTATCGTTAGATTCCTCTCAAAATGTTATAACAAAAAGTGAAAGGGTAAATAAATCTGATTAAGTTAGAAATCTAAAGACATTTTCAAAAGTCAAATTTTGGTAAAGGGTCCCCCCTGCAAAAAAATTTTGTATGCCTGAAAAACTTTTTTCAAAAAAGTTGGTCAGTGGTGGTATCAAACTATTGAAAATGGTATCTCTTATAACCTTTTATATTCAATTATTCAGAATTATTTTTTATGCTAGAGTAACCCAAATTATCCTACCTAACTCAGAAGGGGCTAACACTCCACTCACCAAAAATATTTCAATCAAAAGAACACGCTTTAAGTTCTCAATTTAAAAAATATATATTTAAAGAGACCGAATTAAATTGTAAACATATAAGAGATATTGAAAAATGTCAAAATAATAACCGATATATATTTATACTACATATCTCGGAAACTGTTAAATATTGGCTAAATGTATATTGGTTCTTTCACAGAGATTTTCCTAGAGTGAAAAATCTGTTAATACTGATAAAATCCGTTAAAACGGCAGGTCTGTGTTACAGTGTTTTCCAAACTTGTGAATGCCAGTGTAATAAGACACACATTTTATTGGCTTCTCAATTATTAGTTCCCATTATTTATATTTTACAGGTTTTCCCATTTATTTATTTTGGTCCTGCCAAAAACAAAAAAATTCTTACCGCATTCGACCATTGCCAGTTCCCCCTCCCCCGTAACGTCCGTTCATTCGCCAAAGAGTGCATTCAGCAATCTTTTTGAAGTCTATGGGAATACAAAACAATGCGGATACAGAGTCAACTGCTGGTACTATCAATATTATTGTTAACTTCCCGCAGCAGAACACTAAACAATAGTATTAGAATAAATTAAAATTAAATTTTACTCAATTTCAAGAATTAAATTAATTTAAAGTTAACATTTAATCATAAATTAACTTGTATAATTGTTCTTAATAACATCTTTAGGGTTGTTTAAACAAACCTGCATTTTGTGGTTATGAACTGTATTTCTCAACTCTTGTGGACCCGAGACTCAAGTCCTATATTTTTGTGAATCAGGATAATATGTTACTGCAGCAAAACATAATTTGCTGGATTTGTGAGAAAATGAATAAAATTCACTAGTGGTATTAAGGATCGAAAAGTATTGAGTAAGAATCGAGAATCTGAATCAACAATGTTGAATTATCCCTTCCCTAATTCAACTCATAATTTTACAACCTATTACAATTCTATGGAAAAGGTTGTTATTTTGAAGGGTCGTTACTGGAATTCAGATTAATTTTGAGTCTCCCTCCAATGCCTGTATAGAAATATTATCCCAAAATTTTACTTAACGATGTTTTTTTTGATTTACTCTTCGAAAAATTTCACATTATATAGTAAACCGTAATTTCAAAAGGTGTCATGGTTCCTGAGAATGACTTTGTAAAATCCAAAATATCTAATTTTAACCCTTAAAAATCCAGAAATTTAATTTTGTGTTTTTTTTTTCATGAAGTCCTTGTTTAATCATTTCTGGTATATAATTAATTTACTGTAGGACCCACTGTTAAGTCTACTTACGATTTCCAGGTATAAGATTGTTAGTAGGGATGGGCTAATGCCAATGAACTGGCCGATACCATGACTATTGGCATCTGCAGCATCTAAAAATTATTTACATATTATTATTCACCCATTAGTAGCACTTAGATTACTTCAGTAGCATGTATGTAGCACCTACCAACTCTATGTCAAAGAGCGTGATATTGTTCACTGTGCGAGGGCTCGTAATGCAGTGGAATCTCATTGTTGCGATCCCGTTTATTTTGTTTTCTGGTACTAGTAGTTCTTTTTTGACAGTGCCGACAAATATCCTTTATGAATAACGTTAAATAATCCTGCATGCTATATCTTGTAAAGCATTAATTAACGCCATCCATCGATCAGATATTCTGTCCATTACCCAAAATATATTTGGAACATTTGGTTTTCGATGATTTGTTCCTGTTGTTTATGTTTTACCATATTTCCTATTGGTAATTCACCAAAGATGGTGTGCATCATTCGTTTTTGAACACTGTGAATGCGAAACAACGTGGATAATCGACAACTGGTGCTATCGATAATATTTATATAATTATTATAATAAGTTTTTTGTATTTTATTTTCTTCTTATGTCTTTCCTGCATTCATATGTTGGCAACAATTAGAAAGCAAATTGCATTATTTTTCTTGTTACACGTTTACTGCATTCGTAGTTTGGGAACAATAAAAACAAATTACACACTCTATGACACTGTATTCAACTATCTATGGTGGTGTTATTGTAAACGGAATTTGAATGGTAATAGCTGTGGCAATATTTTGATGGGTGTAATTATTATTGGAAACTGTGAGCTACGGTATTGGTTAGAATTTCAAAAGTTTGAATAAGACTCTGCAAATAATAATTGGCAAAAATTGTCACAAATAAATCTGTTGTAATATGAACTGAGGGATTGAGTATGGCTCGGCCGATGAAGAAACACTAGGCGAAAATATTAATATCAATAAAAATAACATTTTGCTCTATTTCAAGTGAATATTTAATATTAAATTGATTTCAACAAGTTCTTTATAATATAACTATAATAAATAGTTTAATATTATATCTACTAGCACCTAACGTTTGTGTTATCACATAACAACTCTTATATGAAAAATTAAATCTTGACAACACAAAAATAGCTATACTTATATGTTAAAAATTAGTTTTAATCCAATATAACATGTCTCAAAATGTGTTCTAAATTTACACCCCAAAGAGCCTTGTGGTTTATTAAATTTATTAGAATAATAAAAACTATAACTTTGATGCATTCTCTCTCCCTCGCCCTCTCCTTTTGCGTTTTCCTTTTTTTCGTCTCCTTCTCCTCTCGCTTTCTGGCGAGTCAACCTCCTATTTACCTCCTTCCTACCTATGAGGGAGGTAGAAAAGAATGAGGGGGGAGCTCCTAAAGTTTAATTGAAAATGCTGATTTCCCTCCGGTCAGAAAGGAAGCCTTCGGCGGTGAATGAAAGTTTGATGGATGTTATGCGTGGCGGGTCAGGGTTTGGCCCACGTCGGGGTCCTTGCTGAGATACCGCCTAACAGAAGGGTGATAGGAAGTCGGATAGGAATCAAACCCCAGGGTGAGCTTGACTGTAAATGTCTCCCTCACAAGGAACATAGCCTTGCACACAGTGAAGACTGCCAAAATCTGGGTTGCCAGCTGTCCAAAATAAATTAAGCAATGGCTTATGAAAGATAAGGAGGTCAACGTACGCAAAATGTAATTAGTTGACTCTCCTTCGGATGCTTCCTACTCAGCATCCTGTTTGCGATATAAGTGCCCAAGGGGAGATGGTCTCGTGTGCTTGTGCAATGGGATGTATGTGTGGGGTGGGGAAGCTATCTGGTATTTCGGTATAGTTGGGGGTGGAATTGTGATTCTAACTACCATCCCGGCGGCGATGCGGGTGGTACACGTAGTTACATGTGGACGATTGACTGCCGAGGTTGGGGTAGGTGGTTTTTACTACAGGTATGGGCTTTTATGGGTAGTAGTAGCCTACGAATTCGTAACTAGACCACTGCAGCAGATACCCAGCCCGGAGTCGAGTTTGGACTCGTGAACGCATGCTATTAGGGGCAAGATGAGGCATGGTCCTGGTGCACTGACTCCGGCACTGGCGACTGGGGTGAATTATCTGGGACTGTGTTGTCTAACTGGGGGTTGTTGGAACTAGATGATTCTATTTCGAGAGCCTATCGGACCTGGCAATATAGTCAGCTTTGGCGTCCACCTGACGTTTTCCTTATGAGGATACTGAGTCAGAAATGCTAACAAAACTCTCTTACAATAAAATATACTAGGCTCTCTCACTATATCACAAAACTCACGCCTCCCCTAGCCGTCAAATGATAGTCCTCGGGGGAATGACTTCTCAGTCACTCAGAGACCCTACTGATGCGAATGACGAGCTAGAATTGGAGTGCGTCCGCAGGCAAGTGTGGGTGTTCCAGACTCGCCCAGGTATCAGAGTATGTCTTTGCAGACTAGAGATGATGATACTGAGGAGCTCGGCCCATTTGCACTTGTTCCACAGAGAGAACTTTAAATTTATGTTGAGCCAAATTAGTCAAAGTAATCTTACATAAAGAACAGCTCAAATGTAAAATTGACAAATTCAACAAATTTAAATATTTTTATGTAGCCTTTATTTACACTTTGAGAAAACACTAGGGAACCTGATTATTTTATAAAATAGCTTAGTTATTACTTTATCCATTTGATGCCAGGTGAAGGCAAACCTGGTTATTAGTTTCCCAATGTTTAGTAATTCAAAATTCTATCGCTTTTGATAGAGAGGTACTTAGACTGAGGGGTCAGTTTAGATGTAGCGACGGCCTGCTACCGCGGAGTCAAGGAAGACGGAGGTAATGGGTGCAGGGTGCGGGCATCGTGGTTAACTGTGGAGCACTTGTTGCTGGAGCTGGAGTGAGCATTTGCAAGCTGTAGGCTAAGAGAGGTGGTTGTCTTCTCAGACCCAGGAGAGCCCACTGACCATTGAGGTCGCTGGGCCGACGAACTCTGGCAAAAGTGTTTCGTTGGTTTCCTTATACAGTCCAAATTCCATCTTGGTGCTCTCCCAGGGGTGGGGAGGTTGTAAACCTCACGACACAGGGGCTGGCTATCTTCGGTAACAGGCGACGTTGCACATTTCTTATCGCTCTGAGTGGAGGCTGACGACAGGTTTGCCTCCTCTGCCCGGGGGTCGGCAGTAGTGACATCACTGACCGCAGGGGTGCTTTGATTCTGTGGCGATTTTTTTAACTTTCTTATTGGAATCGGCTGGTCCGTGGTTCGTCGGGTAAAACAATTTTTATGTTTAGGGGTTGGCTACTACATGTTGGAGTCTGGGCTGGCAGAACAATCTCATAATTAATCACATTAATTATGTCCATGTCTGTAGTTGTCCAGCGCGTGGAATCAACCATGTAGCCACTTGAAATTAAATGTGCCACTTCGGACTTACCCCATGCTTCTCAGCGCTTGCTGGAGGGGCAGAGTTGGCCTGTAGAGTATGCTGTGCAGCAGCGTGGCATGGATCAACTTCATTTAAAATAATTTCTATTACATTTTCTATGTAGGTGTTAAAAAGTCATATACATTTTCTGTCTCATTAAAATCAATCAAGGTAAATTAAGTTTTTCATTCCATTTTTTGGCACGCCATTACCCATAAAATCAGTCTTTATAAAATCTACTGAATTTATATTAAAATTATATACAGTATTTGATATCTGACAATTCCAGTATTTCCCTTGTCTTTTCAATCCCACCTTGTTTCAATTCAGATATTGCCAGTCTTTCCTGTAATGTTCCATAGAGCCTGAGTGCTCCCATACTCATTCTATTCTACTTGTCAGACACTTCACCCTCCGTAGAACTCGTGACCTTTCACTTGTAGTTGCTATAGTCCATCACAGCCATCAACCCCTCCAGCAGGGAGGAGATTAGTGATGCCAGTTCAGATCAGCTGTCAACCGCCCCTCCTGCCTCGCTGGAGATGTAGCGGGTTCACCCAATGGGGGAGTAGGTCACGTTTCAGTGACCCACCTCCTTGCCACACTTAGAATGTATGTTTGCGTAGTGGTGGGAGGTGGTAAGGTAAGCTCACATATATCAATATGCAAACAACACAATTTCATTGGAAAGTAAGATGGTTACCCCTGAAAATGTTTACACTGGAAAAAAATAATTTATCAGATATGCAGCAGGATTGTAGACCAAAGTATTTCGTAATTGATGATAAATATATTATTCTGGTATTTAGTTCTTAATAAAATACTAACAATAATGAAAAACCTATCTTTATAGTTAGTAAAATATCTTTGCATTTCAACAAAATTTAACTCAGACCTATATAGTAAACAGTGCTGGCACTTTAAAATAGTAAACTAGTATGTTTACTGCCCATCAATGTACTTTAACATTAACTGCTAAAATATAATCAATGAGACTGAGATGACATTGTCATGTGAAGATAATGGAAGAAGACAGGATACCATGGAGGATACATGAAATGTGTATGCAGGGCAAAAGGCCATTTTACATTTGTAAAAGTAACAAATAAGCTTCTGTGATAGTTAGTTTCTTCATATAAATATAGTTATTTAATTTAATACATAGATAAACCTGACATCAAATTGTCGTCACTTGGAAAAATTTTTGATGTGTTCTACCACAGAACCTGGATTTCCTGTTGATTGTATACATCCAGCACATATCAATGAGATATTTGAACTCAACTTCAATATATTCAGTGATGTACAGAACAAGATGTGTGGGCTTTGGCAGATGTGTAGGTGATCCAGTTGCTCGCTTGAAGCTGCATATGTGTAGGCTCCATGTTCCTGTGTTACAGAAACCGGCAAGCGAGAAGACGGTGGCAGTGGTGTGGAAGTGTTCTTCTTCCCAGATGAGAACTATCACCCTCCACCTACCTTCAATGAAGACGACGAAGATTCAGAGAACGATTTTTGTTTCATTGAAAAGGAAGCCGGCTTGGGGAAGCCGGTGAGTATCTCTCTCTGTGTGCTTGATGTAACAATAGTGTCCCGTCTCTGCAGCTGGTCTGCCCCTCATGGCATGCCAGCAGTCATGCTAACCAAGAACTTGAATATCTGGGCGTGCATGAGGAGCAAGTTGGTTGAAATTGTTGAAATTACAGATTGGTCGATTCGATCCTCCTTGTTGTGTGGACCACTTATTCTGCATAAAGGATTTAAAATAATGATTGATCAATCTTTCATATGTAGTCTTGCAGAATTACTGTGTTTACCAGTGTACCATCTGCACATTTTTTCTTATAACGGAACTTGAATAGTAAGGGTGTGGGTCCATGAAGATTAAGGTTTTGTAGAAAAATACATAAATGAAAATACAATTGACTCCATATCTACAATTTTTCAGAGGACAGCCAAAAAATTTCCATGCATGCGGAATTTCAGTAGATAAGTGGTCTGACATGTACATCATTAAAATATAATTTATGACCTTATTACATTTACTTCATTTTGAGTATAATGAGACTTGTACTTTGCATTATCTGTGAATAATGTTTAGCTAACAAATGTAATAAAATAGGGGGGGGTGGGGGGGAGTGCATGTGTGTGCAGGTGGTGGTGTGTGGGTGTTTTTTTTTTTTTTTTTTTTTTTTTTTTTTTACTTCAGCTTAAAACAATCCATACAAGACCACACGAGCCAATCATAACCACTCTTAGCTGCACAACTAGTAAGGAGACAGCTTGACTATCATTGGCTATGGCAGACAAATAGTCAAAAATGATATAAACCCATGTTTTTCCAGTCTCCTTGTTAGTTGCACTTATGTTCTCCGACCCTGTGTGTCATTGCCTGAAGATGGGAACAACAATTCCAGAAACATCACATTCTGTCGGTTCTGGAAAAACTACTGTGTTTGTGGGAGTTTTGTCTTTATGTTTGTTTTATTTGTGTGAGAACTAGACTATGTTGTCTTCGATGTGCTGTCTGTTGGTAGTACATAGTTTTTCATATACATATATTGTATATAAGTTTTCCGCATTTAGATTGCTGTCCTGTTTTATTTGACTGGATTCCTTTGTGGATTGTTCTGCCTTTGTGCATATATATTCTTGACTACAGCATATCTAGCTTGCATTCTGTTGTGTCTAGTAAAACTGCTGTGTTTGGGTGCGTTTCCTTTGTTGTGTTGTATTTTTTTTTCCTAATTATTTTGTCAGTGTTGTCCTAATTTTTTTCAAGCACGTTTCTAGCCTCTGGGGTTTTCTGTTATCATTTGGTTGTGTACATAGACATATATTTTTTGTAATTAGTTGCTGTTCTGTTTTTTTACCGTTCCCTCATGGAATTTCCAGTGTTTTATACATATACTAGCTGTACCGTCGCCTGCTTTGCTGGGGATTGATTTAGTTTGAAAATTATTTTTTTTGTATTAGGAAATTTTAAATTTACATTTTAAAAGTAAATAACTTTGAAATTAAAAATTTTTAGTTAGGATTATTATAATTTAGTAGCTAGTTAAATTCTTTAAAAAAAATAGTCTCTGTACATCTAATTATTTTGCCTTAATTGCAAGTTAAAGTAGCCTGCCATCGCTTCACTCAAGTTTTATGGAGTTGATATATTTCTTGTTATATTTCTAACCACTGAGCCACTGTGGCCTCACATGAGAGTGCTGTGGCCACTGGGCCACTGAGGCCCCACTTGATATATTTCTATCCACTGAGCCACTGCTGGCCCACTTGGGATCGCTGTAGCCACTGGGCCACTACGGCCCCACTTGGGATTGCTTTAGCCACTAGACCATTGCAGCCTCACAATCACCTGAATGTTTGTTTCTCTTTGGAGGTAGTGGTGCTGCCGACTGAAGCTTGTTTACTTGGCGTGGCGAGGATTGGTGGTCTCCTTGATGACTCATAGTAGACGGCTGACATCTGTGAGTGAATGAATGGGACTGCACAACGAGGGGTTTGGGATGCCAAGAGGGGGTTCTTCACTCCTTGAGAAAGCTTCTAATGTGGGCTGAGGAGGGCTTTCAAGTTTGATCAAAAGGGGGAATAAAGATGTTTGCAGTAGGGAGGGCTGAGGTCCCTCTGTAGGGCAGGCGGTATGAACTTGGCCCCGCTCGCTTACACTACTGCCGAAGGCAGTTGGAAGTATGGTTATGCAAGTAGAATTAAATTTGGAGATGTATGCAGCTCTTTTCAACCTTCTTCGCACACCTCTCTTCCAGGAGTACGGCATAAGGGAAGAGGAAATAATACAACTTTGTGAAAGATAAGTCGGTAACTCACGTCCCTATTGTGTACTTCGGAGTAATCCCAGTCTTGTAATGAAAGGGGTACTCTGTGTTCCCTTTCTCCGGCCCTAAGGAGAGCAGTGGACAGAACGTGGATTACTCAAGTCACTTCGTGACAGGAATACCCAGATGTGGTATCCACAGGGGGTCGACCAATCTAAGTTAATTCTAGCTCCATTCCAGCCCCCTAAAGAAGCGGTAGTGGAGTGTGTAATAACCCAGCTGTTCGGTTCACATGGTGGAGGAATTCCTAGTGATATAGGCTCTTCCAAATTCTACCAGCTTGGCAGAGCTTGGTGGGCCACTTACTGGGTGAATTTAGCATTGTGCTGATTGTTTTGGCGGATTCACTTTGGCGGAAGTGCTTATGTAGGAACAGTACTTCTAGAAAATAAGTATACAGAGAATAGTTTCAAACTCAGATGTATTATTATGTGAGTAATAAAACCCAGTGGCCCAACACCATCTCCTAAGCTAATTAAGCTTGACACGGAAGACCAGCCTATCATAAATGGCAGGTGAAGGCAAGACCTGGATCAAAAGCTAAGGCAAAATTTACTGATTGCGATGTTAAAGTAATTTAGAACTTTAGCCTAACTATCCTTGGTTGTTCTGAAGGAACAGAAACGGGGTGATCAACTACGAAAGGGGTAGCGTCGACAATGCCAACACTGTCCAGTGAGGCAGGAGATGTCCTCAGATGACGTCGTCATGACCGTTACCGGGTTCTGGGGTCGATTCAAGGGGTTGGTATGGAGAGACCAACGTCTTCATGAACCTCCGGAAGTTCGAGTCTACCAGAAGCTTTTGAATCTGTGGTGGCAGCAGCAGTGGACGTACCACCCTGATGGCTACCTCCAGACCTGTACAAAGGCGGTGGAGGAGCAGAGACTGAAGATTTCTGGTGGTGCCAGTCCTTACTAATCTCGTATAGGTGCTCGGGGGCCAGAGGTTTGTGTAGAGATAGCTTCTGTCACAAGGGTTGAAAATTCGAAGGTGCTGATGTGGTGATATAATCCCTTATCTTCGGACTCTGCTGGAAGCGATGGGTGCTGCCCTCTCTCACCATGCTGAGGAACTAGCGTGGCCTTGGTTGTCTGGATCTGTGGATCAGTCAGACAGTACAATCTGGTTTTTTTTTGGGGGGAGGTGGGGTGACGTGACATTTCTGGTCAAACAGTACTAGCTAGGATCACATATCTATAGTCGCTTCTGACATTCTGCCATTACCCTGTAGGCATATGTCCCATCTCTTCAGTACTATGTGGGGTAATGACTTGCCAAAGGGTTGAGCATTGCGCTCAAGATGGGGTGAAGTTGTTTTGTAGAATGCTCATCAAAGATGTGGATTGCATCATGCATCGACGCTCAGGACCATCGACAACCGACATGGTGTTACAGCATGGAATTCAATACCTGTAGTGTAATGGTAGCACGCGTCTGTACGTAATGTGGCATTAAACTTTCTTATAATATATTTTTTACACCAGCCAATCGGGAGTGCCATGGATATTTTTGTTCCCGCCTTTTTTTTTTTCTGTTTCCTGCCGAGATAGGTGTTTTCAAAATAGCAGCTGTACTTTATAATAGCAGCCACAAATATGAATGAAACACGTTCAGCTTGTTGAAATATGTGAACAAATCCACTTCATTTTTACAACGCAGCTCAGAAAACAATTAGATTATGCCGATTGTAAAGAGTGTATTATTTTTTAGACTGTTTTATTTCTGTTGCACTCTGATATTTATTACGTTTTTGATTGTGGACCCTTAAGGATGGTTAACGGTATGTCAGAAATACAGTTCCATTACATGACATTTTAGCTTTTAAAGAACCATTTTATTACTTTAAAATTGTGGATTAATTTTTCTAACATTTATTACATATTATCGTTTATCGTTGGTGAATTTTAATTCACCGAGAAAATTAAATTCCTATGGCTTATTAGTAAGTGACTTCTGTTTCCTTCGGCATGTGCGTGCATGCGAATAAACCAAATTTCATTAGTCTTTTTAACACGTGACATTTTAATACGCAAGTGATGAACGGTGTCCAAGGCCACACAACAGCTGTGCCCTCCTGCCAACACCCACCCTTCCCCTAGCTGTAGCTAGCATACTATACTCGTATGCCCCCACCTCCCTTCATGATAAAACCACGCTCGGCCTCCGTGGCCAGGTGGCACAGACGGCAGCAGCAGCTTTCTGTCTGCTCGTGATATTTCACTATAATTAAAGAAAAGTGAGTACTTACTCTCTGTACCGTAGAAGGATGCTGTGGGTAAAACAACATATCACAGAATGTTTCTAACGACACTGATAACAGGATGCAGAAAGATGGTAAACCACCGACGCTTTGCCTTATATACTGTTCTGCCCTCCCTTCCCTCCAGGTCAAAGATTTGGCTTGATCAAGATCAGTCTTCAGCAGAGCTTTCTTGAGTTAACATTGTATTTCATGCTTGACCATTTCCCTCCCATGTCATCCTCCCCACTCCAAAATATTTTGTCTCAAGCATGAGGCGGTTTTATTGGATGTTGAGTTTTAGGAGGGAGGAGGAGAGCCAATCAACATCATTATAATATCTGGCGGCGAAATGATACATCGGTGAATAATACGAATTGGTAGCAGATTGGTACATAGGGAAATAGTTGGGGGTGCATAGATGTTATTTTATTGGTTGATGGATCTTGCACCCACATGTGACTCCGGTAACACGGAGCCTCTGCACTTCACTACATCAGTATAACATAAGACACTACGTCGCTGCTAAGCACGCGCAGTGTCGCTACGGCAGCGTAACTTAAAGAGCTGACTGCAACCCTGACAGGCACATGCTTCGTGTACTCAGCACAACACTACGTTTGTTGAAGCAATAACCACCTGACTCAGGCTCTGCGCAATTACTGCTTTGTTATGGAAATTTTAGAGACTGCTCATGACTGAAGGCAAACTGCAATGCTTACTCGTAACAGATAAATCACGACTGACACCTGGCCTTTGTGCATCATGGCAGCTACTCTCGTCAGCGTAGCTGCTCTCGTTAGTACGCGCATGCACGTGTGTACTGAGTCTTTCCAGTTTGCTAAAACATTCAACCTTCTACAATTGCAATCGCAGCAATGACCCACTCATTATTTGTGTTTTCTAGGGAAACAATTTAAATCCAATGTCGCAGGTCGGTGGGTTTTTTTTTTTTTTTTTTTTTTTTTTTTTACGGAGAATAAGTACGTTCCCCGATGCACTGGGTACGAAAGCGGCAGCGCAAAACTATTTTATTTTTATTAAAATAATGTCCAGGCAACATTACTCTATTGCTTTTTTTTTATTACATGAAACAACTAGAAAAATGGAATTATAATCTGCAGCAATGCTCTAAATCGATATAATTATTAAAAATCCGAGGTGGTGGGCCGATACTTTTTAATTTTTTTATTGAAATAATTTTTTTATTAAAATATTTTTTATTAATATAATTTTTAATAGAATATTTTCTAGTGATGTAGGGGGCGGGTGGGGGGGGAGAACATCCAACATGCATCAAGCCCTGGCTGTGACGCCTACAATTATCGCGGATCGCAACAACCAACATGGCCACCAGCCGTGCCTACCAAGATGGTGGATGGATCCTGGATCCTGCTGCCAGATTCCATGCCCCAAAACCAGCATATATAAACTACTAGTGTATATCAGTAAATTTCTTTCAGTTTATGGAAGTTTCAAGTCATAGTTGAAACTTCTGAAACAGGTAGAATTTGTTGTCCTTTATATGATGACTAGAATTTATTTATTTCTTTATGTTTGGTAAAATACTAAAAAAATGTTTTCTACAAAAAAAAATTCACTATTTAAGGGGCTTTCTACCCACCACCTGAGAAAGAAAAAAAATTTTTTACCAGTAAAGTATGGGAGAGGGATTGGTACAAAAAATAGAGTACAACTTTTCCATGTGTGTCAATGGAATGCCCCTAACAGAAATGTTAACATTTTTTTAAGTTTTTCTCTGCGTTTCATTAAACACATACCAGCATGTAATGAATTAGATTAAATTTAAAATATGAAATTAAACTTGCAAATTGCCATTTATTTATTTCTTGTGCAACCCATTGAAATAATTTATTTTCATGTGTACTTTAAGGAATTATTTTAGAAGTATTGTTGCAATGTACAACCATTAATGACACTGTAAAAGTTAGATATTTCTCATTTTTAATTTAATTTAATTTACAATATAACATCAATGTGTTTAACAAGAAACAAGAACTGACAAAAATAATAACTATAATTGTAATTTAAAAATCTACTATTAGCATATAGTTTATTGTAAAATTATTTCATTCCATATTTTTATACTACAGATTGTGTATAATTGTAGCACACTTGTATTACTAATGTATGCTTTTACTCATAAATAGTGGACTGAGTAGCAAAAATCACTGGGCCAGTCTCTTACATGAGGAAATAACAGCTTACACATTTGCAGACATTCACATATTACATTAAAAATGTAACAACAAGTGTGACATTTTCATTAAAAAAAATTACTATCTATTATATTTGTATGATTTAAATTTGTTAAAGAGTTTAACTGCAAATACATACCCCTAAGTGTAAATAAATATTGCAATCACTGTCATCTTTGGCACCATGGAAATTGTTTGAAAGTTATTACTATGCAAAGTGTGGGTCAGTAAAAATAAACAGGAAGTACCTATTTAAGCATATCAACTATGGTAATCCAGTGGTCAGGGCTGATGGGGTGTGGGGTGTTATACAGGTACCTGCAACTGCTTGTTTTGGGAGTTTTGCCTGCTCTCAGACAATGCTGTGGTTCATGTAACTAAGTTTCCGAAGGGTACGTGTGTGTGTTTTCAGAGACAGAACGGTCTGCCAGAGGTGCGGGTACTATGCTCAGAGCCGGTGCGCATAGTAGATAACCACTTCTTCATACCAGCGGGCAAGTCAGATCTGCTGCAGGCACCCCGCCACTACCCACCACCTGTACTGCGCTACACTCTGCGTGAGATGACTCTCGTGTGGCACATGTACGGTGGCTCTGACTTCTCTTGCCCATCTAAGAAAGTCTCAGTTGATGACAAGCCCCGCCATGGCACGTGAGTCATCCCGCATTCATTCTTTATTTATCTGCTGGTTTCTCTTGGTAGCCTATGTCCATCCATTAGGTTTGTCTGGCTCACATATGCTGGCTAACGTTCACATTCTCAATGCAGGTGTGTCTGACTCACATATACTGGGTTAATGTTCACATTCTCATCACATCTACAGTAAAAACAGCTCTGGTTTCCATTTTAGCTTCCTTAGGCTAATATTTAGACTCTGTGCTGGTTAGACGTGGACAATGTGTACCACCCTGTTTATAGGTTTGTTTGCCATTAAAATGTGTGTTATCACTTTATTTTGAAGATGCCTTTCTATTTATATAAATGAATCCTTCATTGAAATACGTATTCTCTGATATTTCTGCAAGACGCCATCAAAAACTGAATTTACATTTGCAAAAAGAAACTAGCATTGAATGTCATGGATTTTGTAAATGTTTGGCAGCAGAGGTGTTGAAAAATACTCTTCTGTAGTATTGTTTTATTCAGAAGTTTTCTGTTTATTGATACGAATTACAATTTTGCAAAAGGCCACCAAACATGGAATTTGCGCTCAGACAAAAGTAAGCAGTGTCCAATGTTACCGTTTTCCTAATTGATTGTCGACAAAGGAGGTCACAGAAATGTTTCTGTGGTATTTCTTATTTGGGAAACTTCTCTTTAACAATACATATGATTTTTTCATTGAAATATACTCTATTATTTTTTTGCAAGAGGCCATTGAAAATTAATACTCTCTCACAAAAAAAGTGTGCAGAGTCCAACGTTACAGTTTTCGTAATTGTTTGGTGACAAGGGAGGTCACAGATGCCCTTCGGTGTTATTATTTTATTCAAAAAATGTAGTTTATTAATATAAATTTATATTTTGGGGAAGCATCTTCAAATTTTTCCACAAGAGGCCACAAATCTAGAATTAGTGCTCGGAAAAAAAATTGGTATGCCAAGTGTTGCATGTTTTGACAAAGGATGTTAATATCTTTCTGTAGTATCATTTTATTCGGAAGATGTATGTTTATTAATATAAGTTAATATTTTATTGATATTCCTTCTAGTTTTAGTGCAGTAGGCCATATAAAATTCAATTTTTACTTCCAAAAAAGAATGCAGTGCCAAATGATACAGTTTTGGTAATTGTTTGGCAACAAGGGAAGTCATAGATACCCTTCTGTGGTATCATTTTATTCTGAAGATGTCTCACTGTTAAAGTAATTTAATATTCCATGCAAAATCATGATAATTTTACACCAGAGACGATTGAACATTAACTTACAATGCTTGGTAAAACTCCTCAATGTTCAATGCTTTTAACATTTGGGGGACAAGGGGAGACTTAAGTATATGCCTCTTGGGTATCATTTATTTTCAGAAAACATCTGGCTATTAAAATAATTTTATATTTAAAAATAAACATCTTGCTAAAGAAAATTGAACACGGACATTATGGAAAATTTGTACATTTTTACTATCCAGGGGTTGAGCTGATGGTGGGTCAAAATTAGTCCAAAATTTCCCCAGATATTATTAATGACTTTCATTTCACAATTACTTAATTTATCTAAAGAGTGTGAGGTTATTTTAGAAAGATTATACCGTATAGCATTTGGGGGCAGATTTGTGTGCGCAGAATATAACTGTAGTTCCTTTCGTGATACATGGAAGTTAGTTTTACAGGAAATATTATACTATCCCAGCCATTGCAATTAACTCTCAATTCTATCACCTTTCACGGTTCCGTGGAAAATGGTTTTATTTAAAAATAGTAGTTGTCGGAATTTAGACTGATTCTGACAAAGTGCCCCAACCCTTATTTACAAAAATTGTGATTAAATTGTACTTAAGCCATTTTATGATGGCCGTAGGAAAATTAACACAATATACATTATAAAACCTCCTATTTTATGAGATGCCACAGTTTATGAGAATGACTATGTAAAATCACTACTGACCAATTTCAATTACCTCTGAAAAACACAAAAATTGAGTTGTGTTTTTCCCCCTCATTAAATCCTTGTTAAAACATCTCTGGTATAGATGTGCCGATTCGAAGAGAATTCTGCAGAATTAGCTGACATTGACCAAATTGGTGCTTCTGCCAATGTATGAACTGCAAATAAGTAATTTCCCACAGATTTGACAGGCATAAAGTGTAGCTGGTAGTTCTGTTATACTTTAGTATTCATTAATAAGTCTCACCTGCGTGAACATTGAAAGTTATCCTGTAGGAAGTACTTTCACCATCAGTACATGGTATTTAGAAAACAAAAGCCTCAGTGAAAAAGAAGCTTAACTTCCATTGTTTTTTAAAACAAAGTTTTTAGTTTTTGCCCTAAGCTTCACTCTACTGTGAATAGGTTGGGGTATCTGTTAAACCGCAGGCTGTGGAAAACCCTCCTTGCCCGTGTTCCCGTTAATTAAGAATTTTTTTATACCAACCTAAATGTGATTGTTGTATGTTTGTGTGTTTGTTTATATATACATATATTTAGAATTAGGTTTTTAACAGTACATATTTTGCAAGTAACATTAATCCTGTCTATTGAAGAACCAGTGCATATATAAAAACAAGCCACCATTTTTGTTTCAAACCTATCTGGTTAAATAACTTTCGGCATTCTTGCTGTTTTCTGTGTTTACAAATAAGTAATTTTTATAAACATAGGAATATATATTTTTTTGACTTCACATGAACTCGCATGTTTTGTTGCATTACTGTATTTAGTTTTTGGATACTGTAAACTGAAACATATTTTTAAAATGGCTTTTAATTGTGCCGCACTTCACCAATACCACTGTTATAGTATATTAGTAACCTGAATTCAACTTAAATGTAAGCAAAAAGATGTTTCATGCACTTGTGAATCTGCATTACAGAATCGGCACATCAGGATAATTTTGTGAATATGCACAGCTCTGATCTCTGGCATGAAATTAATATGATTTTTAAATTAATTATTAATTGAATTTAATGTGCAGATATTTTCTGAATAAAAATTATAACCCATAAGTGTTTGACCTCCCCTTGTCAAAAATGTTAAAATATTGTGCATCGCGTAAGTTTTACCAAGCATGAATTTCATATTCAGTGGCTTCTTCCTGAAAATCAGAGGATTTGTAAATCAAATATTAATTTTTTTCTTAATATATGTTTATGAATAATCTGATATCGTGGAAGGCCATATATGACACACCTTTTCTTCAAATAGTTTTTAAGCAAATTGCAAACAAATGTAAATCTTATGGAAAATATCAGAGGGTGTGGTTTTTCATTTTAATCATTGAATTTCGTAGAGAAACAAATCTTAATGTTGGTATATATTGATCTCTATCTTAAAAATCACAAGTAATTTAAATTAAATATTATTAATCACTCAAAAGGCAGACATCTGCCAAGTATAACTGTAGTCATATGTGTACAACCTCCAGGCAAGTGGAGGTGCCACAGTGGCTGAGCGATTAGCCCACTCGCCTCCCACCAATCCAAACCGAGTTCAATTCCTGGCTGGGCTAATCCCCAGTTTTTTGCATGTGGGAATCATGCCATACGATAATGCTGATGTGCTGGTATCTCCCGTTTACCCTGCCCTTTCATTCTGGCACTGTTCCGTACTCATCTCAATCACTCTCATCAGCCTTCCAAGACCTCGTTGTTAAGAGCTGCCCAAATCTCTTCACTCCAGGCAAGTGGCATCCCTGCGAATGTACAAGTGAACAAACCAGCTTGGAGGGAAAACTTCAGCTGTCCTTGGATGAATTCAGAATGACATAGTTTCTTCCCCTTGCATGATGAGTGAGTGGGAGGTGGTTGTCTGGCAACCAGTGTATTTTCCTCTTGCCCTCCCTCTCATGGCCAACCAAGTGGCAGTAAAGGGAGCCTATAAAGAGACAACAGCCTGCGCTGCTTCACTGTTCCTTCCTTCTTTTATAAATGCACATTGCATTACAATAATGCTTACTCTGATTACAAATTTTAACCAGTTTTATAAGGTTTTTTTATTATATCTTCATGTTATGACTTACCAGTTTGGTGCAACATTACAACGCCTATATTTTATCGCACGTGAAAATTTTTTCTTTGATTTTAGCCATGAACTTCTTGCAATTCTTGCCCACATTTTTTTAATATTTTTATTCAATATTTGTCAGTTCCAAAAAATATCCTAGTAAAATTAGGGGTCTGATATAAAAGATTACACAAAAAATATATAAAAGCATTATTAAAAATTTGTCTAATTTAAAACTGTGGTATTTAGATTATATTTTAATTTTCTGTCTGTGTGATGCATTCCGCATCTTTGATGCGCACTCTACAAAACAATTTCTCCCGATCTTGAGCACAATATTCAACACACTTGGCAAGTTATTAACAGCAACAGTACTGAAGAGGTAGGACACGTGCCTACAGATTACCACATGGTGCAATGTCAGAGGATGCTACAGGCACATAATCCTAGCTTGTACTGTTCACCCGAAAATTCCAAGAATTCATCACGTCAAATTGGGATTGACGACTACTACTACTACTACTACTTCAGAACAGTCTACAATTTTTCTTGCCATATCTGTATATGATTTTATATGAAGGTGGTTTGTGGAAGGATGTGTTAGTCCCTCAGAATTGCACAATAATATACTTTCATTAAAATTTTCATTAAATTTTAAAGTTAATCTTTTATTGTAATTTTACAAAATTTCCATAAGAACTACAGTATTTTAAATTTAATACTTCAATTGACGGAAAGTTTTTAAATAATGTTTATTGAACAACAAATATTTTGAATAGTGCACCAACGACTCACTTACTTGCATTACACACACCCCTCAGGCCCAATGATTTCAGTGCTTTCAGTAATCTATCTAGCTTCACACAGTGCGCTACCCAGCTGCTTGCCAAAAACCACTGCCACTGACCTTCAGTGCTCATCAGCAGTATTATAACCATAGCTGATGTTACTGAAATTACTGGCCAGTGAAATCAGTGAGTAATGGAAGGTGAACTACGTATGAGACTTGATCTGTTTGGTTTGCTATACTGGCATAATTGTTTTGGTTGTTTGAGTGCAAACCATGGTCATAAAGATAGGTCTGGGCACTTGCCGTTGTTTTGTGTATGTTTAGTGAAGCTCGAGAAGAAATAGTAATAGTAGAAGTGTGACCCAAAAGAGTCCAGTTTCTCCCATAAGAAAACATGCACAGCAAGTGTCATACGTGTTAATATTAATGCAATTTTGCATTTTGTGTTTCTTAAATAGTAATCATTTTTGTGTGACAAAAGAATATAAATTTCTGTAATGCAATGATTTTTGTGTTATAATATTCCGATTTAACGTAAACAATCGTGTTTATTCCGAATGAACACATGTATAGGCTAGCAAATGTCAAATGAGTTCTAATTAGCGGAATCTTGTGTTTTTTATTTTGAAAACTGTGATATGTTCTTTTTATGTGACACTGGAACAAGAAAATATTTGCATAACGCAAGGAGATGTGTTGTAATATTCTTATTTAATGTAAATAAGAGATACCTTTAAGAGATGAACTATAACCCATTAAATCACCTAGTGTCTTCCTTTATACTCGAAACGTAAAATTTTAAATTAACTTAGTACTCTGTGTTACAAAATTAATATGATAATCTCCTTTGCATGTGACAAGTTTTCATAGCAACTATACTTGACATTTGATTTGTATCCAAAGAATGTACTTGGAATCCGAGTCGAAATTTGTTACACAATTATTAGTGTAGGCCTAGCTGAAATAAGATAAAATATTGAAAATAGCATATTTGAGAAGTACAGAAATTGCTCAGTTGAGCCCCAACATTTCATTTTTGAATTAAGCTCAATTTATAACCAAAAATTGTACACAGTGAGGATAGTTGCAAAGATCAGGGAAGTTCTAAAGTAAAACTTTAAAAAAATAGTGGAATCCTTTATAAAAAAAACTGCCAAAACTATGATTTATTGCCATCCACACTAAACAGCCCCCCTTTGTTGAAAAGTCTGTTTACATTGAAGGAAATATATTCTTTTTTTCCAAATACTCCTACTTACAAAGTTGTACGTCATAAAAAGCATGAGTACTGTTAAAATGAAAAATGTTCACCTAATTTTGGTGTTCATTCTCAAAGTAACATGTGACTCCATTGGGTGAGACACGAGACGATTACAATATACTTGTACCTGGTAGGTGGGTGCCAGCGCTTCCTATACACCGCACTTTGAGACTCAGGAATCTCAAGCATTCTGTGGATTCTGTGTGTTCGTCTCACCTGTGCATACTTACAAAACACTTTGCACTTTGAATATCTGGAGATAAGCTGGGTTCTGATACTACAAGAATACATAATTTTACACTGGTATGATTGTTTTTATAGATGCAAGTTACATGATCGTACCATGAATGAACTGTACGGTTACCTCGGACGTGACTAGTAACACACAGGCTACTGTAATTTGAAACATATCAAAAATTTTGAAAACAATGCTATCTTTTACTGAATTAATGGCAAACGACACCTTCGACCTATAAGAATTTCCACTTGTCTGCACCACGGGTACCATGCAGGTAGCAAACTGTTGCCCATATCTCTGTCTCACTCCCGTGTTTCAGCTCCCACTTTGGAATGTGAGGATGTCCCAAAGTGCGATAAAGATCTCCAATACAAGACTGTCTACAAACTACCTGGAAACCACGCGTTGCCAAATGTAAACTGCTAGCAGATAAACCAGTTCTAGGAAGGCAGGTCATTCCTGCCCTTTCACTGCTGCTTGTTGTTGACAGCACCAAAACTTTGTAATAGGTTCACCATATATTTGGTTCTGATAAATTTTAGACCAAGTCACATGGCGAGTCACATGGCGGTAGTTGCGATATATATATATATATATATATATATATATATATATATATATATATATATATATATATATATATATATATATATATATATATATATATATATATATATATATATAAAAAGAGAGAGACACACACGCGTACAGGATGATTAGCAATTATACGGACAAACTTCGGGAGGTGATTCTTCATGAAAAAGTAAAAGGAAAACATATGTGGCACTTTATACCTAAACCAAATATTAAGGGAGGTATGAGCCCTTAGAAAAATTAGATTTTTTAAGCCGTATTTGTACAAAATATTGATGACGAAGTAAAATACAATGACTACTCTCGGAACATTATTGTATTTTATCAGGACCTTCAATGTACTTCAGCTGCACCACTGAAATTTCCATAATAGAGTGACTCTTTTGAATGCTATTAGTGATAATGAACAAACTAATAAACTCAATAAACTAAGGTAACGTGTAGTGTAGTTGCAGTGGCTGGTGTAGTAATTCATTTAAAAATGAGTGGAGAGATTTGGGTGTCTCTTAACAGCGAGGTCTTGAGAGCCCATGAGCTGATACGGAGCAGTGCTGGAATGCAAGGGCAAGGGGAAACGGGAGATCTCCGAGAAAACCCGCCCACCAACGGCATTGTCCGGCATGAAACCCCACATTGCGAAAATTTGGGGGTTATCGCACCGGGGATCGAATACAGTTCGCCATCGTAGTAGGTGAGTATCCTAGCCGCTACAACAACCGCAGCCCCTATTTGAAACCAAAAATTTAAAAACTCAACTATTTTACAAGTTGTTTCATAACTGTGGCAAGGTTAATGTGAATTAAATGGGAAGACGCTGTACTATGCACAGCTAGTTGCCATATTCGGACAAGTATGACATGCCCTCTCAGCATAAAGATTACTGGAGGTGACATGGAATACGGGTATGTAATAATTTGTATTTTATTGTGTATTACTGACATCATTTTAATACTAATAGACTAAATGGATATGTAAAAACTGTAAAGGATGGCTTACACAAAAAAATTAATATAAAACTTGTTTTCTTTTAAAAATGGCACTGACCTCCGTAAATGTATCCATAATTCGGATGTCTAGGTTAGTGGTTCAGAGATACAGCAAATAACCTGTCCTCGGAGGATCTTCACTTAAATGTTGATTCCCAAGTCAGCAAAACCTAGGGCTCTATAAAGACTTTATAGTGCCTTAGAAAAACCTGTTACGTCATAGGTGCCGGAAAGAAAAGCAGACAAGTGACATTATTATTTTAGATGTGTATACATACAGTGGTTTGGAAGGGCCATAGTTTTTTTAACAACACACACTACCTAGGGCCCACAAAGCAAGAATTGCATACTACCAAAATGTTTAGCAGTTTGTAATAACATAACGAAAATATAGCTGCTTAATGTACTGATAAGTAATTAAATGACGGGGGAAAAAGCAGTTTAAGTTATACTTTCATTATGTTTAATGTTTTATGAGTGATTGAAAACAATGTTGTGTTATTCAGTGATGTGAATCATGTTTTCATTTATCACATTTCCGATATTGCCATACTGAATAATCATCGAAAATGTAAAAACGCAAGGATAGAGCCGTTTATGAAAATAGTATGCACTTAATCGATGAGGTTTAAAGGAATAAATTATGTGAATGTGATCCGAAGTTCCGGAGTGACAAGCAAAGAGATACAAAACGAATTCCAACACGAAAAATGTAGGTGTCTGTGTATTCGCTTACAATGATATTTAAAATTTTTTAATATATTACTTAAATAAGTATAATTTAAGACATCACAACTGTCACTCTTACTTACCCATACTCGTTTATCTACGTCCTGATTAATTTCGTATGCCATATAATATTTTCACCATTAGAATTATTAAGAGTTATATAAATGTGAACTGAATCGCTTGTACTGTATCGCAACTCCCATTATAAGAGATAAGAATATAATGTAATTACCTACAGTTGGCAATTTGGCATCCATATTCGTCATAACACCACCAGGGGTATCATCTTTTTCCATTAATGTGTAAGAATTAATGCACAGTATTTACTTGACATGTGCCTTCTTATAGATAGATTTTGACAGTTTTTTAAGATCCAAAATATAAATTGGGATCAATTCGGACTTGTATGTCTTTTTTAGTACTAAAATTATTTTTGGATACGTTTTGTGACATGTGAATATATATCCTTTCAAATCTCACAAATCGATCTCGAAGTCATTTTATTTTAATACATACAATGTATGATTCATTATGCTAGGCTAAATTCCAGTGTATCTTTCGAGCATGTAAGCTACAAAACACTAGTTTACAATTTGCCATCAGAACTGCACAGAAATGTCTTGCAAACCATGTTTATATTAATAGTTTTGGAACACATCTAGGCTTTCGTGAAATGTGATAAGATTGAAGTTGCATTAAAATTTTTTCAAAATTGTTTTTAACTAAAAACATATTTATGTTAAAAGACTTTAAGCCACTTGATTTTGACCCCAAAGGTGTGACTTTTCTATTGGCAAAAAGTTAGTGGATGATGCGCAAATAGCATGTGCACTCTTTCCCATACATATTATATGTAATATAATGAATAGTGACTTAACGACATCACCACTAATGACAAAAAATATTGTTTACAAACAAAAAAAAGCTTCTGATGTGGTGGTATTCATGATATGTGACTTGTGCTGTTTTTGTGTTCAGGCACGTGTTAGCAGCTTGTTTGCCATGAGAGGGCAGTAGTGTCACTAGATGGCGCGAATGGAGGATGAGCACGACTGCTTGTCCTTAACAATTTTGGTCCTCCGGGCAGGATTATTTACAGGAGATACAGTTTTGTTTGCAGAAATGTATGCTAGAAGTGTAGTATGCACCTCTTAACGGTTCAGTTACGGCAAACAGGAAAGTTTCTGAGGTTATTGTTGGGTTTTGTTTACGGCACGTCGCGCCTAAACTCAATGTCAATAAACACTCTGCAATAACGATCTCTGCCAGTCAGAAGAATTTTTAATTCACGTTTCTCGCTCACGTATGAGCACGTGATTATTCTGTCGTTTTATACAGTGCTCTTCGTGCATTAGTGCAACTTGTTTATTGGATATATGCTTATTCAAATCTTTAAATAAAATGGGAGCTGCATCATCGCCTGAGCTACAATTTGTAATTTTCAATTATCTGCTAGCCCAGGCAGATGAGGCCAGAGAACTGTACGAAGCATCTAGGAAAGATGAATCGAAGTTGGAAGACTTTGAGTTGGTCTTCGAATAGGTTATGTTGAAGAGAGATGAACTACTGGCGAATTTTTTTGCTATATGCACCCAGCCACCTCAAGAAGATCCGAGTATGTTAAGTGAGTGCAAGGAACAGTTTGCAACATACGAGACAGTTTTCCGTGAACTAAAAAAGGCGTATAGTAAACTGAAGAAGAACACTTGTGTCTACACGACCCACAGTGATTGTTCACAAAGTTTAGGAATCCCGACAGTAGTGCTACAACCTCTACCATTGCCAGTATTCAGTTGTAATAGAGCTGGGTGGTTAGGCTTTGCAGAGTTATTCAATTCAATTGTTGGTCAAGCTCCACACCTTACCCAAGTCCAGAAAATCATTACTTGTTGGGTTGTTTACAATGGGAATCCAGAGAGTTTGGTACACAATATACCAGTCACCGAAAGCAATTACTCGGAAATTTGGAAAATATTAGAGATGAGGTTCAAAAGTTTGAGACTCGTGGCAACACTACGTGTCCAGAAGATCTTGCATCTACAAAAGGTTGACAGTAAGAAAGAAGGTGGGTTAATCAAGTTTGTTACAGTAGTGGAAGAAAATTTGAGTGCGTTGGAGGTTGGAGGCTCAGAAATTTCCAGTGGCTCAGTGGGATTTCCTGCTGCTAAATATATTGCTCGAGAAGTTGGATGCACCACTCAGGCAGGCATTTGAACTCTCCCACGAAGAGGATGTGCCATCGTATTCCAAGCTACTCAAGTTTTTGGAACGGAAGGCTAGAGCTGTGGAGCATGTTCAGCTTGCTGCCAACGATCAACCTCGCTACATCTGTAAGAGTCCACCCTCTCAGAGGAAATTTTCCTCCTGGAACAAATTTCGGTCAATGAGCCATGGAAACAATAGCCAGTCAGCAGAATCATAGACAAGCCTTGTTTCAGTTCGGGACAATACAGATAAACAGATGTTGTGCCCAATTTGTGATGCAGCTCATGCCTTACACAGATGCCAGACATTTCTTTCAAAGCCGACAGATAAGAGAAGGGAGTGAGTGCTAACCCACAAGTTTTGCTTTAACTGCCTGCGAGCAGGACATGCAGCGGTAAATTGCTATTCAAATTTTCACTGTCAGCAGTGCCAACGCACACATCACACCTTGATTCACTTGTCATGAAATACAAGTTCTGATGAGACTGATCAAGATGCTAAAGACCCTTCTGGTCAAGAGGAAGTTAATAGTAGCACTGTCGCAATGTGTTTGTCGTGTCTTTCAGAGGAGGATGGTCCTCTGACTACTGTTTTGCTTAAGACTGCTCGCATCAATGTTAAAGACAGTAGTGGCCAATACCAGGTTGTGTGTGCATTATTGGATAGTGCATCCCAGTCATAATTCATAACTGAAGGGTGTGTGAAACGCTTAGGACTTAAACGACATCAGGCAGGGGTGAACATTTCTGGCACAGGGCATACTAGGACAGACTCGAGAGAGGCTGTAGTATGTGAGATTGCCTAGTTTCACATGCGAGAGTTGCATCTTACTACTCGAGCGTTGATTCTCAATAACATTACTGGTAACTTGCCTTCAGCGGAAATTGATACAAAAAATCTTGTACATCTTAAAAATATTCCCTTAGCCGATCCCGAATTCGCCTCACCTGGTTGCATTGACATGTTGCTAGCAGCAGATATAGTAGCTGATGTGATGACTGGCCGCAAGATCGAAGGAAAACCACGTGCATTTCATAGAGCATTTGGTTAGGTAGTTGCTGGTAATGCTCCATGTGCAAGTAAAGGTGAGTCAGTTTACTTATTTGTACTAGTGGATGCATCTCTTGATGTGGCCCTTCAGAAATTTTGGGAGGTAGAAGAAGTTCTCTCAGTGAAGTTTCTGTCAAGCAAGGCCCAACAGTGTGAAAATCACTTCTTAAGTACCCACAAACATGGTGAAGATGGTAGATTTGTCCTGAGACTTCCATTCAGATCATCCACGTGTAATTTGGGTAACTCATCTTCAACAGCAGTGCGTAGACTTGGTGGACTAGAACGTCGACTTGCAAAGATGACAGTGCTGAAGCAGCACTACCAAGACTTCTTGGAGGAGTATGAAAACTTGGGTCACATGACACATATTGGACAGTTAACACCCACACATGATGGCTATCAAGTATCCCTTACTACAAGTGATTTTACTCAGCCAGCATACTTTATTCCTCACCAAGGAGGAAAGTGTTTCCACAAAAGTGAGGGTGGTTTTCGATGCATCCTGCAAGACCACAAATGAACATTTACTGAATTATCTACTTTCTGGGCCGAAATTACAGAAAGAAATTTTTGATATAGTTTTGAGCTTCCGAACATTTCCAGTTGCTGTGACTGTGGATGTATGCTAGATGTTTAGACAAATAGTTGTTGATCCCATTGATAGGAAGTACCAATGTATTCTTTGGAGGAATTCAGTGGACGACCCAGTTAGCATGTACTAGTTGAACACAGTCACGTATGGGCTGGCTTCTTTGCCTTTTCAAGCCCTCCGCACCCTGCAGCAACTTGCAACAGATGGGTAACAAGTTTCCACTAGCTGCCCGTGCTATACTCAATGATTTCTTTGTTGACTATATAGTTATAGGAGCTGCAACTGTTGCCAATGCTCAGTTACTAAAGTCTCAGCTCATCGGACTCTTTGGCAGTAGGAGGGTTCAAACTGCATAATTGGTGCTCCAACCATGAGAAGCTCTTGGATGACCATCAACATGAATCTGAGAACTCATCTCATATATTTGGTTGTCCTGATTCAGTGAAAGTGTTAGGCCTACACTGAGACCCGGTACAAGACCACTTTTTGTACAAAGTGACTGTCCCTGACCTACCAGTGACAAAGCGTGGTATACTCTCAGCTGTTGCTTGTCTTTATATTTATAACCCATGTGGATGGGTAGCACCAATGGTCACATCCAAAAAGATATTGTTACCGACTTTGTGGACTCAAGGCGTAGGTTGGGATGAGCCAGTTGGAGAAGAAATATCAAGAGTGTGGACACGTTTTAAGAACTCTTTGCCATTCTTGTCTGAAGTTATTGTGAGCAGATTCGTTCCAGTCCAAGAACATAACTTGCAGTTTCATGGGTATTGCGATGCCAGCAAGAAGGCTTATGCTGCAGTCATTTATGCTCATTGTGTTACAGCTGGTGGTGTCACTGAAGTGCACCTGCTTGTCACCAAGTCCAGGGTGACGCCACTCAAGACTCCGTCTGTTTCAAGGTTAGAGCTGTGTGCAGCAGTTTTGTTATGTAAACTTTAGCAATGTGTTGTAAGACTCTGTGGTTCAAATGTTGTTAACCTAACATTGCATGCCTGGACAGACTCCACAGTAGTCCTAGCCTGGTTACATTTGTCACCACACAGTTTAAAAACGTTTGTCGCCAACTGAGTTGCAGAAATCCAGACTGTTGTACCACCTAGTTCCTGGAGGTATGTTCCGTCGGAACGTAACCCTGCTGATGTTGCTTCACGTGGCTGTTTTCCAGACCACTTGGTGAACACAATATGGTTTTCAGGACCATGTTGGATGTTGCAACTTCATGAGAGCTGGCCTGTGCAGCATTCTTGTGAGAGAGTATCTCTTCCCGAAGTTAAACCAGTGATGTCAAGTGTCTTGGTGGCAAACTCCAATCAGATGCAGAGCTCTGATGACCCTTTCGGCTTGTTGCAGAAATCATCTTCCTTTTCTAGATTTCAGAGAGGCATGGCATGGATCTTACGAGCGAGAGCAATTTTCTGAAAACTGCCTCATTCCATTGGCAAATTGCAGACAACGGAGGAGCTGTGCACTTCCCGTAATTACTGTGTCAAGATTGTGCAGGCAAGTTACTTCAGGGAAGAGATTAGAGCCTTGGAAAAGGGAGAACCATGCTCTAAACCAATTAAAAGCCTTGTGCCATTCTTGGGCTCGAAGGGTGTTGTCAGGGTGGGTGGCAGGCTGCATAATGCGCCTTTGACTGAAGAAAGTAAGCATCCCATCATACTTCCAAAGCAAAGCAGACTGTCCGAATTGATTATAATGTGTTGTCGCATGACCAACCTGCACACGGGTCCATCAACCATACTGTACCTGACACGTCGAGAATACTGGATAATTTCTGCTCGCACTTTGATTTGTAAGCTCCTTCACAACTGTGTCTCATGTTTTAAAGTGAGTGCAGCTTCATCAGCCCCGCTGATGGGCATGCTCCCTGCCTCGCAATTCACCCAGGGTAGAGCATTTTGCAATGTTGGAATTGACTTTGGGGACCCATTCCTTGCTACCCCAGTTAAAGCGAGAAGGAAGACCACCCAGAAGATTTATCTGTGCTTGTTTATCTGCATGGTGACCAAAGCTGTGCACCTGGAGCTCGTGACCAACCTCTCTGCAGCAGCATTCCTTGCTGCACTGAAGCGCTTTGTATTCATTCGAGGGCTTCCATCAGAGATATCCTCAGACAATGGAACCAACCTGGTGGGTGCCAGAAACTACCTGAAAGAAGTGTACAAAAGCCTCTTCTGTGGAGAAAGCCAGCAACAAATTGTCAGTGAGGCCAGTCACAGAGGGATAAAGTGGCGGTTCAGTCCCCCCTGCCAGTCCCACTTTCGTGGCCTCTGGGAGGCGGCGATTAAAAGTGTAAAACAACACCTGAAACATGTGGTGGGAACAAAGCTGCTTACCTTCGAAGAGCTGGGAACTCTATTTGCACAGATATCTGCAGTACTGAACTCTCGACAGTTATGTGCTTTGTCGGAGGATCCTCAAGAGTATAATGTTCTCACCCTGGGGTATTTCCTAGTGGGTGATGCTTTGGTAGCTCTGCCAGATCACGACTTGTCAGATCTTCCTCAGAACCATCTTGACTGGTGGGAGCTAATCACTCAGTTCCAGCAGAGGATGTGGAAGCGGTGGAGTAATGAGTATCTACATGCACTCCAGCAGAGAAACAAGTGGACGTCACCGCAGCCCAACATTCAAGTGAACCAACTGGTGCTGCTGAAAGAGCCAAACTTGCCTACACTGAAGTGGAAGACAGCACGTGTGACTGAAGTTCACCCTGGGCAGGATGGGATAGTGCATGTCTTATTAAGAACACCTCAAGGCAACTTCACCAGACCAGTCACAAAAATCTGCCCTTTTCCTGATGAATAATGGTGTATCATGTGAGATTTCACTCTCATACTTTTGTTTGGTGTTTCTTTTTAATACATATATTAAGTGGTTTACATTAGGACAATTGGAAAAAAATGTTTATTTGTGGTGGGCGGAATGTTTACAAACAAAAAAGCTTCTGATGTGGTGGTATTCGTGATATGTGACTTGTGCTGTTTTTGTGCTCAGGCACGTGTTAGCAGCTTGTTTGCCATGAGAGGGCAGTAGTGTTGCAAGATGGCACGAATGGAGAATGAGCACAACTGCTTGTCCTAAAGAAATATCATAGGCCACATTTCAGTTGTCTGGAATGAACATCATATGTACTAAACCTTTGCTTATTGAAACGTCCAAAATGGCACCCGTCCAATCAAATTGATAGATCATGGACTCTTCAATAATTGCCAATATACTGAATTAGGTAACACTCGTTCATGCTTCAGTTAAGTGTGTTAAATCATCTTTAAAAGATCAAATGTTGTATATGCAAAACCACAGTTCTTAACTACCTATTTTGACATTTGTCTGGCAATTTTTTTAAGTACTGATTTCTTAGCTATTTTTAATAAGCAGATTTTTTTTTATCAGGGCTCATGTTGACTTTATGAATACCAAGTTTGCTTACCAAGTGTAGTTTTCATTGGGTATTATGAGGATGCATGTATTTGTGAGATACTACACAGCATAACATTTGGATATGTAAACAGATATACGCTCATACACCTGTAAAAGCTCTAATGGTGCATTTGAAAGTCCTCGAAAATGAACATGTCTTGAAGTCACAAGTCTAAAGCAAGTTCGCAAGAGCCGATGTTGAGGCTGTAGTAGAGCAGGTTTGTTTGGAAATATGTATTTGAATGTCAAGGATTCTGAATGTAACATATTAACTAAAGAACTAATCCCAAACGACATGTTGTACCATATTGCACAAGTACAGTGCAACTTGAAAAGCACCAATACATTAAAATTTTTATACCAGACCAAAGATAATACATAGTGTTTGATACTCAGTCCACGGACGTACTTGTATATGTCTTTTCAGTATATTATGATATAGGTAGCACTTATAATAAGCAATGGTGTTTTGTTGTTCACCAGTGCATGCTGGGATAAACAGAAATAAATGGTGACGAAGATCATAGGGTATATGTACATCTAGTTTATTTTTAAAAAATTACTCCCTTATGGTTCAGATACATAACGCAATCTGTAATACCAGCATTTGTTGAAGTTTGGAAAAAAATAATTAATAATAGCAGAAATAACAAAATGTACATTGTTATCAGAATTGGCATATTTATTAAGCTTACTTTTGTATAATGTGAAAAAACGATTGACTATACTTCATAATTAGTGTAGTATTGTTTGCCAGTTGTTTTTACATAGCTAACTGCTAAATTGATCCCGTGAATCCAACGTTATGTGTGTGTTTACTTTTCTATCAACTACAAGGACACTTATCCTATCTATGTAATCTCAGTTTATTTATGAAAATGAGTTTTTTCTTTTGTGAAATGAAATATAGTCATAAATGGAAGGAGGTGGTTCATTCCTCCTCCTCCTCCTCCTCCTCCTCCTCCTTCTTCTTCTTCTTCTTCTTCTAAATATATTACTGTTTTTAACTATTAGTTCTATTGTAGTTCAAAAATAAAAATATTGACTTTCCTGATCCTCCAGCCCGAAGCCATATAGTTTGTGGGTTTCAGGTACTGGCAAAAATGAACAATTCCCAGTGATCTTTTTCGTATAATGGGTTATTTGTTACATGTGTATATACAACTTTAAAAAAATACACTTTGTAAAAATCTGAATTTGTTTTCATCTTGCATCATTAAATGAAACCATAACAAATATTTTGATTAAGGCATTTTCCCATGAAAGCTTAAATATTAGTATAAATGCCAACCCCAAAATACCTTTAGTTTGTGGCGAAAGTGGCATCTAACGTGTATTATTGATTAATACATGTAATTTTCTACACTATAGTATTTACATGTTTTTCATTACAGCTGTTTTGCAGACTAACAGAACTGAGTCAAATCCTTGGGCTAGTGCACGCAATTCATGTATGCTTACCACATTTACGAAGTAACTAGATGGATAGTAAATTAAGTTATGGCTATACTATAAAGATATAACCAATGGGAATCGGTTCATGTTTGACCAATGAAGCTGCAGTTGTGTAACAGCTAGTCCGCTCACCTTTCACAAAGGTAACAAGGGTTCGATCCCGGTGGGTCACCCCGTATTTTTGCATTCAGAAAACACTGAGAACGTTTGTATTGGTCTATGGTTTTCTTGTAGTACCCCAACTTCACCCACACTCATTGCATTCCATCGTTGCTCAATCTTCTCAGTTAACCTTCATCTGCACTAAATAAGGACCTCAGATAATCAGCACCAGTAAAAACTCTCGCATTTAACCACCCTCGTTTTTTATGTCACTTTAATAAAATTAATTATTTACTTTGCCTCTTCACAAACTTCCTGTACATTTTCCATTGATGTGGATGGTGTAATAGCTTCCATTTTATTGGAACTGCAGCCATTTTAATGTGATGATCATTGAGCAGCATTAAATCTCTTCATCGCTTGGGAAAGTTTGTTCCTTTTAGTTTTTATGTAACACCTGCCAATCTTGAATTTTTGGGGAGCCACTGCATACAATAAAGTAGTGTTTCTAGTATAATTACGTTATACGTTTCACTTAATACAATGGTAAAATTATACACTCAAAAAGTGCAAAAGTATTAGCTAGCATTCACGATCGACCACTTACAACCGTATGTCACAGTTTCAAAGAGCACCTCAGTGGAGAGCAGGAACAGGCGTGGGTGGGTGAGACTAGCCAGGTAAGAAATTCCAGTCATGAGGGGAGTGTAGGTTTGGCAACCCTGAGAGAAAGAGCTGGTCAGTCCAGCTGTACACACAGGAGGGAGAGGTAATACCCGGCCAGACACCCTCAGACTCGCTGGCACCAGGTGTGTGATGGGTTGCATCCAAGATATTTCGGAATTCCAGGCATAAAGAAAACATGCAACCCTTTTGTAGCAGCTTTTCGCTATAATAATAATAATACAGAAATTTTTGCATTTTGTTTTGAAAGTACATTGATGTAGCTACTTCATGAGTGTATTATTTTTCTCTTTTAATCATTCCTTTTTGTTTTTCATGAATGCGGAAACAACCCTGTTTTACATTGTGCGCATTACAAACTAACAAATTTTGAGAATTTCAAATTACATCGGTCAATAGTTTATATAAAGTTCTCATGGTATCCCAAAAATTAGCTAGTTTCCTCTTCTGGTTCTCCAGAAAGCTGCTGCAGCAAATGTCAAAAAACGCAACTTCAAGAACATGTAGCTCTTAAACTATAAGTTGTAGTTATTATCATAATTTGGCTCAAAAGCTAGTCTGTACGATACCTATATGTAGGCATAATAATCTGCTATAATATTTTTGGCTCCAACAGCCTTAATGTTTTATCTTTAAATACAACAATCCAAAAGAAACAAGAAAAAACATTCCCCAAAGTGCCATAATGACTCTATTTTGTGTGTGTTGGGGGGGGGGGGGGGGGGTACTTTACATTGACAAGCAGCTTTGCTGGAATTTTCTATTTGAACCTTTTTTAAATACTATAAAGCAGGCAAATATGTAACATAACAATACCACAATGTCCTTACAGAAACAAAAATATACCTGTTTTTCTCTTTAAATAACACCATTTGTACTACAAATATTGGGATTTAATTACAATGTGCTGACTCCAAGTAAAATTGATAAAAAAAAATTTCGGCTATGTATTACTGATCACAGCTATGTGCATCACCTATTAGTGTTGGACTATGCAGAATGTAAAGAATGATTTTGATTTTTAACATGTTACGTGCCACAAAAGTATTTTCAGTTTTTAACAATTACATTGGTCTACATTTTGATAGCAGAGCAGCTACACTAAAACTGTGTTTTGTTTACATGGTTGGTTGTATAAACTGTACATATTTTACCCCATGTGTACTCGTGTGGTGTGTTGTGTGTGGTGACCTACTTGCACACATCTCTGAGAAAACCCTTTACACCATAGGCTGCATGTTGATTGTTTCATAAGTCAAATACATTGATTGCTAACATAAATGGCTCTCCTGCATGTCCTCACTTGGCAGTCGGCGTCCTGCTACATGTCAGTATTTCGTGATCCACAATTGACTGTTGTACCTACAGTACCTGGGGCAGTTCAGGTGGTCAGTAGGATTCCAACCACCTAATGAAAGCCTTGGATCTTACACTTACCAATAATGAGTCACATCCAGTCACAGTTGCTGATGCTTCATTTCAACATGCGCCATGTTGCTGTTTACAGCAATGCCTCGAGGCACTGAGTACTCTCAGCACTGACCTTGATTTATGTTGTTTCACACTACAACTGGCAAGTTCTTCATTGTAACAAAATGTTTTTCAGAAATGAAAATACTCAAAATAATACAGGAAACTTATGACAAAAAGAAATTAACAATTTTTTTCTGTTTTTATTTGATAACCTTGAATAATAAGGGTAATATTGAAATTTTTAGAAACTTGTATAAAAATTACTGATGTTACACAAAAAGAATAGTAGTTATTTATTCTAAAACCCAAGACACTGAACAGAAAATTTACAACATATATATTTGGTTTTCCTCAGGCAAGAGTTCATGCACTGTAGTAGAGAGATTTGGGCAGCTTTTAACATTGTGGTCTTGAGAGCCAATGAGAATGGAGCGGTGCCAAAATGCAAGGGCAGGGAAAATGGGAAATCCCAGAGAAAACCCGCCGGCCAGCACAATTCTCACATGCAAAAATCCGGGAGTGACCCCGCCGGGAATCGAATCCAGTTCACCGTGGGGGAAGACAAGTAGTCTGACCACTACACCACCATGGCCCCAGTTCATGCACTGATCAACCATCACTGTCATTTTCCAATTTTGAATTCTCCATAAATCCTAGGCCTTGTATCCTGAAAGTGATGTTGGTCAGGATGTTGTGTTTTTCTACATACTTTAAAGTAAATCTGTGCATGTTTTGTACACATACATTACATCTGTTCAGGTATTTTTGCATAACAGTTAAAACTATCTTTGTGTAAAAGTTTCATTTTTATTTGAAAACGTAATATGAAACCTTAGGAACTAGATTAATTTATTTATGGCAAAATCCACCGCAGTTTGGCACTGTTCTATAATGCAAATCCTGAGATGTATAAACATACCTCTATATAAGACAAAATGCAACTTTCAAATGTCGTGATTTGCCAGGCAAATTTTTGTTTCACAGTGTAAATAGTTTTGATTATGTAAACATGGACAAAATTATAATACAATAAAATATTACTATGTTTAAAAATGCTATGCTATACTGTTTCTCAATCCAGATCAAGTAAGAAGTTACCAATTTATATGTTGACTCATTCAGTGAACATGCTTTGTACCCCAAACATCGCAGTCACGTGACACTGTGACATTAGGAAGTCGGGACCTCTTGTAAGCCATTCGCAAAATACGAAATGCCATGGTTAAATATTTTGCAACCTTAAATCTATTTGTTAAAACTTGAAATGTGGATTTTCACCTAAATATTTTCTTTAGCCCCCATAATGAAAAGAAGAAGAAAAAATCCAATGAATACTGTGGAAATATTGCACCAACAGGTTTCTTATCTGATGCATAATTTGCATGTTACTTTCCATTAATATCTCAAAATTGCTAGTAGGATTTGCTATGCATGTCCATGATCACAATTAAAACACATTAGAAAATTTTATTATAAAATAAATGTTTAATGTGAGTCATCACTTAACTTCAAGATTTTTGGGAGTACATGGCTGGTTGTAGACCTGCAATGATTATGGAAAATGGTTTCAAGTAGGCATTGTGGACTGCAAATTATGCCTACCACTTTTGATGGAAATTCGCTTTGATCTACCAAACGAAGCAAAAAAAAAAAAAAAAAAGGCCTAATTTTAGCAAGTGTGTGGAACAGGTAGGATATTTCCCAACAATTTGTAAAATTTTTATCTACAGCATCCAACTGTTTTCAAAAAATAATATACAGAACAAAAAAAAAAAGAACTTGTGATATTGGCGTACAAATTTTTTATTAAGAGCTGATATACCACTATAATTTAGATCATACAGAGAACTGCTGGTTTCACACCAACAATTTTACACAAAATTCAGGTTCTGGGCTAACTTTATTCAGTTCATGAAATGATATCATCTCCAAATCTTGATTCACAACATACAAAAGTGGATATTTCATAAGCTATAACTTTTAAAAGTTAAATAGGCTAAGAATTTGTAAGGTTACGGTAGTCAACACTGTTGTAGTTTGAAGACAACCAAAACTCATCATCATTAGGACCTGAATCATGTTTAATACAAATGTACGAAAAGTATTCTTCCCTAGGCACCAAACCTGTGTTTTAGTTACTAAATACTGTAATAAATTATACCACCTCAGTGAGTATCAGCTGTACTGATGCTGTTTGTACCAAATAATGAAAATATAATATCACTATATATTTGTAGAATTGTCCAGGATAACGAGCGATTTTACTGTGTAATAATACTTTCAGCACAGTATGGTCAGTATGTTGTTACATCTATCCAAGTAAATAAAATAGAATTGTCTGTCTGTGATTGTAGAATTTTACACTTTTAATTATTTTTTTGTATAGGATAATTGATTACTAAGCCATAACTAATGATCAATTTTTTCATGTCTGTCTGTCTTTTTGTCTGTACAACTGGATTTAACTCAAAAACCACTGAACGTATTGACATGAAATTTAACAGTCCGTAGATAATAACTCCTGGACTAACTTAGTCTTTGTTTCATCATGATATCTCAAACGGTTCAGGGATGTACATAGGTACTGGTTTAAGCTTTTCTAAGGTATCGGTAACATTCAATGAATACCACTTCCGCAATCAAGATTTTTCTATGACAGTTCCTTTTTGATTGAAAGTTCTACTCATTGCACTTACGTTATCTATGAGTGAGTAACAATATGACACACGACGTGTATATCAATTGATACAATATGTAATCAAGTTGAGGCTGTCCACTATCCCGTAGAATTTTTGAACAGCATTTCTGCATCTGGACTGCCTAATCATATAATACAGTTAAAAATTGGAGCACCGATTATATTACTCAGAAATTTCAACACACCTAAACTTTGTAATGGAACCCGTCTAAAAGTAACTGGATTACAAAGACATATTATAGGAGCTGTTATTTTTACCGGATGCCCAAAACGAGAAATAGTTTTCATACCAAGAATTCCAGTCATACCCACAAACTACCGGTTTCAGTTCAAAAGTTTGTAGTTTCCCATTAATTTATATTTATCTATGACAATTAATAAAGCGCAAGGGCAGACATTTGCCAAAGTAGGCATAGAATTAAGTAAAATTTTCAGTCATGGACAGCTATACATATCATGCTCTCGAGTTAGTGATTTGACTCATGGTCCATAGCGTGTTTTGAGGAACTCCCTTACAATTGTTATAGAAGGTTCCATGAGTCAGCTGAGAGCTGCATGTGCCGTTGACAAACAATAACATGATTAATATTTTCAGGCTTCAGCCAAGCAGCTATAGTATAGAGGAGAAAAAGCACCTATCTCCTGAACTTTCCTGACATTCATTTAAAATCAGAATTTTGGGGCATAACAATACGCACGGTTGGTTTTGACAAGGGTACTCGTGTTACCTGCAGTTGGCTTCATCCAAGGCAGATCCTGGCTCGGCGGCTGCTGGCTGAAACTGGGGCCCTTTCCTGAGTTGGCAGCAGTACTACTGGCTGGGCTAGTCGGCTCCGGTGGCAGACTGCTGGACATTGCAAGCCGGAAGTATGGGCAGGCAATACCCAGGGATACTGGAAGTCCCAGTCGTAGATAGACTACGAACGGATGAGGCTCTCCGGCGTTATTCTGGGGTGGCTGGAAAAGGGAGCTAGGAAGAACTGGGGGGGTGAGGCCTTGCCAGTTGTTGGGCAGCTTGATCTCAGTCCTATGGGGAGTGGCTGCTGAAGGCAGACAGCAATGGGTTGCAGAGCAACTGACTAGGTTTAGAGGCAGTAGGTGCCCTCTTAGCTCTCCACCTTGCACCACTTCTATAAGTGAAGGTCATTAGGGAACGTTCTAAGGTCTACCATATGAAGGAGGAGCTGGCGACAAGAGTCCCCTGACTAAAGTGTAACCAGAAGAGGTTAGGCCAACCGAAATCAATCCTGTCACTCAACCAGCAAAGTTCAACCCGTGGATGTAGTGGGTTAGCTGATCTGGATGTCTAGCCGCTTCATCGTGTATGTTCCTAATGGTTGTGGCTCTACCTTACAATGTTTGAAGTACCGAAGTACTTGGTTCAAGGTACAGGTGGCCGTCGACTGGGTTGTGTTTGGTGATATACGTGCACCTGGTTAAGGGTAGCCCGCAGTCCAACACTAGTTTCGGCAAAGTGGGTTTCAATACGTTGTCTCCCGCTTCTCCTTTCTGGGTTTCATGTCTACGGGGTCTAAAGTCACAATGACCCTCAAATTTGCACACGGGGTAGGTAAGAATAGGTGTTTATTCTCCAGAGGAATAGACACGGTGGCCCGTACTATCCCCCAGCTATCAATTGTACTGATACCGGTGGAAGTAGACTACGTTAAAGCAGGTGAAGGGGCTCTGGGGCAAAACTAAACAAGAGTAGAACTAGACTAGTTAGCTATGACAACAACTTACCCTAAATAATCCATACTACTGTCCAGAATGGATTCATGGTTTCTTTACTAAAGTGATAGTGAGCGCAAGGCGGTGAAAACTTCTTTGGAGGTTGCTGGATGCAGGTCTAGAAGACTTCTGGAAGGCTGGCTGCCTCTCGTGAGGAAAGCAGTATGCAGTGTGTTCCAGCACACGAGGTTGTGGAGCAAGCTGCCAAGTATACAACCAACATTTTGGGACTGTACACTGGCGTATGTAGTCTGGGTCCTTCTGCTCCCTTTGGTTGGTCAGGTGTCTTCGGATGTGAACTCCTCCCTTTGCAGTGCAGGCTGCATTCTCTTGGGGGAGGCTGGAAGTGGTGGTTTTCCTTGTGCGCAGGTTGCGTTGCTGCCGCAATCATAGTGGTAGCGCTGGACTTCGTTGCTGGTTTATGTTGCACGTGCGGGTAATTATAGGACACGTGACGTCTAACATAATGGCATAGATGGCTTCGGCTGCCATCTCCTTGAGTGTTTCTTGCCAAGGGGTGTGCAGGTTGACTCTGGAAGCAAGTCGTTCTGGGTTCAAACCCCGCTTGGGGTGACGTGACGTCACATGAAGATGAGGTGGAGTCATAAGTTATCATTATTATGCCAGTATGCATCACGTGTCAAAGTTGTACAGTATTAATGCCTGAAGAATGATGGTATTACATTTCATATATATCAACTTACACTTGAAACGTTGGGTGCAGTTTATAATATTTCATTTTAAATCTCCATGTCAGAATTCTCAGCTTTGCAAATATATTTTATTTTTCCCGTTAGTCTTCTCCCATAAATTCAATAACTTATTTCCTTTTTTTAGCTTCTCAAACATTAAAAAATGTTATTCTTTATTCAATTATCAATTCTTCATCTTACAAAACATTTTGCAGCATTATTATTTATTAAATCATTAAAACTTTCATGCTATAATACACGCATCCATCTTTGGAGGTAGTGAGAATTTTTCTAAAGAAAAAATTATATTCTATTTTACTTCTACCTTACTTATGTTGTCTTCTGTCCTCCGATTGGCTGTCGTCTGACCATGATACATCTCTCCGCCAATCAGCAATGGTGAGGTGAGAGACAACCAAGATAGTGTTATTTAGTACTTTGGTTTAATAAACATTTAATGCTGACCACCCTCTTGGAAAGAAATGAAAAATAACAAACAAATTATTAATACTGAATACTGTCTAGAAACAAATGAGAAATGCTTACACATTAATTTTACGTCAATCAGCTATTAAAATAACCAAAGATTATACTGTTAACTCATATAATAAAGTATAATTTCTAAATTATAGTAAATGAAGTGACAACATAAGCAAGTACTCCGTAATTCCATCTAATTCAAATATCTATGACTAACGGTAAACATAACCCTAAAAAATGCAATGTTACAATGGGATAGTAATGCCAGGATCTGAAAGTATGGTTTTGGATGGTGGCGGTCAAACAGGGTACTGAGAAGGAAGGAGGTACATAGCAAAACACAGCATATTGAGTGTAGGTGTTTAGTGGTGATGCCAACCCACAAAGGTATTCAGCCTGTATCTTGGAAAGTGCTTGAAGAGCAGGGTTCCTAGGTTAAGTGGTACTTGGAAACTGAACTGGTAACATGAGAGGGGTGAAAAACCCCTGGTACAACAAATGTAATACATAGTATGTATGTAGGTACTATCCATGTGTTGTGTAATTTGCTGCCATTAGTAGTTTCTCAATTATCGTGTAAATATTACTAATTTTTATTAGTGTGTATTGAGAAGCAGTTTTTTTGTCTCGTGCCTTCCATAATTCTGTAAACTATCTAAAAGTGAATGAATTTAAAAGAGAATGTAATGTAATATCATGTAATTTGTTTTCTTGTATTGTGGAATATTGCACTGAAGTAATGCTGTACATGATTGCCCCTACAGGAACAGCTGTCCATCATCTCCACCTTTCAATAACTTCCATATACAGCGTTCGCCAAGCGATACACACATAACTGGGTTTGGAGGGCCTGTTAGCTTCAGCAAAACTTTTCCCTCGAAGGTGAGAATTTAATTGAGTTTACAACTCAAGTGGTTATTACATTCCTGAGATTTCTGAGAATATATGTTGTCATATAACTGTGACCTATGTTCCATCCGTGGTACACCCAAGTCTGAATTTTTTATGTTCTGGAAACTTGATGTAGGTGGTAGATTGCCAGTGTGTTTCATTAGGACAATTCGATTTCCTCTACTACTGCATTTCATTGCTTCTTCACCTTAGTCTCATCTTATAAACTGTCTAGGCTGACCAGGAAAGATGTCCTAATTTTTACATTTTCCAAATCATCCTTGCTGTTGACATTCTAATCATTGTGAAAAATTAAACATGCCGCTCCTTACCTTGAAGGTGAGCCATGTAATAAATAAGCTTCTGTGTGGAACATTGTAGTTATAGTGACTCAAGTGAAGATCTAGTCAGGCATCATCTGGCATCCTGTGATCAAACTGTGTTCTTTGCCTATCCAAGATTTTGGATGAGGAGGATGTTTGTACTAGAAATGTTGTGCAAAATTATCTCTTAACATTTATGTGATTATTTTAATTTGGTGCCAACCCTTCAGTGCTCCTTGTGCCTGATGGGATCTGAGACATCAGTTCAGCAGTCAAGATGGTTATTGAATTTATGTTCGGTGCATCAGTACTTTTAACGTGAATAATTGTTTCATTAACACACAAGTAACCTCCCACATTAAACCTTTAACATGATCTTGCTGCCCTAGGGCTTATGCTTACTCATTACTATCTCCATTCCTTTCTCCTGACAAGGTTGGTAAAAGATGGCTGCAACAATTGAGGCTGCTAATCCCATACAGGCTATAGTGACTAATCCAAACTCCCTTCTTTTACATGTACCGATGCATGACGGCTAGGAAACTTGAGTGCGTCAACGTCCCTTGGCCTTTTTTCTGTGCTCGGTCAAGGAGCACACTCAGGGCTGTCTTTAATGAGGTGGCATCTGGAGGACCTGCCACTGTGCTCTCGCTGCATGCTTATATAAGATGTTCAGAAACTATGTGTCAAAATGTAAACCACAGCATCTGTGTGCGAACAGAAACAAGAAACTCTAGTCACAAAAGTTTGGAAAGGCCATTTAGTATGTTTAAATTGATCATGAATTTCGGCAAACCGTGCTGCATGTCTGTAGCTGTATGTACCTGTGTACATGAGTTTCACGACACGAAGGCAAACAGAGGTGGCGCGACATGCAGCCAGCGCCTGTACATAGGCACCCATGAAATACACAACCCATTTGACCGACAGGCGGCAACTCCAGCAGCTTGGAATGGCTTCTCCTGCAGCTCCAGCTCCAGTAGCATAAAAAAGCTCTGTCAGCAGCTCCTGCTCCAGCAGCTTGCACAAAGCTCACCGAAGGTAACCTCGACGTTCTCACCCTGCACCCCTTACCCAAAGTCTTTCCCTTGACTTTGTGGTAGCAGGCCTTCGCAATGTCCCCTGGACATCCACCCCTCAGGAAAGTAACTTGCTGTAAGTTGCAACATTTTCCTAGGAGTTAATTAATGTGGAAAGTTTCAGTCCAGGTTCGCCTTTACCTGGTGTAAGTTAATACGTAATTGAATTTAAAACGCTTTAGATTATACAAGAATCGGGTTCCCCAGTGTTTTCACTAGCAGAAGTAAAACGCTACGTCAAAATTTTAACTTGTTTGAAGTTTTTCTTTATTTGCCCTTTCTGATTTAAGTTATAAACTAAGTGTTTCAATCGGGCTCAATAACAGATTTAATTCATCCGTGCGGAATAAGGGTGAGTGGGCCTAACCCCTCAGGATCACAGGGCCTGAAGAAGGCGTCAGTCTCAAAAGACATACCGCGATTCCTGGGAGCATCCGGTATGCCCATGCTTGTCGGCAGCATCACTCCAACTTTAGCTTGTCATTTCTTCCAGTCAGTGCCTCTGAAGTGTCTGAATAAGACATTTCCAGTAGGACTGAACTGAGGCAGCTCATGGCAAGAGTGCAACCAGCCACAAAAAAAATTATTATTTATAGAGCCTCTTTTAGAAAGCGCTTACTTTCTCTAAGATTATTAAATTGGTACATCCTACCTAAGATTTTCAGATGACTAAGAAAGGAGGTGTACTACTTAGTCGGAATCGCCGTGGAACACGACGAGCCCTTCAGCGAGAATTATCACAGCCTGATAGCATCTTGCTAGTTGACTCCCTTCATGACATTGCATGCATCCCTGTCCCCCGTACCTGAAGTCACGGCTCTAACACCATGACCCATCTCGCAGTTTATAGTGTGTGAACACGAATCAGAACTAGACTCCAAACTAGGTATCTTTTGGCCGTGGCCAAGCTACGAGTACGTGAGCTACTACAATCCACCTAAACCCGAACCATTAGCAAAGCTGCCTACCCCTACCCTGGTTATCGACACTAAGCCACCTGCAATGTGTACAATCCTTACAGCTGTAGGGAAGGTGATCAAAATCACCATATCTCCCAAAACCACCCCGAAATTCTGGACAGCTTCCTCTCAGCCTAACTTCGTACCCACTCGTAAACATAGGATGCCAGCTCCCTTAAGATATCCGGGTAGGGAACGGGATTCCGAGTAAGACCTGTCCGCAGGACTCCGATCCATTTCCATTTCACTAATATATTCATCGCCCACACAGCATTCTAGTAAATTATTCCGTTTATTGGAACAATTGGCATCCTGTATTTTGGCAGCCTTCACGGTGAGTAAAATTGCACTCCCTGGGAGGGAGACCTTCGCAATCAATCTCACCCTGGAGTTTGATTCCCCTCCAAACCACCATAACCCTTCTACTAGGCGGTATCCAAGCAATTACCCCAAAGTGGGCAAAACACGACCCGCCAGGCAGAAAGGAACCCCGCGAGAAATTAATACACTGCCAAAGGGTTCCAACTAATCTCCCGGATGGCAATCATCACTCTTAGTGTTCCGTGTCAGACGGAAGTACTTTCCCCTGCCACAAAGACATAAAAGAACAAAGAAGCGAGGGAGAGCGGAATACGTCAACCTAAATCTTGTAAATTGTTCCACACAGTCTCTTATATTAATATTTGCAGCCAGCATACCAGGCTGTGATAGCTGGAGTAATGCTACAGCATTTGTTACAGAAATCTTGAAATGTTTTTGAAAGGGACCTGTCGTGCTCCCTGTACTGTATATATTTACCTTAAAGGTTCACCGCCCTTTGTAATAAAGTATTGTATCAGCCCTGAAGAGGGAATAAATTACAAATATTATTTTTAACTAAATGTTAGAGAAGTGAATTGTTACTTGCTCTTCACACTGCTAAAGGAGACGTTGTCAGTGCGTGTTGGTGGTGGGTGCAGGTTCAGTTCCAGGTGCGGCGGCCAGGAGACACAGGTAGAACAGATGCAGGATCTTGGCAGACACGAGGCGGGTCAGGCCGCCAACATGACATCCTCATGGAGCTGCAACTCAACAAGGTACCCTGCATTTACACTTGATCTTGTAGCAAATACTTGCCTTGGACTAGATGCCTTCATGGAAACAGGCAATGGTTGACAGTTAAGGCCTGATACACTCACCGTAGAAAAATATAGTACTGGCTTAGTATCCCTCTAGAGACTAGGGAAATAAAGTCTCCTTAGAGAATTTTTTTAGGGGGCTGTATGGGCTTACCCGGTTGCACCCTGGGGGTGTCTGGCTCTAGCTCATCAGTGCAGTAGCTGGGCACTGAGGGATTATGCTATCCCTTTTATGGCCCGCCCTGTGATTGGGCATTTAGGAATAGGTGCAATTACACAACTACAGTATGCACTGTCATTGATGTTACGTCAAGTTCACAGGATAAAATAAAGAAGAATAAAGCATTATGATGTAGTGGGTGTCCTGGAGTCGTAGGTACGACCATAAAGGTGGTTTAATATTACATAGCAGTGCGGAGGAGGACAGGTTCTAGCATGGTCCACCCAGGAAGGAATCTACTCTTCTGGGGACGGTGCCTTGGAGTAAACCTTTACCAGAGTTCTAGTGATCAATTGGCGCAGGAACGTGCACTTCACAAGGGACGGTGCTCGGGCCTATAGCGACTTGGGGAGAGGGCTCCTCTGATTTCTTTCATTGACAAGTTGAGTGAGCAGTTTCACCAGTTACAGACCTCAACTTCCCCTCTAGGTTCACAGCGTTCCCCACCTAAGGACCCTACGGCTCTCGGTAAGCGGTGTGACAAGCTTGTAGCCTGAGATTCGTAATGTCTTAACGTGTTTGTTCTCCTTAAGCCTCAGGAAACTCAGAAAAATTTCTCTGTCCCCTTACCACAGTGGCACTCGAAGAGTGGCGTTACTAGCTAGCAGCTAGATACCAAACATTGTCGTCAGTTTGGGTCAGTTGTTTTCATAAATACCTAGTTGAATGCACTCATTAATTCTGACAGGCCCACTTCACCTTTCTTTAACTTCCGCAGGTTATGAAGCAACAAAGGTGAAGTGCTGCAGGAGATAGTACGGATCATCGTGTTTTTTCTGGATGGAATAAAACATGTGTTCTAGTCCAAAATCGGAGTACTCATTCTAGGATGAAACTGTTGACTGCTATTGCTATACTTGCATGCAGGGTGAGGGTCTAGGTGTATCTGACACTGGGAGAGACCCGGCTGGGGTATTAGCGTAACCATTCCCTGCGGAAGAGAGTGGTAATAATAGGACCGAGGAATAGCCATGGTTATCTAATGAATGTCAGGGGGTTGTGTCTGCCTGCAAATTTTTATGTGCAGTAAGTGAAATCAAGTTGTGGCTTACCACATCTAGAAACTAAGGCCAAAAATCCAGGATCAGCCCACACCTACTACTTTAACCTACTCGCTCTTCATTTAACATGTGAATGGGAAAGTGCGTGGCAATGCCCCATATCTCTATGCATTGCCGCTATGTGCTGGGACCTTATTACCGGATGTACTTCTGGGGCCCACGAAGCCACCACTTCTGGGCGATAAACAACTTCCATTTACAACTGAGCGCAATTCACTATCGCAACTGATAACAATATCCTGTTACATGCAACACACACACAAGTGCAAACATGTTGGCCAACATAAACATTTAATCCACCACTTTAACAAATGTAATTACTCCTTTCGGGCATGTTAAAGGGATTACATTGAGAGGAAAAGAAGGGGGGAAGGAATTTAACTCTTCTTGCATGTCTTGTGTCAATCTTATGTTATTTATATATATTTCTGTATAATACCATGCTGGGTGTTTCCCTGAGGAAGCTCCATAAATTTCGCTACTAATTTTAATAATAGGATTTTTGAAGGGTGCATACTGGACTTTTCTGTTTTCAGTTTTCTTGTGTGCTTACCTTGTTTTGAGGTATGTATCTGTGTTGTATTAATAGCTGCCTCAAATGCCAGTGTGTGGGGCGAGAGTGGTTGACCTTTTCAGGTGTCTTGATAAGTGAGATGAGTGGAGGCAGCTGCCTCTCGTAAATACCTCCGGATTTTCCCAAGTTTCATGTCGTGATCGATCATAGGTGAGGTGGTCGGTGGTCTGGCTTTGTTACCTATCGCAGATGTGGCGAACTCCTCTTACTTGATGGAAGGTGAGGGGCACGGCTCATGATTATTAAATTAATTGAAAGGAGTATCACTTTTAGGACGGGAAGCTGCACGTTGGGAGGAGCTGATTTTCTCCTTTAATAGTTATCTCAAAGCAGAACCTAGGCTGGTTGAGTAGTTAACATGAAGAAAAAACACAAGCAAAAGAAATTTCACTAGGTTTTATTTGCAGCTTCTGGCAATGGGTATGGTTTATACCAAATTACACACAACTGTTATCACTGATTGAACGCTTTTACAAATAACACTTTACAGCACTGAAAACACCCTACGTACTCTAAAACTGCGACTGTGTTGCACTAAACTGTGTTTACACGACCAGAAATAGGTGGTGCACGTACGACGAGCACCTGTTCTGGTGAGGGCGTGGGTTGTGTTCCTAATGTCGATAAAGTCCGGCACCCTGGTGATTGGAGTAGGAGGTGGAGGGATGGTAACTGAGCATGTTTCATCCACTGTGCCTAAGTATATGTTGACAGTGGTTGAGCGTATTTCGGCCCCGATCCAACTGACAGGAGGTTGTGAGGTACATCCTGCTACCACTGAGCATATTTCGGCCCCTGTATATAAAAACAACTTTTAAGGGAAGGCAGGATATCCACAGTTGCTACTGAGCCTATTTCGGCCCCTGTTCATTGGGAGAGTGAGTGAATGCGGAAAGCATATGGATGCTGGCTTCCACCTTGGGGAAACTCCCCTACACACTCTTTGCTCTGCCCTGTCAGCAACCAACTTATATACCCACCCAGCTGGGGAAGGGAGGCTGACGTCGCATAATGGCGGCTCCCAAGTGGAGGGGTGATGCATGACTCCTTTTACATCTGCAGTAAAACAAAACAAATACCAGTGAATACACTCCTACCATTATCAACAAACTAGCTTACCCGTGCGACTTTGCTTGCATGAAATTTCAGACCTGTGTTTTCTACCCACTGTGCTACTGCGATCCCACTATCGGGTACTCTAACCACCGAGTTTCTGCTGCCCCACTATCTGGTTTTCTACCCACTGAGCTACTGTAGCCTCACTATCGAGTTCTCTACACACTGAGTTTCTGCTATGATCAATGTAGGTTACCATTCCAACCTACCGTCTTTTTGTTATGGCTATGTCATACTGCTAGGCCTCCATTAATTTTATTGCCAGTGGATTGTATGGAGTTGGGAGAGACTTAAGTATAACGTCTTTCATGAAAGGGCATTTTTCTGCACCTTTACTTACGAGACTGTGGCTGTGTCTGACTTGGCAAATTTTGTATTTTGTAACTTTATATACAAAAATTACTTATTTGATAATTTGGTATTTCATATTTTGTGTCTAGCAGATGTTGGCAAAAATACAAAGTGACAACATCAGTGCCATGTTTTTTATTTAAAACACATGTGCAAATGGGTAAATAAAATGTCTTTTAAAACAAATAACCGTACCTAAAATACACTAGTAATAACTACAAAATATGATTGTCCTGTGATTTGTAATTACTCAGAAGTATTTGCTGGGGGACTCTTTATTTTGTTGCATATGGCCATGTATGCAGTTCTCACTTTCTCTTAGATTACAAATTAATTTATATACACCATTTTTTTTACATGAAATGGATTTACATATATGGTTATTGGGGTTTTAGTGCTCTAGTCTCTTACTTCTTTAAGGAGTACATCACGATTACAGGAGAGAGCCTGTCAAGGCAGTCAAAGTCATGAAATCTTACAAGCAGGCATGACATGTCATCACCATTTCCTGTTGGTACATCTTGGTTATTTGTTGGTAATTAGAGGAATTTTCAATGATTGGAAAAGATGGGTGAGAATCACAGTTATTTGTACAATCTGAATGGAATAGTGCCTATTTATTGAGAGTTAATGATTCAAGTTATGAAATTACATTTATGATTACAATATTTATGTATGCAAAATGCATACTTTCTGTTGATATACTCACAAAACTGCACAATTTGTTTCATTTTATTTTATCCACAGCATTTGCAAAGAGAGCTTGCAATATACATACATGCACATTTTTTTAATTGTGAGGTACGAATGTAACTTCAGTATTATTGATATGATGGGAATATGCTGCTAGGCCAATACATATTAATTACACTACACAAAGCAGATAGATTTTACAAGTACTCCCAGTATGATACTCATGAATAGATGAATGCACACAAGTCGGATGAACACATTTTCCACACGGATGTGCAGTCACATGGAAAATGTGGTAAGTCTCACTTTTGTGTGCGTGTCTGTATTCATGAGTACCAGCCTGTAAGTACGTAGTTGTGTATTCTATCTACTTTTTGTAATTTAACTATGTACACAATAGGTTTTATAGTCTGTTGTTACTTACCAGTAAATGTTGTAATATATGTATGACCAAGAAACCTCATTTTGAACTCCTTCAGCACCTTTAACCTGCAGTGTTTATGTTTCAGATGAATAAAAAACTATTTTATTGAGATTGATTAACAAATACATTTGCTTTGTCCCAAAGCAGTTACAGTAAAACCCTGTTATAACATCCCCTCTTATAACCTTTCCCTGCTTAGTAAGTTGCCTTCCCTTTGTTCACAAACACTTTTTCAATACAAAATTTCCAGCATTTAAAGTTTTCCCTTCCTATATAAGCCACATTTCTTGGGGCCCTTGAGAAATGTTAAACAACATTCTACTTGTACTTGAGAGTATCTGTTGGCAGGCAGCTGTTAAGATAAGAAAAATGTACACAGTTAATTTTCTAAGTTTATTCAGTTTACAAATGTAACATATAACTTATGTAGAATGATAAAAGAGAACAAAAGCAAAATGACACAAATATTAATTTTCCTGTTTGCCACAGCTCTTTAATGTCACAAAATTTTTACTCTTCATGTAACTTCACTGTAACCTGAAACAAAGTAAAATACTGGTTTGAATTTGGCTGCTAAGCAGTCAGTGTGTGTAGATGTTTTAACAGTCAAGAAGACAATGCTAAATAGAACATTAGAGGTTACTGGTACAATATGTGGCCACCCACCAGCAGCACAACACAATTAGTCTTACCATTTCATAATTCCAAAAAATAATTCAACTAGAGTTCCAAACAAATTTTCTGCTGTCCTTCAGACATGCAGCTGTAGAAGTTTCCAAAATGTAGCCCCATATTCAGATGGCTATTACACTGAATTGTTATGTTAAGTACATGTATTTGCACACTATCTCTAGTAAGTGCAACACAGTATACTGCAAGAAACGTCACAATGAGATTCCAGCTGCTTAGTCAGTCTTAGAAGTGGAACTCAAAGCAGTGCCCTCCTAATAATATCCCCTCCCCCCCCCCCCATCATCCAAAGCTGGCACAGTTGGATAAAGGTGAGTATGTAATTAACATTTCATTAAATACAGAACATTAAGGATGACAAATACTTTCCTGGCCTAAAACCACACGGATCATTAACTACATCACACTTATAAACAAATCTTTGGTATTGAATACATATATACACCCCCAACTGTCACACCGTGTGTGTGTGTGTATGTATTAACGCCATCAGGTGAAACACAGAGATGATTAGGATACACTTTTAACTGTTCTGATGGGCGCCAGCGATGATTCCTAAACACCGCACTTTGAGACTCAGGGATCTCAGGGATACTGTGGGTTCTGTGTGTTCGCCTCACCTGTGCATACTTACAAAACAACTTTTAAGCACAACACTACAATACAGAACACTTGATGGAGCTAGGTAACTGACGCTACAAAGACTTACAACTTTTACACTGTGAGGTATGTTTATTAATTCCAAGTTACACCGTGCCAGAAAATTAATTAGGTGTTTTACTGCTCGGACGTGACTAGCCAGTTCCGGTGGGTGATTCCCCCCGCACGTTACTCAACTTGCGCACTCTGCATGGATGATGCGTCGCGGTGATTGAAGACACAGCCTCTACAAAGCAAGGAGCGTACAGCCACTATGATGGACTGTAGGTTTTGCCTAGAGACAGGACACGGAGTATTAACTGAACACGTGCGATCATCTATGCCGCTAACATCGACTCATCCCTGAACCACGTGGTGTGTAGCGATGATCAAATTACAAAAATAACACTTGATGAACATGGGGCACAATATGAACAGGCAAAATAAACACTCAATCATGTGAAAATAGTCATAGATGGCGCGGATGCCTCTGGATGAAGTTCGTAGCAGACCACGTGTGAGGACGTAAAAACACAATATTTCTCTGGTAATTTGCTCCTGAATCATCGGCCTAAATTGGTATCATCATTAGGAAAAGGATTCCCACAAGAAGTAAGCATACAAAAGCTCTTAAGGCGCCGGATGGCGGGAAACACAAATTCGTGAATTGCCCTTGTGGTCAGGAACAAAAATGTATCAAACATGAAAAATACAAGAACCCTTATTGAAATTACCACATAAACCCTGAGATAAAATTAAGGCGCATGAGATGGAACAAGAATTAGCCCTCATAATGCGGTGATGGCGCAGATACGGACTTGGTGGTAGTTAACCATGTGGCCTTGGGCGATTTGGCCTCTAACATATTTAACATGACAAAACCCTCAAAGTAATTAAACACACACATTACCCTTAATATTGCTTATTGCAGTTAAGTAGAAATTACAATGAAAAGCCCTAGACATGGGTGTATGGCACCTGATACTCAAGTTGCACGGGCCGCATGGCCTCTCCGTCATCTCCTCCTCTCATCTCGTTTAAATTCTAAAAAGCCTGAATGGCTGCAAATATTTAAGTTATGCAGATAGTATTATGCTGGGGATGCCTGGCAAAACATACTCAAGGCAGAGGTTAACCGGTAAACTAAAAAGTGCTATTGAGACCTACATCAGTGCATAAGTATGAAGTGCATACATGACAGCATCTTACCTTGCCAGCTCTCCTAGAACGACTACCCAGAGGCAGGGGTCGCCCAAACCTACTATGGCTGCCTACAGGGTTCACACAAGCATAAGTGCTATGCACGTTGAGTAAAAATTTTATATTATAAATTGAAATGGCACCAAAAGAATTATGAAACAATTTTACAAAGAGAATTCAAAGTTGTCTTTTCTGGTAATTATTAAATTGTCTTTTGAAGGCGTCTTCACCTGAATATTATTATCTTTCTATTCAGTGCCACGCGCACTTTGAATTCAAAATATCAACATTACACAAGACTCTGAAATAAGACATTTTACACTTTTTGAACACATTTTACTCTGGAAAGAAATACATAAGACACTGAAACACATCCCATTTTGGGAAAGTTCATATTTGTAGCAGGCTACATCCACGTGCTTACCCATGTGTACTGTTAGCGGTGAGTGCCGTCATGGTCTAGCTGTGCCTGGCTCTTAGCCGGTGTCAGTATGTGTGTATACACACACAAAAAGCAAACTTCATTTACATTTGCCCACATTTCATCCCTGCCAGGCACTTACTGGAAGGGAAATCACATATTTTACTTACAGAGTTATAGTATTTTATGGTGTGTACAATCCAGCGAACCAACTATATGAGGAAAACATGTAATGTAAAATTTTTACTTCAATTCCAGCACTCCTCCTTCCCTTCCTAAAAACTTTACAAACCACTGCCTTAAGGATGCAATTGCCCTTTTCAACCTGTTAATAATGACAATAGCTGATTATTCACTCACAACAGGGAGGATGCTGATGGCTTGGTACCCATACAACCTCAAGGCCAAGAGCAGTTGGGTAATATTGCATGGTTCCTGTAAAAAAAAGCATTATCATAACTATAAATTTACGACTTCCAAATTATTGTTCAGTAAGAGTATTTTTATAGAATGAATAAAAATACTGAAATAGAAATTAACACAGAAATTAATTCCTCGTTCACATTTATGAATTTCAGTTTTTACGATAAATCAGTGTTTAGCTAAAGCAAAATTAACGTATCTGAGGACGTCTTTGCAAATGTAAACAAAGGTTTATGAATAAATGATTGCTATTATACAGTTCTATGTTTGGTGATTTGCTAATATCATCAGAAGGGCTCATTAAAAGGGGATGTTTACTTGACATGTTTATGATGTATTTTTGTTTTGCGCATGTTACCATTTATAAAACTTGAGGTCACATTTCATCGTGTTATGTGGTTCTGGCAGAAAAATATTGCAGTTATGTAAATGTTAACCACCAATGTTGACATGTCATGCTAAGGGAGCTGTATAATGGCAACATGTCATGAATGAAAGGACATTGTTAACTAACATTACATGATATTTATAGTTTGAATTTGTGGGCATATTCATTATGGATACCAGACTGCATGGTTAACAGAAAATGTAGTATTTCTGTGTGCATTAGTGGCCCATGTTTAACTTTATTGTGTGAAGACTACTGTGTGTGCAAGTTTATATGGATAAACTAAAATATTGCATGACCTGAAATAAAGCTCTTAAAATGTGATTTCACACTAAATCTGTGACAATCTGCTTCCCGAAGCACAAGCAACAGCGAGCAATTAGAGAGACACACCAATTTACTTGCTTCCTACATTGTTGGGACATTGCTATTAAACAGGAAAAAATTATGAAGCTGATAAATGGGTGCGAGTTCTCTGCGAAAGTTATTGCTTACGCTGCAGGAAGCAGAGTGGTACATATATTTTTGCATGAATTCACTTTTAGGGAATTATTTCTTGCACTTGTTAACCCTTATTTTGTCTTATAGTATTAGATTTATTTTTTGTTTTTCTCATTTGTTTTACTAATTTTACCCCACAATTTCCCTGGAATTCATAGTCCTTCCCACTACTTTGTATCTTCAAATGTAACAGTTACTTATATACCAATGTGACTAAGTTATGAATTTGTGTTGACGTCTGGGTAGTACCTGGACCATGAGGGGATTGAATGATTAGGATAGGAACTGTGATGTTCGTTGACTTACCAGGGTAGGGTGCCAGCTCGCGGTACGAGCACGAGAGTGTTGTTGATTCTGAGAATCTCAGGTCATGTCGCCGATGACCGTTGGCCATCCCTCATCTCCGACGTCTTCAATAATATTACCAGTTTCGATGAAATTGCCACCAGTCAGGTACTACATCCATACTTGCCTAGTCTATTAAGGGTTTGGTCTCCCTTACACGCCAGCTCACTTCCGATTGGTTGTTGTGGCCACCCAACGCCATGATTGAAACACATGTTAGTCAACATGATATAGGTTAAATAGCAGTGAAGTGGCGAGTATAATAATAACGCAGGTCTTACTGTCACGTATTTTATTGCAATTTAATTCCCCAGCGGGGCACTCACATTTATATATGCGCTGTTAAAGCCTGGCGGGCTCTTATGACAAAGATGGCCATAGAGCTTGCATTGTTATTAATGCCTTACGTCTCAACCATATACAAGATGGACTGAGAAGTGAGGTGACACGTACTCCGGGCGAGAAATTACAAAAGGCTCCGGTAAATTAAATTAAAGCAACAGAATTACATAATGATTAGTTGCCCAAAGTTGAAGTGCCCAAAGCACCACTATGCGGTCGTCACCTCACAAGACTCAAGATGCTACTACTGTACCCTGGGCGTGGAGCTCGCTCGTTAGCCAAGACTCCCACCGATGAAATCACGTGACTTGATTAGAATATTGTGAAAGTAATTAAATGAAATGAACACTGCAATGCCGATGGGATGAGAACTCTAATAAAAACTTATCAACAAAGCAAAAATGAATACACTGAAAATATAAAAAAAATTTATCTAGTTCAACCACGCTAAGTTGCCATGGCAACCTAACCTCACTTTGCATGCTTGTAAAAATGGTGCAATATCTTTTTAGGGCCTTTCCCCAATAAAGTCTATTATGTCCTTATATGTTTTACTCTTGGCAAAATATGTGAGTTCATATTTGAATACTAATAAACATATAGTCCATTCCCCATTGGAAGAAACTTTCTCGGAGCCCTGCTAAATATCTACTTGCAGGCCCGTTTCGTATCCTTCTGCCAAATGTAAACAAACATTGCTCTGCCATGTAGCATCTGTGAAAATCAATGTTTACATTCCAGTGTCTGTGTATATATGTTCGTATACTTTTGCTACACCTAAAAATAAACATTGCAATTTGACTTCTACTTTTATACCTGTCAAATGAGTTGTTTACTGTTTACAGCTTTTCAAAGAATTCTGTCATATTCCAAAAACCATTCCGTATGAATATTAACAGTTAGGCCTTTAACATTATTTAGGTCAGCTTTATGACATTTTAAAAAGTGCCTGAATTGACTACAGATCTTGCGGTTTTTTTTTACATTAACATATTTGTTTTCCACATACATACATGTAACGCACATTAGTATTTTGCAGCGACTGTGTTTAATACTTTTACAACTGCGAGGTAAAGGGCTGCACTAATTATCCTTTTGTTATTGATGTGTGTTTGGTTATTTCTTTAAAAGGATGGTCTCAGTTGGAATAAATATTAAAACGAAGGAACAACCGGCCAAACGAAAAAGGCACATTAAATTCAAGCACACAACTCGTATTGCTCATTTTTGTCATACAAACTTTAAAATATAGTTAAGAACATGCACACAAATAAGCCTACGGTAACTTTTATTCTGCTCATATTTCTATGTATTGCTACTTACACATTATTATGTTTATTGAAATTTATCGGGCTGAGTTTAGTATTTTTCTTTTGGGATTGTGGGAAACTACGTTACATGACTGTGTTTCAAACCCCTTAGCACAAAGTTACAACGTTGTGATAAATAAACAGACGTGGATGTAAATAATCATCTTCGTCATAAAAACATTTCACAGAACGTATAAATCGTGCTAATCAAATATTTGAAATCACGCATACACAGGGCCAGCGTATTGACCATGATGCACAAAGGCACGCCATTTCACAGATGCAATGATTAATGAAACACACGTTACAGTAAATTTATTACTGCCGTGGAAACACAGATTTATCACATCGTGACTTGCCTAGGTGGGTATAAAAATCACAACATCTACAAACATGATGTGATAATTTGAAGTATTTTTCAGAGTAAACAAAGAATAATATACGTTTTGTTTGGCAAAAACCAACACGCCATGTCATGGCTTGCCACGTCTGCCAACTTCACTTAGTAACTGCCCCGTCATCATATCTAAATATATTAAAATAAGTATTCAAACATTAAAATCTCTTTTCAGTTGTAAATTACAAATTCAAAAATCTTTATTTTGCTGTAATAAGTATGAAATACGCTACAATAACATGTATAATTTCTTTACTTACTAGCAAAGTGAAAATTCCCGAGTGTGAAAGAGACAAATAAAGAGAAAGAGAGAGCAAGTCTCACCCAGCAGACAGTTTTTCAGTTGCTTTCTCACTTGATAAAACAACACCGTATCATTACAGCATACTCAGAATATTTTCCGCTGTTATTTTTAAACTGTGAAATGAGATTTTGCCATCAGGGCTACCTAAATATTTAAATATTTCAATAGGCACTGTTTAATTTACAAATAGTATACTAAAAAACAAGGTTAAAATAATATTTTAACTGTGAACTATTTCTTACCGGTCGTTGCCAACACATCGCTGCACTCGCTGTTGTTAATTCATATTCAAAAAAGAAATATTACAAGTTATAGAAGATATTAAGGTAAAGGTTCATACATGGAATACAGGTTATTGAAAAAACAGGTGACATATTATGCCTAGAGTGTTTTTCATAAGTTGCTTCCAATCGGGAATGGACTGTAGATTAAATACATTTACAATAATAAGTGGCTATTCAGTGACGTGGTTGTGCACACCAGTTGACCTTAGTGCACGGTTGCGGAACGCGAACCAAAAGGTTAGTATCACAGTACTGGTTGTACTCTCCTTACTGAATAAAAACAATTTACATTATAAAAATATCTGAAGAACACTTAATATGCACAAGTCCTACATAATTATTTATATGAAATATTACTATACACAACACGTGCAACAGTTGCCGTGCGTGTGGCCATTTGGATATTCAAACAAGATAGCGCTTCGAGCGCATGAACTGTCAAACATGACACTTAAATATACACAACACTAAATGGCACTAAAATGAATTAATAATAATAATCATTGCACTGAGAGACTGGGTGGGTAAGGTGACATAGGAACAATAAAAGCAATGTTGACATGACACTTTGCACATATACATATAACTAGAGTTGTTCCGATACCGATACTAAGTATTAGTATCGGCTGATACTTCGCCTTTTTCTGGTGTATCTGTATCGGGTATGGTATCGGGCTGATACTTTAGTATTGGTTGTAGACAAAGTAAGGTTATTACTTTCTTTAGGTACAAAAATGATGGTATTTCGGTTTGTATTGTATACGTCGCACATTAAAAGAAAGGGAAAAATAAGACCAAATACTGTATTTACTTGTGAATAGCGCACCCTTTTTTCCCAAATTAAAAGAATAAGTTCTGGGGTGCACATTATCGCTATACACACGGGGGAAAAAAGGAAGGGGGAGTGTTAGCCATAAATTGTCTGGGGATTTGAGGGAAGTGGGGGAATTGTCTGTTGTCCTTTCTCTCACTCTTACATCACTCCTCTCCCTTCTCCCTTTTTCTCACTCAGCGACCCTTCAGTTATGTGTAGGTTGAAACCTCACTCACCCCCTCCCCTCCCCCATCTAATGGCATTCTGTCCTGCCACAAAACCGAAGCTACCACGTGTTTACAGCCCCCCACCAGTGGCGGCTGCCGAGGAAGGGCTGCGGGGCACAGCCCTCCTAATAACTTCTCAGAATGCAGACCTCTACTTATCTTCTACTCAGCAAATAATACTGTATACGAATATGGATGTTATTTTGCAGCTAATGTTTTCAAGATGGATGAGTCTCTGGTCATGAAGGAAACATTTTTGGAAATGTGGAGTGACGGGGCTACAGATTATTCGCCCTGAAGTGGGTGGAGCGAGTAGAGAGAGACGGCCATAACAGTGCGATAGCAGTGCTACAGGAGAGAGGGGAGACTTCAGGGACTTGTCACTTTTCAGTTAATCACATGCTGTAAATCAGAGAGAGCTGGGCACGCCCCTGCTCTCACACAAAAACGGTTTCCTGGAACTTGACAGGGCTACCAAAACTGGAACTTCGAATTCCACTATAAACAGAATGTGTTCTACAGTTATATACTACATGTTTTGTAGGTGCTTTTTCGCACTCCGCTCTTTTCCAGTTGTCAAACACATTTCTTAAGAATGTTTGTATTTATTTCAAATAGTTTTTAATTATAGATATCATTAAAAAGTCGCGTGAACTTCAAACATTGTGTGTAATATTCTTAACAAGTTTGTTGTTAAATGATGAGCCATGAGCATTGTTCAGAAGCAGGATTGAAGAGTTGTTCATGTTGTGAAGAGTTGTTCATGTCGTGCTATGTAAACTTGTAAATAATGGATAATTCAGTGAGTATCATTTAAAACCTTATTACAACAAAGATTTTGAATTACAGGGACAAACTAGAGCTCATAAATTTTGGACCAGAAAAGCCACAGGTACATATAACAAAACAACAAAGCCACGATGGTAAACGTAGTGGTTCGTACATGCGAAAATTGAACGTTAAGCTCATATAATTTTGCAGACTGGTTATGAAGGTGTGAAGTTAGAAATGTGTTGGTGGGGTTTGGTGGTGGTGGTGGTGGTGGTGGTTGTTGTTTTTTTTTTTTTTTTTTACCTAATGGTCCTGCATGGACTGTCAATTGGGTAAAAGTTATGAAACATTTTGGAGACAAAAATACATACCCATCAAATTTTCAGGTGAATGTTCATTGCCAGTTAGATAGCGCATACAGGTTGACAAATGGATTTTGTTTACAAATACATTAATTAAGATATGCCACTTTCATCCTCTAATTTAAATTTGATGTGTATTTTGTATGTACTGTATGCAAATTAGTATTGGGTTTTAAAAATTTTTATTTTAGTATATTTAAGATATCTTCATTAGTATAGTAGAATTAGTATTATTATCTAATTTCTCATCGTCTCGTGTAATGTACCACATCGCATGGGTACTGGTTGGAAGGTATATAACCTACACAAACTTTAAACAAACAAATACCTGTGCTAGTGATTAGATCTGAACCAGTGTCCACAGTGTGTGACAATTACAAATCGAGTGATGATAGGTTTTTCTTCAAACAACCGCACTTAATTTTTTAATTTAGCTGCACAAACTACACTTACATAAGCCTGTCGTACGCAAAATATTTTATCACTGTGTCTACTTAAAAAATGCTCTTTGTAATTATCTGAGTTAGGATTGCCACAACCCTCCCAGTTTCAAAAGTCACCAGCCCCCACTGCCCTCCACCTCCTTGTGATAACATCAAGATGTTGTTAGTCGATGATTTCGCCATCCCTCTTTGTTTCCATGGTAGAGGCTAGCCAGCCATGTTCAAGGATGGAGGGTGGGGGGAGAAGGGATGAGGAGAACTTTTTTTTTAGTTAAGGGTAGTGTGACATTCTAGCACAGCAAAAAAAAAAAAAAAAAAAAAAAGGCGGTCACTGCTAAAAGGAGAGAGAATAAAAAATAAAAACGAAGCTGGTAATGTTTAGTAGTAGGAGCAACAGGTTTCCAGAATTTTTTTTTTATATTGGCTTTTTGCACCCAAGTTATTTAATTAAAGTATTTTCCAAACAGAACACAAATACCACACATTGCTGTAAAAAAGAACATTTTGTACCATACTTACTAACATGGCGCCACAAATTTTTGGTGCAATTTTATTTTTTACAATTTTTTCCCTTGGACTTGCAGAAATCATGGTGCTCACTATACACAAGTGCGCACTATCCACAAATAAATATTGTATGCGTCGCTCAAAATAGTTGCACCCAACATCACTTGTATTTCAAAGCAAATGGTTTCACCTGAAAATGTTATGCAAAACATTTTAATGGAGAATTATTATTTGTAAAGATGTTTTCTTTTGTATTTAAAGGTTTTTTGGTGCCCGAGCGGTCTAGGGCTGAGCACAAACAGTCAATAAGAAATATTCTAAGTCAATTTAACACTTTTAATTATATCAAACACTGAAACTGTTACACTTTTAATTATACATTTACTTACTTGGCAATGTGATGGAAGACGACATGGGAATTGTTACTATAAAACAAACTAATAACAGCAATGGAAGCAATAACATGATGTGATCGCGGTGGTGAAGGAAAGTGGAGTCTCAGCGTAGTTCAGGCGAGTCGTCCCAGGCGGTGATGTGCAGTCTCTTGTGTCCTCTGCTGAAGTCTCTCTTCTTCAGGCCATGCATGCCATAACAAAGCAACATGAGTGTAGTGGGGAGAAGTCTCCCTCCACCAAGAAGTCACGCATGAGCAGTCTCTCACCAATGAGAAGTCATGGCGAGAAGAGTCGCTAACCAATGAGAGAGCAAGGTTAGGGTGTCAACAAATGAACTGGAACTTTGCACACTGCCCCAACATGTGGTATTGAAATCATGTGATGGGAAAATAGCGCGTGATACAGCACATGATTCCAGGAGTCATGGGACGAAAATACCTTGAATAACAGGATGTATTTCCCGTCAAACGTGGTTAGCAATCGTAGTCACGCGGTGCTGAAATCACCGCAAGCAGTACTAGAGCGGTATCATCTTCTTGTTGCTGGCACCACAGAACTTGATAAGTTGCGAAAATACTTCACTAAAATGTTCTCTCTCTGAACTGGAATACTTGCGGAGTGCCCGCAGCACTACATCTGTTTTATCCTGTAAGGTTGGTGTTTCATTGTATCTGGCGTAAAATTAGCATGACTTTAAAACTTAATATTTATCTAACTCAAAGGACAGCATCATCCCGAATAAAATTATATACCCAAAAGCATGTACTCTATCACTTGTCAGCAAAAAATGGTTTGAACATTGAGCAACTTTTTTTATAAGTGTTAATTTTCAGTAACTTCTTGCGGGGAAATCGGAGGATTTATATTAATTTATTTAAATAGACATGCATCTTTAAATAAACTAATAATATGTAAGTGCCTATGTGACACCTTTTGCCGTCTAATAATGAGTAGGTAAGCACTGAGCCAAGTGCAGTGTAACTCATGACAGGGAAAATCAGAGGACATGGTTTTGAATGATTATTTATAAAAAACAGTGAAGAAATCAATTATAATAAACTCATTTGTGTCTCGAAATTATAAGGTTTCTTTGCAGTAAAATATGATTAATTACTTTAAAAGACAGACATATTTGCCATGCGTGCAAGGTGTCACCAACAGGTAGCGGCATGGAGAAGTCATCCCCTTCCCCCTCGTAAACCAACAGACATGACACTGCCCGATTGATAACTTCTCCGTGCGCTCTTAGCTGATAGTGCGTGCGGGACAGGTAAAATTTGACTTGCATTTGGTGTCATATTATTTGCATTTTCAGTGGGTTTGAAAATTTTAGGTCATCTTGCATTTTGTGTCGGATTAGATTTAATTATATACAGTATTTTAAGACATTATTTATTTATTTAAATGGGTCTAGAAAAATGTTATTAATGTATTGTTAACAGTAATACTTTTTCTAAAATTCAGTGTGAAGGGCATTTTTATTGGTTTTTGGTATCGGGGTATCGGCAGTGGTACCGGGGTATCGGTATCAGAAAGCATGGTATCAGAACAACTCTACACATAACCCTCAAATGACAACTCCGAACTGTAAACATGAGCAGGTGGTGTTTCCCTTTGACGTGTGGAAAATATTTGTAAGTTGAGAAGTACATACCTGAATTAATAGTACATGTGAGACCTTAACGCATGCAATAATACATGATGTGGAACGAAACAAACACGACACTTAAGACGTTGCACTGAATAATAATCTTAACCTAAACAGAACACTCACATATGGCATTGCAGCAATAAATACCCAAGTAAACAAACATAGTGAACATACATTACACTCACTTACACTTCCCTAACTATTTAAAAAGTCCATGAAAATACACTTTCTACACTTTCTTGCCCTACGTCACACGTAAACAGATACACACATGGCACTGACTCGGTGACACAAGTGCTGCTCTGTGGCATTGCGGTGTTCTATGACATGTTGGCTGGCATGATGGGGTGAATGGCCTGAGGTCAAGACGCTGTCTACGTCAGTGTGCATAGCAGTGTCTAAACATACCACTTGTCAAGGCTGGGCTAAAATTGCTGTAAGCACATCACTAACACAGCAAAGTTATATACATAAGAGTTGAACTGCTTGTTTTTAGTTAGAGTGGCTACAATCAAGCATAGCAATAAGCATTTACATAAGCACAGTTATAGTAACAAGGTGAGTTCCATTTGGTTAAACATTCCTTGTTACTATCACTGTGTATCGGTATTCAGCCAATCAATAGCCCTGACACTTGTACTATGTTATCAAATGAATAACCTATCTACAAATTAAGAAAGTGTGTATGTTGACTTCATTCCTAGGGCAGATATTTTTCTTTCGTTTTCAGATAATCGCAACCACAGAAGTTTTTTAACAATGTTTTTAGGTGACGTTAACAGTAAAAACTGAAATGAAAATTATTTCTCTTTTTAAAAACATTTCAGATCAATAAAAAAGAATTATTTTCGAACTTTTGAACTTAATTTGTCTGGTACAAATGTAGCAACATAAACAAAATAATATTATTGTTATGTAAATTGTCACCAGGCCACTGTACTTGTTTTGAGAATGTGAATCACATAGCCTCGACCAACACAGCATGACACGACCAAAAACGCAACTACGATACATTTCAATGTGACTACTTGAATTTACAGCACGGCCGATGCCATGTTATCTGCATTAACCTAACTATTTAGAAGGCACTGGTAGGCTACATTAGTTTCAAAGGCAGTGAATAAGAGGGAAATTTGTAATACATAATGGGGACAAATTGGCATATGTGCATATGAAGGTAAAATTATTACTTTTAAGGGTTAGATAGCTTACAGTAATTTTCAACTTATTTTTCTTTTAAGCTGCGTATTTACCATTGTAGGGAATGCTTGCACTACAATTTCATTTTGCAAGGTTGTACATTCTATGCATATTGCTGCACAACATGACGAAGAATAGAAATCATTTATATTCCAAAACTGCTGGTCAGACGACAGAATCTGTCGGGCTTACGACTATCTATCTTGTATTTCATTGGCTGTGGGCCATTGTGTCGTGCGCGTCAGGGCTATGTTATTCCGGCATAACTCTGAATGTGTTACGTATATTTAAATTATAGCCCGGCCTTTACAATTAATTTTCTGTTCTATAGATAATCCCCTATATTATAAAATTACCCTATATTTCAATTCTTTACAGTTGGCATGGACAGCAAAACAGAAATATTAGGCCTCTGTTACTTTCATTATGCATACAGTTAACTTTTTCCTTTGGAAACAAACAAAAATATGTAGGAATCACAAGTTTAACATATCTCATGGAATTATAGTGTAGTTGTAAATGCAGTTGAGAAGAATTGATAGGCCAACAATATTCAATTTTTATACTATGAAGGGCAGCTATGATTTTTATATAATTTCCTGGAAAAAATCCATGGAAGTGGTTTTTGAAAAAGACGTTTTCTAAACATATGCATAAATATAATAATGAGTGCTTAACCTTTAAAAGCACACCTTCGCCAACAGTACCAACTACTCATTGAGGAATAGTTATACATCTTTTTAAATATCGGAAACTACATGTATTTGAGAAAACAAAATAACTGCAATGCACTTACGTGAAAATTCCAGCTCACCTTCTGTTTTTCAAGAAAGTATTTTTGGTTAGACGAGACATTATCTAAAACATTTGTCACCATACACATTAAAAAAAAAAAAAAAAAAAAGTCTGGTTTTAAAGTTTTTGTCTTCCGTTCTCTTCTCATGTTGTACAAAATCACATCGTTAAACGTAATCATTCATTTCAATTCAATTATCCTCTTTGTTTATCAATCTGTAACCTCAAATTTTACACAAATGAAAATTTCAAGATGGCGACTTTCGGCGGCGGTAAGCGGCGCTAACCATCTGTAAAACCAGCTAACGAGAACTCAGAGTACCTGTTAGTTTAACAGAAATTTGACGTGGACTTCTGCGATAACGAAGACTTGTAAAATGTGTTAATGACAACTTTTCTGTTAAAGTGCTCATTAAGACTGAACAGGCACCTTAACTAGAAGTTGTAAAATTGGCCCTTAATATATTAACATGTTTTAAACTAAAGTAACAAATGCTTTTGAATAGTTACATTTCTTAACTAATTTAAATAAGCTAGTTAAGGTGAATCACCATACAAACAAATTAAAGTTTACCTCAATAATCACAAATACTAATGTGTACACTATGTTACAATGAAAATTCATTTTTATTTTCTTTAGCTATCAGCATATGAACACTAAATATGCACAAAACACAAATTTCTGGCACTGCACACTGAAACCTGATTTTGAAACATGTACTAGGTCTACTTTAGAATGTCATTCAGATAAATTGTATTTAGTATACTTTTCAAATTGAACTTCATTAAAACTTGAAAATTTGAAGTTTTAGTAATATAAGCACTGCCAAGTTACAACCCTTCTGTTTGAATATGCAAATACAAATAGCTGTACAATAGAGTTTTTTTGTATAGCTGCGTTGATAAAAGTTAAAAGGATCTTATAAAAGCGCACACAAAATATCTTAACCTGCAATACTTTTCAGTAATAATGAGCAGAGCATCAAGGTTAACTCACAGGCTTCAAATTTGAAATATCTGAGAGTATTTATTTACAACATGAATTTGATTGTTTTCAGAAAGCACAAATATGATTGCAGCACTACCACGTATTCATACAAATATTCATGTACAATAAAATCTCATAATGACTTACATGAATAAAGCGGTACTTTATACTGAAAACCTCATTTTCTAACATTTTCAACATGAGCTTAATGTAATTTTGGCACAGTTAGTAATTTCATTAAATAAAATTAATATGTAATTACAAAGAAATATTTTTTAAAAAGTGAGGATAAAATGGTAGTTCCTAAAATATGGAAAAATCTAAATTAGGTTGACCTACATCCTGCAAACATAATATAATGTATGGTTTGCTAATAATACACACTTCTTGCTTATTGGTGAAGTTTCCTTTGAAAAAATTACACCACTCAGCCTTAACACAGAAGGAAGTTTATTCAAAAGACATTTATATTTTGAAACAAATATATAAAAAACATTAACCCTTTACACTTATTAGACAGACATAACACTTAACCTCGATGTTGTGGTGGTTTTTCCTTGAGATGTATCACCCTCTGTTCACAGTTTTTAACTTGAGTTACTTCAAATCACTATGAAAACTAACACGTTTATTTTACATATATGAAAACATTGGAGAAATGCCTAATCTAAACAAGCAAGTGAAATGGTGCAATTTAGCACGTACGATTACGTCATGCGTGTAACGCAGTAAGTTCGTTGACTGTCTGCATGGCCTATGGTTGGTACTTACTTTTGATGTAGCACTGAATGACTATAAACAAAACACTTCACGAATAATAATCCTGAACAAAATAATAATTAATAATAACAACACTTCACATAAAATAATAATAAGCACTGAAAATATAAATTAAAAAGGCCATGAAAAATGGTAATATAAACACACACGTGGAACATTGCACAACACTATAGTCACACTGTCCTCGCACGGGCGATAAGTGAGCTCCTGGACATGATGGCTGGCGACATGACGAATGGTCTTGTGTGGACACCATGTGAGACACGTCAACACCTTAATGTTGTCCCTTCTACATGAAAACAACAACTCCCATTAATGCTGTCAAACAGTTGGTCCATGAAAAGTAGTAGGTCAGCTGTCTCTTCAGCTGATGGATCAAGCTTTTCGTCCTTTATCACATCGTGTGAAATCAGTTCTAAATGAAACAAACAAAATAATGTTGTCAACATGTTTTTGTACTAGTAGTTTGTTGTTAATCGAGCACCTATAAAATTAATATCTGAAAAAAATCACAATTTACTGTTTTGTCTATTGTAGGATTGACAGCAAAGCGTCATGTGCAGTTCTATACGTTAACAACCTTTCTAAAATTTTATAAAAGTGTTTTTGTACACATTAATTTAAGCAATGGTGCAACAGAAAATTATAATTGTTTTAAAAAGTTATTCACATAATAGATGCTGCAACCATTCTACTCTTTTCCCTAGAAGGTGTGAATGGTTTTTTTCTGTAAAGTCACAAAGGGCCAAGAACAGTTCTAAATAATGTTGTTAGTTCTTTAATATTTTCAACACTGTATTTTGACTTGTCCAATATTTTTATATTGAAAAACGACTTTATGGCTGCAATAAAACAAAAAAAAAAAAAAACAATAAAAATGTTTCTGCTTTCTGTACATAAAATAGTCCTACAATTAATGTAAAATGCCAGCATTGGACATAGTAAAATAAATAATAGCTTTAAAAATAAAATAAAAAGCAAATAGTTGTAGGCTTAGTCCATGCTTACCTGGCCAGCCACGTGTAGGCAAAGAGCCTCTATTTAACCTCTTTGTTCCTGGGCTACAGTAATCGTCGGTAAAATGTGTTTCACACACAAATTGGTCACTGAAATTTTTATATCATCCACGTTTGCCAATTTTGGATGGGATATGCAAGTTAACCATATCCTGAAGTCATGTTCCTCATATACAGGAAAACAATGTCTAACAGTCCCAGGCATGAAATTACACCCTGGAATGCAACACTTCGACATCTAAAACATAGAGCCTACTGTCATTGAACAAATTAATGAATAAAACGTAATGATAATTATTTTCAATCTTCACACCACTGTGCTAAACAAACAATATGGCGACCGTTCATGAAAACGTGTTTGAATTTTTCCTATATTCTGATTGGTTGTAATGTTAGAAAAAAATTGGCTTATGGCACTCATGTGGCCGTGGTTACAAAAGACATGGGACAAATACGGTGTATCCTATGAACACCCCCTGATGGTAATACGCTATTACTGTTCGTAACTCGTATTGGCAACTCATGACTACATGTTGTTCTATTGCAACCCTTACTTCACATTTCTCTGCCATCAATACAAAATATAGCTGAATCATTAAATAAATTCGACACTTCACCGGCTTTCCAAAACTAGTAAACTGCAGAAAACAAAATAAACTTCATGACAATAGGTAAAATAGTGGACCAAGCATCCAAGCCATATACACATGTCAATAAAAAGTATTCAATAAAAGTATCGATATGCACATTGTGATACTCGATACTTTCAATACTGCCCAGTATCGAGGGGTATTGAGGTATTGAAGTATCGATTGGCCCATCTGTACTTATTTTCAATACTAGGACCACAGTAATTTAGTGCATTTGGCAGTACAGCCCTACTTAGTAGTGTATTCTTTCAGTGTCAACAGACAACATTAATATGAACCTAATAATTAGTATCCATGTGCCCATCAAGTGACAGTGTGAATTCCTCTCCTAAGTACTGAAACCTAAGTGCATCTTACCTGTACAGTAGAACTTCTGTGGATGGTTTTGGGTTTTGTAAGGGATTGAATAAAATAACTTGGCTTGCTTGTGGACAAAAAGTGTATGTACCTAATGTAAGTTGAAGTCAGACTATGGTAGAAGTCCATTTGGTATACTATGGTGATACAACATCTAGAAAATAAGACAAATTATTAAAAGTTATGAAAATCTCTTTAATACCTGTACAAATAACACAGCTTACTTCCCCTTTTCATCCTTTTAAATCCATTTTGGGGGGGGGGGGGGGGGGGGAGTGATGGTAGCGGACTCTGGTGCTGAAATAGGTGCATCCTCTCGTGGAGATAACTGAAGTGTGTTAATGGAGGAGGAACAAAAGCCTCAAGAATTTTTAGGTTGGTTTGTTGGTCTCATCCTGTTAGAAAAATACATTTAAATAATGGAAGCATGACGGTTAAGTACATGGGCCAGAAACAAATTACTGAAATTACACTTTGCTGTCTGCACACTTAGAAGTTGAGCAATTTTTTTCTTTTAGCATGTAGCGGATGGTGGTTTGATAGAGAGAGAGAGATTGAGATTCAGAAGCTTAACTTACCATGTTTAAGTGTAATGATTGTGCAATTTTAATTTTAAGTATAGGTAAAGACCACTTTATTCATAATACTTAACCTATGTGACAGGCTAGCTGCATGCTTCCCTGTACTATTTTTATGTGTCAAGTTTTATTTAAAATGTGCCAAACAAAAGATAAACGAATCAAATTTTCCACACCATTAATTATACGTTAAGTCATAGAACTTTTCGTAATTCACTGGTACAGTGACAGTACTCCAGTCAGTTCACACAGCAGTTATGTGCTATTATTTTTCAGAGATTGATTTCACAAGTGCAGAAGTAGCTGCGAACTAACTGTGGAGAGCAGGTTTGGTCTGTGGCAGGTGAGGTTCCAGCACGAAGTGTACCCAGAGCGGGGACGGGAGGCATCCCGGCAGGTACTGCTGGTAGGGGAGGTGGAGATGCGGGACCGCCTGGCCTCCTCTCGTATCAACAAGCTGCTCTACCAGTACTGCAGTGAGGCACACCCACGCCAGTCCCATGCCAGCATGCTGGTAGTGAAGGCTGTTCACGTGCGCCCCGATCCTCGCCTCTCCGCCCGCGAGTGCTGCCTCAAGGTGTCCCTGCTGCCGCTGAGGCTCAACATCGACCAGGATTCCCTGCTCTTCCTCGTCTCCTTCTTTAGCCAGCTGTCTGCCACCCACACCAGCCCTGGTAAAAATGCCTGTATGCTTATTGACACCACCTCTCCCCACTGAGTCAGTGATATTCTGTTATTTCAGAACTGTCTGAAAATTTTAGAAGTATTTTTTAAATGAAGTAAATTTCATAAAAGGTTCAAGTTACTTTTGTAGATTACATGAACATTATTTGGGTGTACTAAGCAGGAATATTTCTTAATCAGGGATTTTTTAATAGGGTTTCACTCTTTACATAATAATTTGGTGTGAATATTTTGTTAAATTATTTTTCTCTAGGAGTTTTTCCTTCCATAATTGATGAAGTTTATTATCCTTATGGGTGATTATCATATAGGTTTATAAGTTGAATATAATGTCATTTACTTGAGTGCACCATAACATGATGCATAGAAAATTTTTAATCCCCTTTCCCTCCACAAATTCTTGTAATCTCCTTGGATGTTATCCCTTTCTTGTGCTGTTTTTTATCATGCTATGTTCTGCTCACTATAGCTTGCCTCACTGATAAATTCAGATATGTGTCTGTGGAAACATTGTTTTATCTTCATACATTATAAGCTTGAGCAGGCCTCATCTCAGAGCTGTAGCTATACACTTCAAACTGGATGAACTCTTAGTTCACTTTGACACAACTCCCTCTCACAAGAATTAAATAACATTAATTCAGAGAGGTGGGGAAGCTGAATACGCTCCTGGGATATGGTTATTTACAGTTCCCCTTACGAAGCAAAAGTACGAGAAAGTGATTTGCCTGGCTGGGTCGTAGATCCTCTCACATTGGAATGTGGTGATTTGTGTCCGTTGGGCTCTATGACCGTGACAGGAGGAGGGGATCCAAACCCTAGAGTGAGTTTAACCAAATACGTCTCCCATTCTGGGAGTTTGGTTATGTTCACTGTAGAGGTTGTCAAAAATATTTGTGACGCCAGCTGTCACAGAATGAAGTGGGAGGGAGGGAGGCGAAGTTATGCAGAGTCAGTGGGCTCCTGTCGGAGGTGTCCTCTATAGGGAGCCAGTCTAGTTGGGATGCACTAGGGCATGAAGTCGACAGAGGAGGTCACTATGTTGCATCAGCTAACTGTTGATGGGGGACTACAAATACAGTAGTAATAAGTGTTACCTGCCGCTGTGTGCATCTTGCACGTAGGGTGAACACACCGTAGGTTCTATGTAGGGAGAAGGTGCTGTAACAACTCCTCAATAGGTGGGTCTGGCTTACAATTATTCCAGTACTTGATCATATGGTAGGATCAATCTAATCCCAATATTGAGTGCCTACCGTGTAATATGGCCTCACTTCCAAAAGGTGTCGGACCGTCTAAATTAATCCCCGGTCCAAATATGGGTTCAGACTCACTTACTGTAATAGAATTAGAAGGTGCGGTTTCACTAGTTGACAGGTTGTTGGCTCATATGATGTTTAACTCTCTTTGCCTATCTCGGCGAGCTAATCTACGGATCAGTCTATGTCAATTCACCCAGGTCATGACACCTACCGACTCAGATTTTCATGAAACTTTTTTTATTTGTTGCTACCACCAAGTTACTAATACATGTAAAAAAATTTCCTGTGTACGATAAATAGTTTTTGAGAGCTCAGGATCTTAAGTGGTAGTACCAGAGGTGGAGACTAAGTATGTCCAAACGACTGCACCTATGATACATGACTTTACGTGTAATTTCCTCATTTGCTGAAATCCTGATTTTTGAAAATTTTTTGACAGCCCCCTGAAAAAATTGTAGATAAAGAATCCATTGTTCTTAGCAACCATTAAAAACAAATGTTGCAGCTTCACACTAGAGAGCTGCATCTTTTTTTAAAAAACAGCAACTCCGTATAGCGAGCATAAGCAAGTTTGCAATCTTTTCTTGTATTACCACCTTTACATTGTCATTAATTTATTGTGGTGTCAGCAGAGGGCAATTCAAAATGCAACAGACTGGCTGCTTTACATTTGAAGACAGAATAATTAAAAATCTGTGGGTTTAGGAAGTTAAAGTACCTGTAAATACACTGTGAGATCAAATTTAGAGGCTGTATCATTTGAATGGTTCAGTCAGCTGTAATGTGTGTGTATTTTCAGTTTTCATTGAGTGCATGTATAGTTGAGGAACATAAAAAAATTGTTTCCTCATCAATAATTATTATTTATTCTAACTTTAATTACATTTTAAAAAGGAGACAAAAAACACAAGTACTAACATGATGGTACTGGTGGATACACACAAACACACACATCCACTCACAGGTCATATGACACCTTCTCTATGCTGACGTGTGCCCGGTTAAACTGAATGGCACGTTGGTCGAGGATTTTGTTGCTAGACCAATAGCAGGGTTTTTAAGTTCGGCTCGACGGGGTTTGCCGAGGGGTTTTGGGTATAGACTGACACCATTGTCCTGGTTGATGCTGGTGATGCTGTCCGGGTCTCGCTTAATGGCGGCGGGCTTGCCCCACTCTGAAGCGGTGGTTCCAGGCGGCTGATTCACTGCTCCAAAAGTGTGAGTTTGACCAACCGTACCTAGCCTCAGCGTTGTACACCAACCCTCTCACCACGGGGTTGTTCCACCTGCCTTTCCTGAGTGGGAGATTGGGAGTGCACTCAACTGCTTGGCAACAAGGAACGCTATGTTTTTCTCCCTACGCTTTTTGCCATTCCTCACCTGCTAAGGCATAGAGTCGCTGCTTAACGAGATACGGAGTGCACCCTGATGAGGAAACAACTTCACAGCGTACGTCCAATGTCCAATATCAGCTTGCTGACACAGGCTCAGTAAGAGTCTCCACTGATCCCCCACGCTTTGGGGGCTGATCAGAGTTGTGGAGCTGTGTGAGCCACCTATCCCTTTACTGGATGTGCATTCATGCATGGTCGAATGGCAGGTCTCAGGCTATGGTTACCCCAGCACTAGTCAGTGCTCTGGAGCAAGGAAATAACCTGGGATTGCCGCCCCTCCTTGAATGAAGGTGTTTCTAGTGGTTGTGGCTCCTCTGTTGCTCCCTTCCAGCACTATTCAGTGCTGTGGTGGTTGGAAAGCAACAGATGGCTATCTAATGGGTGTGTGTAAGGACTGACGGACCCCTGAGGGGCGCCCGTAGTTAAAGCTAATTCAATTGTGTAAAACATCCCAGTTCCTGTCAGTAGTGCACGTTGTAACTGGTTTCTAGCGAGCGAATAAAATGATACTCTGTGAAAGAAAAGAAGCTGAAGTATAGAGAACAAATTATGTTTATTGAGAACTCAATAAACATGCAACACATGCTACCTCCTACCAAGCAGTAGAATGCCGAAGGTAATTACATTGACCAGGTGTAGGCGACCTGGTTCAGGTTAAAGAGGGAAAGATAGCTCTATACGAAACAAAATACTTTACTACTAACTGGACTAAAGAAAGCAGGTGTCTAGAAAAGACAAAGTGAATTTAATAAGTATTAGCTTAGCATGTTCGCTGTTCGACTGGTCGTCGTAGTTGGAAGCAGCCACTGGGGACATGCTCAAGACTTGGAAGATCTCTGTAGGTCCCAGCACTGAGCAGTGCTTGAGATGTCACGAGATAAGAAACAAGAATAACTCTGGAAGAAAGACTTACTGGAGCCCCACTGCCCATGGACTTATATAGTGCTAAAGTCTAGGCTGCCGCAGCAGGGTGCGGGGAAGGTACAAGACTTCCTCCTGCCCTGGCATGGGAGCTGAAAATCTCTGGTCAGCAGTAGTCAGCAATACTACTTCGTTCATCTTCGGTAGCATTCTGCCTTGCCTGGTGGCGGGTGCTTTGTTGGCTCTCAGCGTGGGGGAGAAGGGGGAGGCGCAGTGCCCGCTCGTTGCTTAACCTTGTGGCCACGTGCTCGGCTGCCCAGCAGATTTTCAGCGCCCGAGAACTCATGTGCAAAGTGTTGCATGTACAACTCTCTCGTGGGTGGTTGATGTAGACAACTCCTGCGTAGGTTGAAGTAAGGGTATACTTCACGTAAAGAGCAATGAGTTGTAATCTTCGTTGATTAGTAGTAGGAGCAGCACGTGTCAATTCAGATGCATGGCCTGACATTTTGCATGTTTGGCCAGCTTCTTCAGGCTGCAGTGTACCACTACTTGCCACCTGAAGAAGCAGGCCAAGCCAGCGCAACATAGCAACCGTGCATCCACCTGAAAAATGTGTTTGTCCGACTTTTATGTCTGTCTCTCTACGAGTACCTTCCTGTGAGTAATTTTGTTTTCTCTCTCCTTTTTAAAACATTATTAGTAGACTACTGGTCTATTCCCGCCATACATTATTCTAATTTTAATTTTCTCTTCAGTGTACATGAATAATGTTCATGTGTGGTAAATTCTGCTGTCATATGTGTCACACGTTACAATGTATTTCACAATCAACTTGTCAGCTTTTATGTGTGTTAAGGCAATCAGAAAACACTGGATTTCCATGAAGTGAGTGTACAACACTACATGGAATTATTCTACACAGTAAATTTCTGTTATAACCATAATTTATCTAACCATTGTCAGTTGTCGTTACATATATCGCTGTTCCACTGTAATGTTGGAAAGGAGTGGATCATGTAAAGTGAGATTGTGTTCTGCAGACAGTGGCATGGTTATTTGTGCAGAGCGAACAGGCAGCCAACAGGGCACGCCCACCCACCAGGCACCTGTAATGCTGGTGAATGTGGATAAACGTGAAGCGGAGCCTGCCCCAGAGCCGCAGTCCCTTCTTATCCTGCTAGAGGAGGAGACAGCTCGTAGGACTGTGCCTCCCACCTGGGCCCCACATCCCATGGACACCCCATCACAGCCTCCCATCTACTTCAGGTATGCACAGTTGCATTGGCACCCAGAAGTGAAGATTTCAACCACTGCCACATCTGTGTTAGCTTCAGAGAATATTACATATGCTGTCTGTCAGCTTGGTTTTCAGGTCTCAATTCGCAACACATTTTGTACATTGGCATCCTGTCGATGGGACTTCCCCTCTAGAAGGCTCTAAGTAAAAAAAATGTATAATTGTCACATTATGGAAAGACTGTCAGGTTATGGTTTTAAGTGTGAAAAATGACTAACAAACATTGAAACATGATTGATGGCTGAAGGCAATAAATAATTTCACAATAAAGCACAAAGAAGTGAAGTGAGAGGAGTCGTGCACAACTCTTGGCATCCAGTTAACTGCTGGGTGTGTGTTTTTTTATGTTCCATCGAGACCACCTTCATTAACGTTAATACACTTACAAGGTAGAGTATAATAGTGATGGAACACTAGCTTAATAAATACTGTATTGTTATGGGACATGTGGCTGTGGAGGAAATCTATTTCATTCACCACAAATGCCACATGGTGATGAATGTCCCATGTGCTGTCAGATAGGAATGTCTTTTGTGAACAGCTGCAAAGAAAGAGATCAACTCAGTACTAAAAATGTGTAGAGGTACATGAAAATGGCAACTGCCGCAAATGCTAAATAGATGTAAAATTTTGCAAAAACTGCTATAATGACTCCAAAAAATAAGACACCCTAAAGTAAAATTACCTCAACTATAAGTTTTTTGAACTCAAAGTGCCATCCAGTATAAGACCTCTGATATAATTCATCAAATTCAACCTGCCCCAAATTAAGATGCACTCAAATCCAATATGCCCAGAAAGTTATGTGAAAATTATATCCTGAAGTTTACTCAAGATAGCTCTAAAATAATCCCAAAATATGACAACACACCCCCATTCCCAAACAAATGGCCCTGAAGGAAAAGTAACCTTTCCTGTTTTACTCTGGTATAGGAAAACATTACTTCAAAATATTTGTGAATGTATTTTAGCTAACTGCTTATTTTGATTTTTAATAAATATTTTTAACACCTTTATCTGTATTGACATTAAAAATAAAAGTTAAACATGATGCTTTTATTCCGGAGAAAAATGTTAATCTATATTCTGCACTTGAAGTATATATAAAATCTTGACACGTGATGCATTCCTGTGCATTGCACATGTGCACTTTAATTGTGACTTTGCCCCATTATAGAGTACCAGCACTCACACGGGCAAGTCCCACCCGCAGCAGTACAATAAATCACATGCCTACAGGGTCCATCCACGCAACTACAGACACGTGGTTATAAAAAATTGTACTGTTCACCCTCAAAGCCATTACGTGTTCACCTACTCCTCAACGTTGGATTTTACTGTTCAGGGAGCTATCGACACCCAACCCACAGATAAGCAAGTTCCACGTGTTGCTGCAGGATGGCAGCAGCCAGCCCACAAGGTTAGCACAGCCTCCACCACCTCGCACCGAGGCGACAGATATGTCAACAGCCTCTAACAGAGGAGATAAGGAAAGGGTGGTGCTGCCACCAAGCCATCATAAACTATCCCTGTGGAGAGAGGCTAGCCACCCCCACACCCCTCTGGAAGCTTACAAACTCTTATATGAGGAAGTGCCGATCCATGGCTCAGGACAGTTGCTGGGTTCTCCAGCTTGAGTAAGACTGAAGGCTTCAGAGGGGGTAAGTGGCAGCCACCCTGTTCTCCCAGTCTACGAAGACCGGAGTTGATCTGACCTAGGGTTTTGACCATTAGGTCATTCGTGCCAAAGTCACATAAGTGAAAGTCTCTGGGGTAAGTAGTTCAACTCCCAACTCTCCCAATCTGCAAAATGCCGGAGGCTTTCTCTAAGGGACTTGACCACTAGGTCTCTCATGACGTTTTATGGAATAATTGGTCTTCGAAGACGTCTGCACCATCACCATCAGCAGCACCTTGAAGATGCTGACCACCGACAGCCAGAGGTATCTACGACGTCTCCTCCAGACTCTCACCTGAAATTAACTTCCCGTCACCCCTGTGTTGGCAGGTTGCGCCGATGCCCCATCTGGACTGCTCCCCCACCCCTCCATCAGAATCACATGAATTGATTTTGAAGTGTACTGAAATTTTATTTGATCAACAATCAGCAGTTTTGCACAGGGTTATCTTCTGCTATAATTGTAGCTTCCATCTCTTAAGTTAGGAGTGAGCTACGCCTCCCCTTGTATTTATTAGTGTATTAATAAATACATAATTTTACTAGAATTTGGTGTATCTCTTTGGGTAACCGTGAATCATGTGTATTATTAACTTAGTTTTATTTTAGCTAGCTCTCTATTAGCATTTAATATTCTACCACCAAATAAGGTGAATCTGGTATCTGCGTACAGTATCATATTTACTGAATTTAAGCCGACACTGAATGCAAGTCGACCCCTAACTTTTAAACCCTCAGAAAAAGATACACAATACCAAATGCAAGCCGGATTGGGGTGAGTTCGATTGTGCCAGAGTTTTCACAGCCTGTGTATGGTTTGGTCAAGGGGAAGGAAAGAGACACCAGTAATGAAAAGATCAAACGGCAAGAGTCACACCGCCACTACCATGTGATGGAGGGAGAGAGTGTAGGACAAAGAAAAAGGGGCTGCTTGTTGTGATGGATGCATCAACAGGGGGTGGGGGTGTTAGGAGCAAGAGGGCTGAATGTTGATGATAAATAAGGTGACCGGCAGGGAGGGAGAAAGAATGAGAGAGTGAGAAAGGGAGCTTGGAGTAGTGTTGGCGTGGTTACATGGGCAGAGTGAGGAAGGAAGCAGATTAGTAAGGGAGTCGAGTGGTAGGATAACAGAGGGAAAAGGGTGTTGAGTGTAAGGGAGCAGAGGCCGTAACCTGGCAGTAGGGAGGCACCAGTGTGTTTTGCAATGCAGAGGGGAGAGGCGAGGTGGGTTGATAGAGGAAAGGAGCAGTGGGATGTGGGCGTGGCCTGGGAAATGAGGGCGCTCTGGTGGGAGCGAGGTAGAAGTAGAGGAGCAACCAGCAGCGATGTATATTCGACAACTGCTACCGCCTACCGTGACTTTGTTAGAGGTCTGATCCAGCCAAGCAAGCTTTACACAAAAATTGTGCATCTTTACGAACTGAGATCACTTTTATATTAGTATTAGAGCTGCAAAGTACTGATAAATATAAACCGTCCAATTTTTATCAGTTTGTTTTATATATACTTGGTCAGAACTGTACGTAATATTGCTTGTCCCAATTATAAGCTGAGACATGATTTTGGAAGATTCAGATTGATAAAAAAGGTAAGTTTACAATGCAGTAAATACGGTACCTTAGCGGTAGTTACACACATCTTAAAAGAGAAAATCAACGTCTGTCTTTGGGTAAATTGTTGTGGACTCCAAGGCACTAGGAACATAGTACCTTCTAAAAGACACAACCAGCCCAGATACTATGTTCAAATCGCAGCCTGAACAAATCCAGAGGAGGATCATTGTAGTGCTCTGGCCTGATCGGCCTCTTGAGGGTCACTCACCCTGTATTCAGGTATATGTACCACTCTTCAGCAGTCCCAGGCTGAATTAAGGCTGGACAGTGGGTACGAAGAGTGACTCCCCTGAAGTACAGGAAGTACACTGCTTAGGGCTGTATTTAAAAATGCCAGATTTCTCTTCCGCAACACCTACTGCAAGGTACAAGCCGAACGGATGTCCTAGGTTTGTTCCCAGGCTGAATAAGGCCGGAATATCCTTCGTGCATTCCGAGTTGCCCGACCTTTGGCGGGGGTTTCACACCCAGGACCACAGGCTATTCAACTATTCACCACCTTAGTCCCAGCCTGAATTAAGGCCGGACTAGGAGACAACAGATACTGCCTGTGTGCTCTGGAGGTGCACTCTAGTTAAGACTAATTTCAATAAACAGCCTTCAGCTGAGATGCCTTATGCTACAAAAGGCCACTTAAGTAATAATAAAGTGATTATTCCTACAAGCCATACAAAGAGAGCTAGAATCATTCATTCCTGCAGAAACACCTACTACGAATATCGACAATTTACTGGCAAATGTAGACATTGTTCCTTTATTCGGCCCGTGGATAAAAGTAGCTACCAAAGAAAATCCAGGTTTCGAAGCAATAAGACAGAGTGGAGATTCAATCCTCGGCCTAGACTGGCCCTGGCACGAGATCAACTATCTCTTCAAACTAGTCCCTGTTAAAGACATGCCATAACCAACCACCTCCTCTCATCCTACCCTGCTGGCAAGAGCCTTGGCATCCACTTGCCAAGTGAGCACGGCAGCAGGGAAAGTCATCACTTTTCGCGTCCCACCCAAGGTAACAACTCATCGAAAAGTAGTGACAGTAGAGCATGATTTTGTACTGACACTCCAGCCGACTAGGCTGCCTCTGTACAGCAGTAAATTGAAATCCAACCCAAAGGACCCTGCCTAGGTCCAGAGACACCTTCCTCCTCTAGTTTCCCCCTTTTCTCCCCATGAAAGCTGGCATCACGCGTTTTGGTAACCATCAGGGTAAGTAAGATCAAAGTCTCCGGGAGGAAGACCTACTTGGTAAATCTTTCCCTAGGTTTTGACTCCCCTCCTCCTAAGCCTCCCAGTTGTAAGGACCCAAACCTAACTTTCCAACATGGGAAGAACCCCTACTCAGTCTGGCAATCGATGCTTATGTCCTTTTGATGTAACCGGTTATTAACGAGTACTTATTATTGAGGAGTAGAGTCAGCGTCCTAACCATACTTACAATTAAACTATTTAGGAGAACGTGTCAATTGACGTCCAACATGGGGCAATAACTGCAAATAGCTCAAACTTGGCCATTGGGACCAAGTCAGCTACACCCCCAGTTAAACTACCTAGGTTTAGATGCCCACATCGGATATCAGAGTAGGCGTTAATAGGCATCCAACTTGAGACGTAACTGTGATAGTTCCGACTATACAGTAAGACCGAGCCAGTCACCCCCCTCCCCCTCCAACCATCAAAGTAATTACATTTGTGACCATTGACTAGCGTCAATAGGTGTGGCCGAAGTCAATAAAGTCAGTTAGGTCATCAAGATCACGCCAGATTTCCCAATTCAACTAAACTTGTACGTCTGTAGTTAGGAGGGGACGTCATGGATACCTCTGGCTGTCGGTGGTCAGCAGTGTCAGCGTCTTCAAGTTGCTGCTGACAGTGATAGTGCAGACGTCTTTGAAGACCAATTATTCCATAAAACGTCACGAGAGGCCTAGTGGTCAAGTCCCTTAGAGAAAGCAAGGGAATCGTCGAGCCGTCAAACTCTCCTTATAACACCATTGTCCTACTTGTACCCAAGAAGGACGGACAGTTGATGGCGGTGTTGTTCACAAGTCATTAGAGTTATTAAACACCAGATGCATTGGGATGTCTTCTCAGAAACATGTTCATTGGGTTTCACAGCACCATTACACAAAACAGATGGCAAATATGTCAAAAGTAGTCCACACTTACTCCATATAGAATTTACAATATCCCAGACACTCTAGTTTCCTGACTTTGACGATCAGACGCAACCGTTCCCAACTGGAGTAAGCAAGGTACTACTATGGCGGACACAATCATGCTGCACCTGACGTCATCAAAATGGCCACCAACAAATTTGAATTAAACTGACTTGTCTCAACAGTGGGAAAACTTCATTGTTTAACTTCCCTATGATATGGTGGGTTTCCTGGCTTGGTAGCGGGAAGGCTTCTACCCACCATGAAAACAAATCAAGTCATGACTAGCAGGTATCTATTCCGCTTGGTGCTGTGGGGATATGGTCTCATCAAATCAGCTGCTACTCGTATGCACGGGGTATTTGGTTTTCTCGGCTTGACCATAGATTGCCTGGCAGGATGGGTCTTGTTCTTGCAGCATGTTGTCCATCCGTTGGTGTGCTGACGGGCGTCATGGCTTATGCCATCCTAGATGTACCTGCTGCTAATGTCCACAAGAGTCTTCCGAGCTCCAGGGTGTCCTGCATCGGAATGATCGTGGAAATGCCTTAAAATGTCAACACGTAAGTCCTTTAGTATCCAGATCCTCCACTTGGCTTCCAGCTGGTTGTTACGTGATCAAACAATGTCGTCGTGCAGGACAAATCATTGTGGATGCTTCCGTAGAAGGTCCTTCACTTCAGGGTCCTGTTGCTGGTGTCATTCAATCTGGCTTTGGCTTATTCTGAGCTGGAGGAAACATAGCTGTTCTTCGGTGCTGGTTTCCGACAGTTCGGGCAGCAAGATGCGGTCTATATCCTCATCTGGCTGGCCTCTTCATTTAGGTTCAGTTGCCGGGATAAGGCATCGGCTAAGTCGTTGTCCTTACCAGGGCAGTGTTGGACGTCAAAATCAAACTCTGAGAGTGGGATGTCCCATCTTCCAAGTTTGGCTTTATTGTCCAGGTGCTGGCGTATGCTATCACCAAGGGCTTGCCAACCGGGTCCTCCTGGTACAGTACACATACAGAAAGCATCGGAGCTGTTTCTTGGTGTGCGGTTCCTCTGCCTCTTGAATAGCCCTGATGGACTTCTCTTTGGGGGACACAACACAGCCCATGTACTCAAAAGAAGTCTTTCCGAAGTGGCTCTTTGAAAGCTTGGCGATGAGTCCATGGAGTTCCAGCCATTCCAGTACTCGTAAGAGGGTGAGGTGCTCCTCCCAAGTCTTGGATTAGATGACTACATCATATAGGTAGGCAAAGCAAAACTGTCCGATGTAGCCAGTTAAAACTTCGGCGGTCATGAGTTACTGAAAGGTAGCCAGTGCATTCTTGAGTTCGAAAGGCATGACTCGATACTGAAGGGTTTCTTCCCGGTGTCTTGAATGCAGTGTACTTGCGGCTGTCAGGATGCTTGCGTTCTGCCAATAACGGGACTGCATATCCAAGGTGCTAAAGTGTGAGTGAAGAGATTTGGACGGCTTGTAACATCGAGGTCTTGAGAGCTGATGAGGATGATTGAGATGAGTATGAAGCACTGCCAGAATGAAAGGGCGGGGGAAATGAGAGATCCCTGAGAAAACCCATTGACTAACAGTATCATCTGGCACAACTCCCACATGCGAAAATCCGAGGCTGGGGATTGAACCCAGATCGCCTTGGTGGAGCAGGCTATAACTGCTCAGCCACCGTTACCCCCAAGGTGCTGAAGATCTTCACTTCGCCTATGTCGTGCAGTGTTTGTGTTATGTTGAGGGCGGGTAGTGGAATTTGTAGCGTCACGTTGTTCTAAGCCTTGTTGTTGACACAAAACCTCAACTCTCCGTCCTTCTTGGGTACAAGTACGACAATGCTGTTATAAGGAGAGTTTGATGGCTCGACAATTCCCTGACATTTCTTTTCTTCAAGCTGTTCCATTATTAGGCGTTTCATCAAGCGGAGACCTTGAATGGTCAATTATAGTGGGGTGCAGTGGTGTTCAGCTATATTTCATGCTGAATATTTTGAGTCTCATGCAGTGTTCCCCCGGATCTGAAAGCTTTGACGTGATCGTCGAGAACTTCCTTCAGCTGTTGGAACTGTGATTCTGTGAATTAATTGTGAATCTCCCCTGCACAGATAGCAGGTGGCTTCTGTTGGTCGGGTTGTTGTTCCCAGTGCACAGTGACGCAGTGTTTGTCGCAAAGGTTTACTTTCCTTTGCCCATAGTCGATGATGCATTCTTGCTGTTCGAGCCAAGGATGATTTATTAACAATTCCTCCTGGATTTCAAGTGACATGATAAACTCCACCTGGATCTTGAGTTGGTGAAGTTCAACTGTAAGGCGTGGTACAGCTGTTGGCGGTTAGCGTGTACTCCGTCTTTGCTATCTTCATTGTTTTCGTCTGGTGGCGTAGTCTATCGTGGTCTGCATTGAGGGCTTCTTGTCTGACGAAATTTCCGGACGCAGCTGAGTCAAGTAGTGCTAGTACATACTTCCCGTTGACGCGTGCCGCTTCCACCATTATATCATAAACGACTATAGCTCATCCATGTGCTCAACCAACTGCAGGAACCTACTACCTGAGGTCTAACAAGAAGTGTTCTCGCCCAAGACATGGAAGATACTTGGTTTCCCATACTGTTCCTGACCCACCCTTCTCTCTCTACTAAGAGAAGGAAGGAGCAAACCAAGTACGTGTTACGAATGCGCAGAGTGTGGGTTCAACTGAAACGCACTTTGGGAATCACGATATGAAAGATATTTGAAGCAGCCGCGCAACACGCCAGCCTCCCCTGATGCACCCGGCACACAGTGTCTCGCCACATCGCCGGAAATAGCTGAGTGCCGCAGAGCGCCTGAGGCGATATCATGAGCACGAGAGGGTAATTCTCTCACCTCCCACACTCCAGGCAGACGTCACAAAGGCACGTTACACCTCCCACTCCGGGCTTGCCGCACACTCCAGAGGAAGTCGCATATAACACACTGGGTGGCCAAGGTCGGGAGTTATCATCTCCAGTAGCTCACTTCAACACTTCTTGTGTTGGTGTTCTCTACTGACCATTAGGCCCTCACAGTTCTCTCCAAGAACTTGCAGTTCTCCAGTGGCTGCCGCCACCACTACCAGAGGCACCTCTTCACCATTGACAACAGCCTCTTCGAGGCAAACCCGCGTTATTACTAGTTGCGCCAGTAAAGCTATTTATCCCTTAGTACTTCAGTATCGTAGGAGCGGGTCACCTTCACCCATTAAACGTAGTTTATAGTACTTCCGCAGCACAATTGGTAGCACGTACGAGTCACCTAGGTATTTATTGTTCAAATAAATACCTAATCTACGTATCTGAGAGTTCTTTGTAATAGTACTGTAGTCTTTCTCCACCAGCGCTGACCAACCAGGGTAAGCAATTGGCAAGAGTTTATTGAGATTAGAACCTCAGTCCCCTTTCAGGGGCCTGTCGGGTGAAACACACACTTCATCTTTCGACGGCCACCCATTCTGTTCACGTGTTCAGAACGTAGAGCCTCAACCACGTACAACCCACAGGCGGGACAGCCAACTCCAACTGCGTCTCTCACCGGAGCACCTATCTAAGGTACTGGCAGAGATTAGCTGTGGGGGATTGGAGACCCTACGTTTGTGGTTACACCCAGCAGTGGCAGTAAGGTGGTCTATGACCCACGACTCCAGGTGTTTGCACTTCCTCGGGACAGACCCAAGCCGCTCATAGTGCAGCGAGACCGACCTCGCCCGTAGAAACTTACGCATTCCAATTGAGTCCTGTGCGGACTGGATTCAATATACATCCAGTAGTCCGAGCCTTCATTAGTGGGAGCGACACCATGATCGGAAAAGCCAACCTGCACATCGGCAGCTGGGTCAGGACCGAGTGGAACCGCGGACATCATGCAGAACACCACCACAACCCGCCTTCCACCTCGTCTAGTGAAACCCAGGACTCCAGTCGCAGCACCACCACCACAACGGTAACGCCACCAGCAAAGAACACCCCGTCAAGCTCTGGTAAGTCATCCTTACCCCAGAGGGACCTTGTTGTAAGGCACGTTACCAGGCCAAGTGTGACAGAATTCATTCCCAGCAGACAGCCATCTGGGCCAATGCTAGTGTCTAGCAGGAAGAGCAACCAGTAATGTAGAAGCGTGACTGATCTAGTGCAGAAAAAGTCCCTTGTAATTTAAGTTAAAGTAACATGCGTCAAGGACTGTTCTGGTGCCCAACATGGGGCGTCAGCGTAAGTCTGTTAACCAGTAAGCGCGGGGCCAGATCAGTATAGCCAAGAGAAAGAGTAATTTAACCGGTACCAAAAGCCAGACTTCAAGGAGTCTTGTAAACACCTCGTGGTGCTCAAACCAATAACATGACTAATGTCAACAACCGACTAGAGCCACAGACCAGCGACATGGCCGACGTAGCACCTACAGTGTGTAATTATGCAACTTGCCAGGGCTCAGGGATTAACAGAATCACGTGCATCCAGTGCAATCAGGAATTCTACTATATCTGCCTTGGCTGGGCCGACGAGGTACACAATACAAAGGCATTAGAATTCAGGTGTGAGCTATGTTGAACTGTACAGGACAGATTTGGTAACTGAATCACATGCACAGGCCAAGGGATTAATTTAGTGCATTGTATCTTGTGTAATGAATCATAACCATCATGCGTATGTTGGGTGGCCGGAGGAGCAGACAACTCGACTCGACCTGGGTTAGCGTATCGATTTGAACCATGCATACGAACTGCGGAATACCAACCACCTAACCCCGGACATTACGTAGGGTACGTTCTGCCGAACTGCCCAGCCTCGAAGCCATGCATCTGCCCATGTAAGGCTAGCGAAGACCGACCGTTTCCAACAAAACCAAAAGCACAGGTCCGATACGTAACCTCTAAACCGACCTAGGCCGAATAACGCTTTGCCCGAAATCCAAAGATTGAGGAAGATGTTCGCCGTATCGCCGCTCACATCGAAGTCAAGGTGAACGGCCAACGTGTGCTAGCCCTCCTGGATTCAGCGGCGACAGGAAATTTCATACGAACCAATTTACTTATCCCGAAACAAAAGCGTCAGCTCTGACCACCAAGGACTAAGGTAACAATGGCCCAGCAGGGTGCTGTCCATGGCTGCAACAACAAGGGTGCATCATAGACCACTGGAAACAGTGCATATGCCTGGAGGACAAACAGAGGGTCACTGTGAAATGGGAATCTAACCCGAGACTCATGCCCACCACCCATGCCCACCACCCCAATTAACCCGGAAATAAAAAGCCAGTGTTGGAAGTTAAGCGGTGTTGAAGGAAGAAGAACGACTTATCCGATACACGTTCATGCCACCCAAACTTGAAAGAAAGTGAAAAGTAAGGAGAAAACTGGGACAAGATGATGTCCCATCTCCCCCTATAACCTCACTTCTGGCTGAAGAACAGATCCGGCTCCATCAACTTCAAATACGGATACCCAGGTCATACATCGCCAACCAAGCAGCCCCACTGACAAGGGATCCACCAATGGGACCACCCAAACACCAAGGAGCAGTTTCTGTGAAATCACTGCCCTTAACACCCACCAGTTACGCCCACAAACGTCAAGCTAGGCATGACAGAACCTTCTCGATAAGCAGCGAGGTCTCTTGGTAGAGTCCAAGGGACCTAGGATGCAGGCCAGGACCTCGCCGCTCTAGTCATAACTCAGAACGAACCGAAGTCACCCCTGATAAGGAGGCAGGAAGTATCCATAAACGTCCCGTTACCACCTAGTACTACTCCGGAACTCAGGATTAAGGCCGTCAGTCTGACAGCTGAGTTAAACACTTGCTGAGTCAAACTCTTGCTCACTCCTCAATATCTTCGTCACCTGTTCCCACAATGCGCTCAACTTGCATGCTGTCTCTCTGCCGGCGACTCACCAACACATGACTTTTAGCAGTGAACATTTTATTTTAAAGGCACACTAATAAGAAAGAAGTATGATATGTTTCTCAAAACAACTTTTTAAGTTTTCATATAAAAATCTATGGCTGAAACAGTTTCTGAAAGCACCCATTTTAGCCATTCTTACATAAAAAATAATTCTTGGAGTTTGAATAAAAACATAGTGTTTGGACACCACTAAAAAATATCCAACTGTTTTGGGATCATGTCTTTTTTACTAAACGCTTATAATGCACTTCATGCGCCAGTCAGTCGGAGCCCTTATTACATCTGCAATGTAATGAATTTCTGTTAATTTTTAGTCACTTTGATAGCTGAAGATAAATACCTGACGTAACAGCATCAAAGGCAAAGTTTATTTTCTTGACTGAACTGGGATGCTTTTAAAATATTGCACCAATAGTAAAGAGTCCTCCATGACTTTTCAGTAATATGCAGGTATTATATTCAGTCAAACAAACCATGCTAAATATTTATTTAAAAATTGTAAATTTGGCTTAGTCCTCAAATTACTTAACTGCAATTGGTAATGTACATGTTGAAGCTATTCAGTATTGGATTTGAATATTAGAAGTTTCTGATAAAGTTTACTAATTATGGAGATTTTTATAATTATGTTAATTGTGCATTTGGCAGTCCAGTATATAAGTAGAAGGATTTGGGGAAGTCTGTGACAAGGGGCATGTGGCATCGGAACTCAGAGCACCTCTGCCTTGTGATTCAGATCGGCCGGCTGCCACCTTTTTCCCTTTTTTCCCTCAAAATCAACTAAATTTCCCTAAAAAATTTTACTTTTTTCCTAACAATTTCCCTTTTTCCCTAAAAAAATCTCCCTTTTTTCCCAGAGCAGGAGAGGCGGACTCGTGACTCAGGAGAGGCAGATTTGTGACTCCAAGCCAGGAGAGCAGGACTAAGGACTCTTGACCTTTTTCCTTTGACCCCAAAAATCCAAATTTCGAGAAAAAAAATCATAAGTCAGCAAGCATATTTCATTCCTGACTACTACCACCATATTAGACGTAAGTACCATGACCTTGACCCCATAACCTTGAAATCAAAAGCTTGAGGAAAATATGATAAAAGTCCGCAAGAATATAACATTATTGACAACTAATGTCATATTGAATGCAGTTGACCTTGACCCTGTGACCTTAAACTCAAAAAATGAAAATTCAAAAACAATTATAAATATATGCATCTCAATACATGCAACTTTGTTGAAGGTTATAGTATTTTATGCATCTCGCTAGTCACACTTGTGTTGTCCTTGTGCAAAAATATCATAACATTTATTGCACCGACACATTGTTCAGGGTGAGTTATAAAGGTAACTGCACTTTTAAGGACATGTACCGAAGTCACAAGAGACCTGCTTATAGTAAATCTGGTATGAAGGTAGTGATAAGAAATGCACTCGCCTTTACAGGTCATTGCATGTCTAAGTAAACTGTCGCTACGTCTGAATCCAATATGGCAGTAGTCATCAGTGACGTAGTATGCGTGCTAAATTTTATGCATTTTTTTCTAGATTTTGTTTTCAAGGTCATTAAAGGTCACAGGGTCCTGGTCAACGTTATCTGCACCCAATATGGTGTATAACTCGGCCGAGACAACAAAATATCTCGAAAGAATGTGGTTCTGCGGGTCTGACCATGAGCAAGAGAGAGCGGACTAGGGTAAAACCCAGCAAGCCAGTCAGAGGTGAACAGATGTGACAAATTAATATATAGTTTGCACTGCATGAAAATTGACAAGACCAGTCTTGTTTGGTGGTAGTAAATAAACGTAGTCTGAAGGAGCACCTATTTACTAGTATGCAGGTAGTTGATCGTTCCAAACGTGTACATATATTTGAGCGCTAGTGTAAATGTTAATAACAGTATGGCTTTGTGTAGTAAAAAAGTCCTACAATCATAGTGAAGGCCGCGAAATAATAAGAAACTTTATTTCATTTTTTGATGAAGAGATGATATCTGGGAAACATACGTATCCAATCCACAATTCAAAATGCAACAAAGCGAGCAGCGCCTGCAACAGGAAAATCTGAGGCAACAATGTCAAATACGGAAGGAAATCAGTGTAGGAAAACTAACAGGCAAAAAACTATGTACGCCTGGGAATAAACGGAAGAGGAACACCCAAAAAATTGTGTTAGATGATTTTGATTTGTGTGTTGTTCGACGTACAATCCAAAATGTTTATGCTCATGGGAAAGAAGTGCCTACATTAAAGAAGTCACTTTCTCTACTATGAACAAAAATTAATTTCCACGGAAGTAAGGAAACGTTGCGGCAAGTCATAAAGAAGAAGATTGGCTTCCGATTCAAGAAATCCAAAAACAAGAGACTTGTATTAATGGAGAGAGAACAGACATTGTTGCATGAAGGGGAAAGTATTTAAGGCGAATGCTGGAGGGAAAGTTATTTAAGAAGAATGCGAAAAAATTATAGTCTGGGGGAGAACAGGTTACCGGTGGTTTATGTGACGAAGCGTGGATTCATGCTGCGTACACAGTCAGCAAATGTTGGTATGATCTGCACACGCCAGGTGTGCTGAAGAACGTCACTGCAAGCCAACATGGTTTATTGTGTATGCTGGTTAAAATGTGAGGTTTGTTCCTGGCGCATATCTCATCTTTAAGTTTAAAATCAAAAGTGGTGACTACCACGATGAGATGAATTTTGCGAATTTTTCAAAATGGGTATCCGAAAACTCTTACCCAACCTTACCCAACCTGGCCCTTAAATGCATAATTGTAATAGATAATGCATCCTATCACTCGGTGCAGACAAAGAAAGCCCATACAATGACATCCATCACATAAGGCAGAAATACAAGAGTGGCTCAAGTTAAATAACATTGTATATGAGGAAGAGATGATTAAAGCAGAAAGCAGAACTACTCCACATCGTGAAATGTCAATGACCTGCTCTAAAGTATTGCATAGACGAACTTCTTAAAGAACATGGCCATGAAGTAGTCAGTCTGCCTCCATATCACTGCAACTTAAATGCCATCAAATATATTTGGAATATTGCCAAGTCTTGTATGGTGAAGAGCATTGTTTCGCAAAGAGCTGACCAAATAAAGCCACCGACAGATGAAGCCATAAACAGTGTTTCTGAAAAAGATTGGAAATTAGCAGTGTTACATGTGAAGAGGGAAGAAGAGCAGTATTGGAAAAACTATAATTGCATGGAAGAATGAATGGAGAATATTTTAATTAGTTTAGGTGGTGACAGTGTCAGTGACTGTGAAAACGACAGTAGCCATGATACTGACAGCTTCAGTGACAGTAGTGTACATGGAAATGTAGCCAATGGTGAACTTTCAGGTATCAAAGAACTTGAGTAGACTTAAGCATCTATTACCGATGCTGCGTGACTTTACAGCTCACATTATATCGTTAAGTGTTTCTGTAATTTGTGACACATTTCTTTCAAACAGTCGGCATTTCTTCAGTGTACATTTATCCCGGGGTCAGAGTATACACACCACTTGTTTCGTGGTACGTATTTGTTAATGTGACACTTTGCTATTGAGTTGTAATGTTAACAGTTGTAACTGTATTATGTATAGAAACATGTTATTGCTATTATGGGGTATTTTTTAATATTGATCTGTCAATTGTTTAAATTGTATGTACACTTACAGTAATATGGGCATTGTATAATAGGACACTGCATAAATGTGAGGAACGTGTGTAGTAAATATAATTTGTTCATAGGTAATTTGCCAGTATATTTAATTGTATATTTTGTTAATGATATTATGCCAAGCTAATGTATGTTTTTAATATGTAGATTTATGTCTCGTATGTGCGGAACTTGTGCGGAACTATTTGTGCTGGTTGAATTGTAACACACGGGGGTGGGGGGCTCTACAGTTTGTTGTGTAGGCGTATAAACAGCTTTCATCAGTACGAGATTCACGAAAATTTCACTGCCCTTTGTGAGTGCCAATGTACTGTTGACGGTCCTCAGTAGGCTGTCCCGAGTGTACCACTCTCCCCCTGGATGTGTCGCTCTAGGAGGGGTAGCGCTGCACCTTCCCCTTACAGGCTGTTTTGTTGTCGTGGCCGACTTATAGTCAGTAACATAATATGATTGTTGACTTGTGAATTTTTTCTCTAGTTTTTGTTTTCAAGGTCATAGGGTCAAGTTCAAGGTTATCTACATCCAATATGGTGGTGGTAGTAAATAAAGTAATATGCTTGCTGACTTTTATGCATTTTTTCGATTTTTCGTTTTCAAGGTCATTTATGGTGATAAGGTGAAGGTCACCTGCATCCAATATGGCGGTAGTAGTCAGTAACGTAATATTATCATTGACTTTTCTGAATTTCTCTCAATTTTTTTAAAATTTTCTAGGTAAAAAAAAAAGAAATTTCATAGGAAAAGAGAAATTAGAAAAGGGCAAATTCGTCGGGGAATAAGGGTAATTTTTAGGGATAAAAGGAAAATTGTTGGGGAAAATGGTGCCTGGGGAATGGAATTTTTAAAATAATTTTCACTAATTATGTCAATAAATGATTTTTTAATATTTTAGTTTTTTTTTATGGATTTTTGTATTATTTTGTATTTTTTTAGATTTTTGGGATTTTTGGAGTCAAAGGTCAATGGTCAAGGATCCTGATTCCTCAGTCTGCTCTCCTGGCTCAGAGTCACAAATCCACCTCTTTTGAGTCCCGAGTTTGCATATTCTGCTCTGGGAAATAAGGGAATTTTTTAGGAAAATGTAGTCGATTTTGAAAAAACAAGGAAAATTTTGAGGGTAAAAATAAAAAAATATGGTCGTCAGCTGGTCGACAGGACACAGCAGGAGGTGCTCCGAGCTTCAACGCCCACACCCTTGTTCCAGACTTCCCAAAATCCTTCTGCTTTTGTATATATATATATATAAATTTTAGACGGAAAATTATTTTTTGGTACTTTTACACATACCGTTTGTGTTGCTATAAGCGTACATTCTAACGTAACTTAAAGCATATTGTTTAAAGAATAGGCCTTTGGTATTTTGTTTTATTTACATGTATAAAAACAATGAAATATGGTAATAAATCCGAGTATTTCAAAGAGAATATATTAAGAGAGAAGGTAAATTTGTTCATTCTTTCATTTACGTATTATTCAGAAACTTTGAGACGTGCATTACTGGTAAATATGTTTATATTGTGCATAGTAAACCTTAAAGTGCCTAAAAAAAATTTATGTATACATTTTTCTGTCATTTCAGGCCAAAAAAACTACTAAAATTGCTATTGATAGCTTTGATAGGCGTGTGATAAAGGACAATATTAGAGAATTTTACGATTTCAAGGAAATTGTACCAACTGTAGGCAAACTTATGCCAGTTCTGCGTGAAAAGATTGGGTGGAATTGGAGTCAGGCATCTCTACGAAGACTGCTCAAAGACATGGGCTTCTTGTGGAAAAGATTTCAAAAGAAGGTGGTGTTTCTTGTTGAAAGAACTGACATAGTCGTGTGGCGTTCAAAGTTATTGACAACAATGAAACAGCTGAGAAGAGAATGTAGAAACGTATTTTACATAAACAAAACATGGATTGACACTAATTTGACATTTAAGAAGTGCTGACAAAAGAAAAGTGACGTTGAAGGAGTGGTAGAAAGTGGTAATGCAGCAAACAAACTTATTGTTGTGCACATCGGGTCACAAGAAGGCTTTCTTCCAGGAGGGCAGTTAATTTACGAGTCAAATTCGACAACAGGTGATTATCACGGGCAGATGAATGCCCTGAATTTTGAGAAGTGGATTTCGCAGCAAGTTTTACCAAATCTGTCACCAAATTCAGTGATAGTTATGGACAAAGCACCATATCATTCAAAGCAAGTAGAAAGGCCACCGTCAAAATGACGCGAAGAAAGAAATTGTGGCGTGGCTACAAGGAAAAGGAGACTTGCAATGAAACTATGAGCAAAGCTGCTCTCATTGAATTGCTTGAAAATCATCGACCAAGAGAGAAAATATTTACTGTTGACAGGGTATTCCAGCAACATGGCCATACTGTACTTAGATTGCCCCCTTATATGTGCTATTTCAGTGCCATAGAACTAGCCTGGGCTAAGATTAAACGTCATATCAGAGCTCACAACACAACTGGTGATTTATTACTGCAAGTCTTACAGAGGCTAACAACAGAAGCCGTAACAAAGGAAGACTGGGTGGGATATTGCAGACACATTGAAAGAATTGAAGAAGAATACTGGAATAATGACTGCCTCGTGGAGTTGGCAATAGATGAGTTAACTTAGTTCGTAACAATATGTCTATCGGTTGTATCATCAATCCCTGCAAACCATATTTTCACACAATTGTCTCGCTTACTGGTTTTTAGTCTTAATGCTTAGCTTAAATAAAATCATACAATTACAGTGAAACTACTTTATTTATGTTAAATTGCTTTTTATTGGTAGTACTTGATACTAAATAAAATATTTTGCCAAACTGAACATAAACATGACTTATTCATTTCTAGTACTGACTATGATATTAATGTTATCCCCACTCACCTTTGTGATAATTTCGTATTCATATCAAAACAATTTTTAAAGACGTACCTAAAAAATTATTACATCCACGCATTGCTCGGTACTTAAACCCAGAACATCTAGTACCGTACGCTGGCGCGCAAAAAATTATGCTACAAAACAAAAAAGTCAGCGATAGAAGCGTTGATGATGTACCTTTCAAACTCTTCTGTTTGAAGTGTTCATTGTAATGTTTGCAGGATGTGTAGTACGTTGTTCAACGGTATACTGCGGTCGAAGGGAGGGATACGACAGGCCAAACCTAGGGGAGGACGAGGCGAGCTGGAGGTGAATTAGGACTATGGGGACTAGCCTTCACAACCTTTGACACCAACAGTATGTGTTGTATTATTCTGGATATCCATCATTTATGCATATGGACAGTATAGAGACAAAATTGCATGAAGAAAGTGCAAAAATGTGGAAAATAACTGTGCACTGACTTTTAAAACATGTATATATATAAAACAATTTTATATATATATATATTATTGTGTTCTTCTATGTATCCAGCAATTGTGCATGTAGATGGAAAAGAGACAGAATTACATGGAGGAGGTGTAAAAAAGTGGAAAATGACTGTGCTGTGATCATTTGTAAAATAATTAGTTCTTCATTTTTTGGAATATACATTGTTTTCTTCACTGTATCCAGCAAGGTGCTCTATAAGCTATAACATCTAGAGAATGTCCCAGACGTAATTTGTATGCATGTAAATGACAAAGAGGCATAATTACACAAATTCTGTCTTTAAAAGGTAGAGAACAGTGGTTCACTGATCTTTTGATACATGTTTGTAAAGTGTATTTGTAAAATAAAATGTTTTTAATTTTTTTGTTAATGTATTGTTGACTTTCCCTTGTCAGATGTCATAACTGAGGATAGGAAAATGTTTTGACACCATCAAATGTGTTAAAGGTAATATAAAAAAAAAGAAAACAAGTGGTTGACATCTGTCACCATCGTGCCTATGCATGCAACAAATGTAGGCGCACCTAACCAAGGGTTAATTGTCTACAACCGATGCGAATGTATCGGCCCGATACCAATACATCGGGAAAAGGCAAAGTATCGGCCGATACCTATACTTAGTATCGGTATAGGAACAACTCTACTATAAATATAACAATACATTTTCAGTGCCATTTGTTTCATCTATTGATTTTACACCAGGATATTTGTCCATTTATGTCATTTCGCAGTGCAATCATGTATAACTTTGACCGAGGGTCAAACCCAAAAGACTTAAGCCAGAGGGCTTCATTGTACTCTGGTACAAGTAACTGTTAATGTACAAAATTATTTAAGCGATGTTGTGTTGATTTAGTGCCACATTTATTTTGTAGGGTGATCTCGTAGAATATGTTTTCGTAAAATATTTTAGTGTACTCGCTTTTCAATCGGTGGCTCGCCAGCCTTGGGTAATGGACAGCCTGAAGTTGGCAACCTCTGTTATGTCACACATAACTGTTGGCTTGCGGTGAGAGCTACATGTTGCCCCAAAGATATAGCCAGGGTTTTCATCCAACCTAATACACCACCACAAGCACCGCGTTTTCATGTGCCGTTTTTATTTGTGTAATTCTTCTTAGCAGGTTTCATTTGTATATATTTTATATTACTAAACCACAGCGCTTAATGCTGTATTTGTCACGGCACGTCTATTAATAAAGGTCTTGTGGGACACCCGGTACACAGCATTAACCTTGGCAGTAATCTCTCCAGAGGACGTAAACACATTAGCAGCATGACGCACCGGCCGGTCAGCCGGGCGAGGGGAAGAGAGGAAGAACATCCTGCAGTAAGAGTGAAACAGAGCTACGGCTGTCTCCTCGCCTGGCCCGACGCCCGACATGTTTCCACTCCGCCCCAGCACATAGAGTGAGCGCCGTGACAGATGCCAAGCACCTGATCCTTAGGAAACCTGCCTAGGAGTTGAAAATTTTTTTCAAAATGGCTCACACTTGTTTAGAACGTCTAGACCTTCCAGAGAGGGAGGATTAGCTCTGTTATCCCCTACTCCATCTATACCGTCAACGGGGGAGGAGTGATGTGTGCAGCTTCCACCATTACATCACAAATGACTACAGCTCATCCACGTTGCAACTACCAACCACAGGAGTCTACTACCAGAGGTCTAACAAGAAGTGTTCTTGTCCAAGACATGAAAGATACTTGGTTTCCCAGACTGTTCCTGACCCACCCTTCTCTCTCTACTAAGAGTGTAAATACACAGGAAGGAGCAAACCAAGCACAACATGTTACGAATGCGTAGAGAGTGGGTTCAACTAAAACACACTTTGGAATCATGATACGAAAGATATTTGAAGCGGCCGTGCAACATGCCAGCCTCCCTGGATGCACTCGGCAAACAGAGTGTCGCCACACCGCCGGAGATAGCAGAGTGCCGCCGAGCGCCTGAGGTGATACCACGAGCACAAGAGGGTAGTTCTCCCACCCCACACACTCCAGGCAGACGTCACAAGGGTACGTCACACCTCCCACTCCGTCCACTGCCTTATAGGCTAGCTATAGCTACCTTATAGCTAAGGTGCTGGCAGAGGTTAGCTGTGGGGGATTGGAGGCCCTACGTTTGTGGTTACACCCGGTAATGGCAGGAAGGCAGTCTACAACCCACGACTCCAGGTGCTTGCACTGCTAGGTAGTCAGGGAGCGCACCGCTACCCATTGTCTTCTTTATACAATATAAGTCAGGGATTGTCAATTGCTCACCACCAACTGGACAACTGGTATGCTAACAGTCTATGCCGTTCAGTAGCAGGCACGGAGCTTAAAGAGCCATTAAGAAGGCGAGTTTACTGCTACAAAGTAGGTCTGTGCAATGAATCTCATCACACCCAGAGTCAACACTCCTCGAGGGCAGGCACAAGCCGCCCGTAGTGCAGCGTTACTGATCTCGCCTGTGGGAACTACGCATTCCAGTCGAGTCTGGTACGAACTGGATAAGATGTACATCCAGTAGTCTGAGCCCTCATCAGCGGGAGCGACACAGTGATTAGAAGAACCAACCCACACATCAGCAGCTGGGCTAGCACCGAATAGAACCGCCGACATCACACAGAACACTACCGCAACCCACCTTCCACCTCATCTAGTGGAACCCATGACTCCAGCCTCACTATCACCACAATGGTAATGCCACCAGCAAAGAACACCCTGCCGAGCTCTGATAATTCATCCTTGGCCCAGAGGGCTCCTGTATTTATAAGGCAGGTTACCAGGCCAAGTGTGATGGAGTTCATTCCTAGCAGACAGCCGACCGGGCCAACGCTAGTGTCTAGCAGGAAGAGCTACCAGTAACGTGGAAGCACAACTAATCTATCGCAAATAAAGTCCCTTGTAATTTAAGTTAAAGCAACACTCGTAACCGTTTACTTGAACCTTGATGTGTGGGACCTTGTGCACGTCAGCCTCCAGGTCTAGGAGCTGGACAGTTTACCCTACTTGCCCGATGGGCTTGCCCCTGTTGCCCCGCCGGCAGCTGCGTTTCCTTTCTGAGGTGTACTCTTTGGATTCAACTTAACTGTGGTGGGTCATGACGCCTTCATTTCTTTCCTGCCTTGGTGCGGGCCACTGCAGGCAATCCCTGTTGTAATGGTATCCTGGACAATACCAACATTTGGGTAGGCGTGGAGCTGGCGGTGCGGGTGGTGGCATTTTGTGATGGGCTTCAGATGGCTTGTCTGGTTCGGTGTGTTTTGTAGGCTGCGGGAGATCCAGTATGGCCTGTGCTTGGAAATTGCACTCTGCCTCTTGTGCACAATCTACGAGTTCTTCCACCGTGAGTGGCTTAGGAATGAGTGGGATATTCAAGAGGCGTGGTAATCACAGGCGGGTTACTTGTCTTACGCAGCTGGCTTCGTCCCCGTCGGGAAGAATGCTACTGTACATTTGTACCTTCCTGCGGACAAAGATCTCCGCTTTCTCTCCTGGTATCTGTATGTGGCTGTAGAATTCAGTCATGAGCCGAGCTAGCACTTCCTTGCCTGTAAAGTGGTGAGCAATATGGCTGCTTAGTTGGCTCTTTAGACAGCATTTGACATGCGAGTGCCAACTCTGCGGCAGCGAACCGTGTCTCTAACGCTGCCGCTCTGTGCTGGGTTCCTTGTCACCGGATGTACTTCCGGGCCCCACCAAGGCGCCACTTCTAGGTGATAAACAACTTCCAGTTACAACTAAGTGCAATATACTATTGCAACTGATAACAATATTGTGTTTAATGCAACAAGCACACAAGTGCAAATGTGTTGGCCAATATAAACTCATGAACCACGAACATTATAAATGCAAATACTCCTTTCGGGCATGTTAAAGGGATCACATTGAGTGGTCAAGAAGGGGGAATGAATTTAACACTTCTTGCGTGTCTTTTGTCACTGTTAATGTTATATATATGTGTATTTCTGTATACTATGTTGGACGTTTCCCTAAGGAAGCTCCATAAATTTTGCTATTAATTTTAATAATAGGATTTTTGAAGGGTGCAGTATTTGACTATCAAGTGTGATGTCTTCGACGTGTATTAATATCACTATGTTATTTTATAGCTTAAAATAAATTTTCAAATATTGCCCTCTCAATACACCCCCCCTTTTTAATGTAATAGAACGGAATACGAAAAATACGAAAGAAAAAAACGCCTTAGTACATTTCATACCTAGAAAACATTAAATTTATTTACAAAATAATAAATACATAACACATAATCACCGATTGTGTAACTGCATGTGTATCACGGATTGAAAAAGAATTCTACATGACCAAGAATGTGCATGTCACCAGTAGTATCACCTAATTTCCAATACAACCAGATCTGATCACCAAGTTCCATCTTCATCTTCTTACGTGAATACATAGACGCATTACCAAAAACACCAAGTACATAAAACATAATCACCGATTGTGTAATTGCATGTGTATCATGGATTGTCATAACATACTGCTCATTTGCAATGCACAATACAGGGGAATGCTGAAGGCACAGAAAAATGGATGACTTATTTAATTATTGGAGTGAAGAGGATGATGTTGGATTTAACAGGAGAGAAAGGTACAGGTATCATAATATTGGCATGATGAGAATGCTAACACTTAATGACAACATTCCATATTCTGTAAGAAGAGAAGGCCCACCTGCACTGCCAGTGCTGGTACCTGGCTTAATTCCCTCCCAATGATCCCTTTAACATGTCGAAAATAAAGAATTCCACTTTTGAGAATGCACATTGATGGTGACGAAGAATATTGCTGTAATTTAGTGTGTCATAATTGTTTGCAACGAGGACTTATTATTTGTGGTGTGTTTACTGCAAAAATTATAGTTGTGAAGATAATTGTTCTTGTTCTAAACATTATGCACTGTGAGTATGAAATTCCGTATCGCATTCAGACGTAAATGCTTGCGGGTCCTCATAGGGTCTTCCTGCGAATTCGGATAGCTGTAGTTTCCCTGAGCAGTAAATCATATTGCGAGGTGAGGCTGAGTCAGGATTTGGAGGTTGGTATTCTGAGGTGCATCTGCAAACCTCACATTTGTAAACCATCCCTGGCCTGCTAACTCGTTCATCCGGCCATCCTTTTCAAGTGTGGTGATAGGTTTCGCTACACAGTATGCACCTTACTGTGTGGATTCCACGGCCTGGGCACATGATCCAATTACAGAACGCTGTCTGTCTGGTTCTGTAGTCCTCGCATCGGTATTCAAGACCGTCCTCGACTTATCCTGGCTTGTCTGCCCAGCTGAGGCAAGAATAATGGCTCTATTGTTGGCAATGAACACATTGTATCCTATGGGTTTCAATGACAAAGCAGTTCGGTCTCGAACAGCGGCTGTGTTTGACTGCTGCTGCAGCAGTGCAGACGAGCTCGTGCTCGTTCACGTCTACTTGCCTGGTAGCTTTTCCGCAGATCACAAATCTGGTTCTGGCAACAAGTTTTTACGTTTCAAATTGTGGGCAACTTGTGGGATACCTGGGCAATGTGTGTCTACTGTGCTAGGTCGGGCCGTAGGATGAACAGTGGCGCATACGGGTGCTGCAGGTATATTCATATTCTGACTGTAGACGTTGATACGTGCGAGTGGGGACAGAGCAACGAAGTTGAGTCTTTGATAGGCAATGGGGATTGTTGGTGGCTGGTCTGGCTGACTTAAGGTACTCGAGGAGCCATGGGTATACCTCTCCACTGATACGAGTTAGGGCATCGAACATATGCTTTGGGATGGTTGGAATGACAGGTACCAAGAGATGGCGCAGTTCCTGTGACTTTTCTCGTAGTGCAAGCTGGTCGATGAAGGCAATGAGGGAGGGGGTCAGCTCTTTTAAACACCCGGATGCAATGGGCGATTGTTTAATCTTCTCCGTAATACCATTATGTTTGAAAAAAGGCATCTGGAAACACACAAAACATGCTCACATCTGTGAGGCGAAAAGCAGGGAATGTGATTCCTTACGTAGTGTCGAACTACGTGGAGTGGCTGCCAATGGCACAGACACCCTATCCCAGTGTTCAGCACCTAAAGGCGGTGAACACTGAGAGTTAGACTTTGCCGTCAATAGTCTCAACTCGTGGGTGAATGCCTCAGCCGTGTCTTCGCAAACCAAGGGAATGTCCCCTCCGGCACTGAAAGTATAGTGGAAAGGATGAGCACTGAACTGGCTTGTCTGAAGGAAGAGTAATGTGATTGGGCACTACCTCGCCTACCGGGGTATGCAGAAAGGCTGGCCGTTGCGAGTGTATGTGGGATGAAAATATGTGTGTTTCCTCGAATGAGTAAAGTTCCCGGGTCACCTGCATTTCTCTCGAGCATGAGGTCAATTGCGATAGGTGCAATGTTTACAGGAACGTGGTACTCGTGGATTGGGCTAAACGCAAAGTTTATTCCGTGTGTGTGGAAATAAACCTGGTGTCACGCTACCTCCTACGTGCTTTTTTTTCCCTGCTTGGCTCAAAGTAGCAACACTAACACCCATGTGGTGTGTCAGTTTCACTCATGCATTTATTTGAAAGATTCTTGTAATGGAAGTGGATAATTAAGCGAAAAATTTGGTCATACGCCATTGCTTCAATTCTTTATTTCCCAAATATTGTGCTTAAATATTCACTGGCTCCGTCATACAGTTATCTACATATTTCTGTTTCTGGCTGTATGATCACCTACAAAGGCCAAGGTCATTATTGAAAACAACTTTTTTCCGCAAATTGCCATTTTTACACATGCAATCCTAATTTGGTGACTGTGTTTTGCGTTTGGCATTGAGGAAACAAAAATTATCACTGATACAGTCGTCGTATAAATGTAAATATAAGTATGAGTGGAGAAAAGAATTTGCATGGCTTGTACATTCCAAACCAAAACAACTAGTGTACATTAAATATGTAAACGTCTTTCATATCCACTTTTTTTTCTGTGATTTGCAAATTTTTTTCATTCTAAGGATTTTACAGGATTTGACCCAATGATTTCAGGATTTTACAAGATTATTTATATACAGGAACGAGGATTTCAGCTTCAAGGCTGGTGGCAGCCCTGGCGTAGGGGAAGCTATGCCTATGTAAGTCAGGCAGAGCTGACCTGGTTCTGAGCTTCAAGGGACATGGTAGACTAGCACTGTGAAAACAACTATAACTGGACTAACACCCTATTCCATTGTTGCCCTGAAGGGGCTGCAATGTCTAAGTGTGTAGATGACTTGGCATTAGGTCTCTTCAGCACATTGCTTGGATTACTAGCAGGGTGTGAGAAAATTGATCTCGGTGAGGAGACCACGGATTAGGAGTCCCTTTGGTACTGAAAGTGCGGAGAAAAGGGCAGGTAGAGCTTACAAGCTTGGTTGAGCAGGCTGGTCAGTTCCGTGGCGTCTGGCGCGGTGAGGAAATGAAGACTGGTCCTGAGTCAAATTCTGACTCCATATTTATACTGCGCCATGTGCCCAGTTAAGTTGGTAAAGAAGGAGGAAAACTAGTTTCATGTCGTTACTTTGAATTAGATGTGTTAGGTAAACAATTGTTGATACTGAAATGGTTTTATGTTATTTCTTTCTTTCGAATCATTCAAGTGTAGCATTGGCTAATTGGTAAAACATTTACATTTACAATAATTTCACAATTTTACATGACCAGCACATGAATAAAGTGATCAGGTACATGGCAATGTTAATTTTACATAATTATGGTTATAGAGTACAATGTAATCAGAGAAGTAGATATTAAATAGTGTTCAATTTACTGTACATAGCCTATAGCTGGGTGGAAACGGTGGCATGCGACCAAAGTTGTGCGTGGTAGAGCTGGAGCTAGGAGAGTGCTTACGTTAACACGTGACAGTCCCAGCTGTCTTCACTGTCCCTGCCCTGGGTTATTTGCTCAACGCTAGCCAAGCCTCATCTTAAGGTGGCGTAGTCTGTTTTGGGCACACGGGCCCGCCCGGTGTACAACATGGGCCTATTGGGTCGGCGACTCGGCACAAAGTCTAGCTCGCTCTACAATCTTTATGCGGTGAGGTGCAGATTTAGGTGGTGGTGCACTAGGTTGGCAAGGTGGGTGGGTGCATGCCTGCACACTTTGGTTTCCGCTACATAGTTGCACTTAACTGGGGGGTAATAGGCTCTGGTACGGGAGCCGGTTGCGGTTCTGGCATGCTGTTCTGTTGTATGCCAAAGAGTCCCTCCTGTGCTATAGGATGTTATCCTTCCGCAACCCTGTTGGGCGGCTCGAACAAGTCCACGGGTGTGATGGTGGGTGCGGGTACGATGAGGGGTCTCAGTAGAGCAGCTTGTATTCATGGACTAAGCAACCCGAACCCGCTGGGAAGGATACGTAGTCCCTGGGGAAGTTTGGCAATAGCTCTCACCTTCTTGGCCTGTCTTTCCACTCCAGCCCTGTGGGTATAAAGGCATTAGGCACAAAAATTGGAGCTGCAGGAGGGTGGCAGTTGACGTTTCAGTGTTGGCACATGTCCTACCTTGAGTGGTAGTGGAAGACCGCTGACTACCCTCTCAGAACATTGGCTAGCCTACCGCGGCAATTAATACTAACCTTATGGGCCCGGTGGGGCATGAGGGGGTTAAGAATGTTAGTGGGTCGCTTGCTGGTAGGGTTGCATCGGGTTCGAGGGGAATCAAACCTCAGAGTGAGACGAATGGACATAGCTTCCTGCCCAGGGAGCTCTATTCTGCTCACTATTAGGGTCACCAATATACGGGATGCCAGCTGTCCCAGGAGATGAAATGAGGGTGTAATTATTCAATCGTGGAAGTGGGGGTGTAAGTTCTGACAGGGGAGAACTTGACATGTTAGGTGGGACGTCGTATGGGAACAAAATCTAGGGAAGGGGGTGTCGTGTGGTGTTTGGTGTCCGCTTTTGATGGGAGTCGAACCCGTACTACCTTCCCAGATGCTAGCTTCAGAGTGCAAAAGCTCAGGAGCTCTGTGCCTTCCGGTTTTTTAACCCGAATAAGTCTGTCCAAGTTCAGTTTGACAATGCTAGTTGTCGTGGGAGGTTGACTAGCTACGGTGTCTGCCAGGGTATTACAAGCTACCTGTCATGACTGCTCTACTTGGCTCATGTAATCACTGGTTGGGTACCTGGGCCAACAGGTGCCCATATTGTGGTCCAATGGGGTGGCATGTTCCAGGGGAACGAAGAGGGAGATGGTCCGAGTGATGATGTTGCAGCTCTGCGGCCGGGGTTCGACCTCTGATGTCGTACTTACTGGGGTGTCAACTCTCTCAACTCATGTTAAAGCATGGCATTCCTTGCATCGTTGCCTACTCTGGATTCCTCCCCTCCGATTATACATTTAGGCCACTGGTAATCACACAATATCACGCTGTACCAAAAATAACACTATAAGGAATACTGGGTGGCTAACTATAAAGGATAGTACACGATTGATTAAATCTGACGTAATATTTACTACGCAGTAAAACCCTGGAGAGTCCCAGCTAATAAAATACAAAATGGAATCTGATTTAGCCAACTGACTAAGCACTCTAGTAATTATTGAAATTGCGTGCGTGTGTGCGTGTGTGTGTGTGTGTGTGTGTGTGTGTGTGTGTGTGTGTGTGGGCGCATGTGGGCGCGCATGTGTGTGCGCACGTGTGTGCGTGTGTGTGTGGGCGCGCGCACGCGCGTGTGTGTGTGAGCCTGGAGAATAATTAATAATCCCAAAAATTTTATTTATACGAAAATTTTTCATATCAGCAGTTCTTCAATTGGGGGGAGGGGGGTGTAGTGTAACCTTTTACACGGGGGCTCGTTATCGGGGGTGCAGGAGCATCGCTCATTTCTTATCGCCTCGCGTGGAGGCAACGACAAATTAAAACCCCTGTCTTTGAGGCGGGCTGGTCATGACGTCACAAGACCACAGGGGTGCTGCCATCTCTGGGCATTGCAGGAACTTCTGCCAGGGCTAATCGACGAGTAGTAGAATTTCACAAATATTTGTTTATTTCCCGGGAGAGCCTTCTGCATGCATAAATTCGGACTGGCAAAGGAGATTGTAATTACGCATGTAATTTACAATAACGTATTCGGCTTTCCTTGCTCGATACGTTTTATTCAATCTACCGCATATATATTTTACCCATGAGCATGTGTGACTCATAGAAGAGGCGAAGTCATCCTTAGAGTGCGCATTCGCATAGCGTAGCATGTTGGCATGCGTCAGTATTCACATGTAGCTGCAAATTACTGCCACCAGCACTGCCTCTCTCTTGACGGCTACCAGGTAGAGACGGCGTGGGCTGCAGGTGGATGGTTGCAGGATCTGCACAGTGTTGTCCCGTAACAGTAGATTTCCCTGCACCAGGATGCAGTCCTCTCGTCTCCACTAGGGAGTGATCATAGTTGAGCACCTGGCAGGCAAGTCTATCCCACTGGGAGCGTACCTAGTGTCGTGGCTTTACTGTTCCTCCCACATGGTGCAAGGAATGGGTATCCTTCCAATAATGGTGAGGTGGGGGTCCAGTGGTCACTGGTCTCTTCGGCACCACAAAGGGCAAAGGGAGCAATGAGGTAGGGGCGACTTTGAGCCGGCAAGCCAACTTCCAGGTAACGGTATCCTAGTGTTGTGGCTCTACCGTTCACTGCCAGGGCAGAGAATGGGTGGCCTTCCAAGGATGTGCTGTTGTGTTGTTAGTGTACGTTCGGAAAAGCGAAAACCCGGTTTCCTGCTGAGTCCTCCAGCTCCGATATGACACAGGGAAGGAGCCCAGAGTGAAAGTCAAGAGAACTGGTATGATCAGTGTTTATTTATCCACAGGAAATAAACACAGTTGGCAGATGCGGAAGGTAAACAACCTATCATTTTACAGGGTAAGGTGCCCTGTGGAAAGCTAGTAGGATAGGCAGTTAGCTGGTTCATGTATAACCTCAGGGCGAGTTCTACTCTCAGGTTTGTCCGTAAGGGACCGAACGTGTCTAAGGTTTGTAACTCGACGGCCATCGGTTCTTCTTCCTGTTAAGTGCTGGAGATGATCTTCTGCCCCATGAGGTGAGCGATGAAGTAAGGATAGGTTTGAGGCTCGGCACCAAGAGCTGGAGTGATGAGGTCTCAGGAGAGATGATCGAGAACTGTAGCAGAACTGATGATCAGGAGGCCGGGATGCATCTCCTTATATACTCCTCGACCATCTCTTCTTCCACTGACAGAGTGTGTCTGGAGAGAGGGAACAGCAGGTGCAAGCCCAGTGCCTAGATCCTCTGAGTGTGCGTGTGTGATCTAGGCATCTTGCATGTGGCGGCATTTCGCGGTACACTGCTGTACTCGCCCCGGACCTCTTGCATGGTCTCTGTGGCTCATCGAGCGAAATAATAAATTATTATTAGGATGTCTGTCCCGGCCGGATAGGTAAGACAATCTTGCAGACGGCAGTGGCGACATGACTTGTGGAGAAGCTGTCAGGAATGCAGTTGCGCTGATGAGTAGCAGTTGTTTAGTATTAATGAACAAGACGTCATGAGTCAACGTAATACTTTATACATGCCTAAGGGTAACTATATGTTGATTCACGATAACTTCGGCCATTCCTGAAGCCGTGCTAAATATCTACTTTTGGTTACTGATTGTGTATCCTTCCGCTACACGAAAACATAAACACTGCATGTGACGTCTACTTTTATAACTGTCAAATGCATTGGTTGCTGTTCTAAGAATGCTGTCATATTTCCTATGAATGTTCACAATTTAGGCATGTAACAATATTTAGGTCGGCTTTATAAGTATTTGTTACACACGATGTAGCACGTTACACATAATTCACATTAATATTTTGCCACGACAGTATTTGTTACACTTGTGGTGGAAATAACAGTAGTATTTAACATGTTGTTATTATGTGTTGGGTTATTTCGTTAAAAGGACGGCCTTATTTGGAATAAAAATTAAAACGAAGGGACCTAGTAAATTCAAGCACACAACCCATGTCGCTATATATATATATATATATATATATATATATATATATATATATATATATATATATATATATATATATATATATATATATATATATATTACTTAACATAACAGATAGTGGTGAACATGCAAACATATAGGCCTACCACAATGTTTATTCCACTAACGTTTACATGCACTGGTACTTACTGGTTTGTAGGTTTATTGTATTATTTATTTAAATTCATCTGGTTGGGCTTAGTATTTTGAGGGGATCATGGCAGACATTCAAATCACAGAAACGTAAGCTCATTACACAACTATGTTTCAAACACCTATCGCAAAGGTACAATGTTGTGATAAAGAGACGTGAATTTCAATAAGTATCTTCGTCATAACATCAGTTCATGATTAAAACATATACATTTTGCACATATTTGAAATCCACACACACACACCTGGCCTGCGTAACTATTACAAGGCAGCCACCATACCCTTTCAAACACAGGGATCACAACTCAACACTTTTAACCCTGCCATGGAAACACATTTTTATCACAACATTGTAACTTGCTAGGATGTTTAAAAGACACTAGTACGAACTTGACGCTTCAATCAGAAACACGCTGTGTCATTGACACATCCCCACATCACTGCCAGTCGTAAGGCAATGGGTATAATCGCCCACCATATTGGGTTGGGACAAGCGTGTGATTCTAGATTCTTCTTTCCACATCATGTCTGCCAACCTGCTGGATTTGTAAGCATCGCACCATCACATTACATATAAATAACATATAATAGGCATTTAAACCATAAAATCGTGTTTCAGTTGTAAATTACAATTTCTTACATAATTATTGTTGCTGTAATTATTATACAATGTGCTAAAATTAGAAATAACAAGATTTATACTTTTCCTGCTACACAGGTGGTACGAACTTCCCGAGAGAGAGAGAGAGAGAGAAAAGAGAGAGAATGAGAGCGAGCGACACAATCCGCTTCGCTTATACTTTTCTTGCAGGCGGAAAAAAAAACACAGTGTCACTAGAGCAAGCCTATGCATGGTAATTTCCGCTGACATTTTTTACTGCAGCAATAAAATGTGTTTCCGTCAGTGCTACCAAACAATACAAATATATAATTTGCCAATGTTTAATTTACAAGTAGTATACATAAAAACAAGGTTAAAAAATATCGCAACTGTGAACTATTTCTTATTGGCCGTTGCCAACACATTGTTGCTCTCGCTGTTGTTAATTCATATTTAATACTAAATGAATATTACAAGTTATAGAAGATACTAAGTAGATTATTAATTTATTCAAGAACACATTACTTTAAGGTTAATCACAGGGTTATATAATTTTGGAATACAAGTGATTGAACACAACAGGTTGACATATTACACCTAGGGTAATTTTTCAAGGGTTTGATTCCAAAAGGCCGAAGAAAGCGTGAATGAACTATAACTGATTTGTGCATTTATTGCAATTTATAAATTGTGGCCAAAAGCAAGAAGTTGCATTAAGTTAGAGAGGTAGGTGGACGTATAGTCGTCCCATTTATGACCTGAGATATACAACATGGGTGCACATTATCGAGGGAGGTTCATGTAACATGTCTTTCTGTCCTTTGCTGAGACATACAATGCCAATTTTTTCATCTTGTTCTTATGGTATTGCAGCTTCTTGCATCTTGTGCTCTCATGTATCTAATACACCCTCTATTTTCACTTCCAGATTCTTGAAAAAAATATTTTACTGTGTATCTTTATCTTATGCACACAGCGTTTCAACTTGTTGCTGCAAGATCAGGTGGTGTTGCATATTTACAAGTATATACAATTATATCAACTACAATTATATCAATAACAGATTTACCATTTTCTTCAGTTACATATTACTTATACTCAGAATTTGCAAGAAAAATGCAAATTAAAAATTAAAATGACAAAACAAGAATCCTTATCTTTTAACTTTTTGACTACACCTCACGACAACGCGCAACGATAAGCCAAGCCGAGCAACACTTTCTAGCGTTTGACACTCCCCACTCCACACGCTACAACCAATCCTCGTGTCTTACCTTACAACACCACCACCTCATTCTGCAGTTTCTCCTCTCAGGTGCCTGCCTACCAAAACAAACTGCTGTATTTCTAGATTATTCTTCCTGAGCCAATAGAAACCCACAAGAACTACACAGAAGGGGGGTGACTACAAAAGACCAGAACTCCTCATCTCACTTGGCAACAACTGCCCTAATACTTGTGTGATCTGCCCAAAATGCAGATTCACATATTTCCCTTCTTCCTCTCACTGTCACCACAGCACATCTGGTGCACATACACACATCGCATACAGAAAATAAAAAACAAAAAACTCAAGACTACTGCGTGTTGTAAATACTAGTCGAAGGGAACTTAATTTTAACATACCTTTTTACCAAATGTTCAAATGAAATCAAAAAAAATTAATTTATTAATAATTTACCATTCTGACATTATTTGTTGTATGTCTTAAGTCCACATGATTAATAACCTGTAGTTTTGACGGTCAGGATTGTAACCCTCTCTCAGATGTTTTGCTGCTGTCAGTGTTACCAGTTATCAGAGTAACATCCTGGATTAGTGAAAGGATGTGTGTGTACTTGTGGGATACAGGTTCATTGTACCAGTAAAGTACAAGCCCTTACATGATGGACAAAGTGCACCTGCAGCTGATTCCGTGATAATGTATGATTGGAGAAGTCTTTGTGGTGATGTTAAGAAGCAATGTTGCTACAATTTTTGGGTGGGTGTTGCAGGAGCTTTCTGTTCACGCCCGAGGTGCCCATCCGACTGGATTACCATGGCAAGAGGGTGGACATGGCCCACGGCCCACTGGCGGGACTTCTGCTGGGGTTGGCACAGCTCAACTGCTCCGAGTTGCATCTCAAGCGCATCTCATACCGCCATGGGTCAGCTATACTTCTAAACAAACTACAGTAAAATATTGTTACAACGTGAATGAATAAAGTCTCAACTTTTGTACCTAATAATGAAAGTACTTTATACTGAAAGTCGTATTTTTAAAGTTTCAAAATATGGACTTTATTAAATTATGGCACAATTAGTAATCTCAGTGAATAAAATTATGTCATTTCAAATAAATGTTTTATAAAAATCGAGAATTAAACTGTACGTTCTAAATATAGACATGCACAAATTACCATATTTCGACGTGTATAGGCCACACATTTTTGCAAAAAAAAATGACTACAAAAAGTGGGGAGCAGCTTATATACGAGATATTGGCGTTTTAAAAAAAAATTCCGCAAAACATGTATAGGAATTTGTCAACATACAGTACATTTTAATGTTGTTTTAACTTGAAGGAAGGAAGGAAGAAGGGAAGGAAGAGAAGAAGAAAAAGTGGAACAAAAAAACCTCGTGCAATTATTTGAATTATTTGTTCACTCGCATTCATAAACAAAATAACCTTGATCCCGCATGTGTAAAATGTAAACATGTTGGAGCTCGGCCATAGATGCCATACATGAGAAAATAATTTCTCTGCTGTACAAGAGAAAGATAACTTGCGTAGTTTGCACGCCCGCCGTGGCACCACAGGTGCACATTGATAAGATGCACTTTGTGTAACATGTTGCCATGGTTTTGCTTTCTCAAGTCAAGTTACCATCTGTGGAATAGTAATTGCATTATGTATATTTGTAAACATTGCAACATAGTAAAAATTTCTGTCACAAATTGATGTGTGACTACCTAGGGAGAGGGACATCACTGCAAGATTGGGGGAGTTTTTGATTCTGTGCGAGGTCAGTTGTGCAGGTTGGGGGCGGACTTTACAGTGGAGGTATCTGTAGTATGACCTGTTGTCCTTGCACTAGTCCCTTAAAGGATGCGTAGAGTGCCTCCTTTTACAAAATCTGTGAGGGTGAGGTGATGCTTCAGCCTGTTGGATACATGGGTGTGGGCTAGTTTACCACTTATGTTGCTCCCTTTCAGCAGATGCTGGCTCTGGCTGGAAGACTTTGACTCCAGCTGGAGCAAATGGCTGGGCATGCTGGCTCAGCTGTCGCCTGCTAGTAACCAGGTGCCGGCCGGCTGGCATGCTTGTGGTTGGCTGGTGCTGGTGTCTCGTTGGTGTCCTCCGGGTTGAACGGAGTAGTTCGATGGTGGGGTGAGCAGCTCTGGGAACCCTAACCGAGAAGCCACATTGGGTGGCAGAAGAGAGTGGAGTGAGGTTCTTCTAATTGTCGGGCAGCTTGTGCTTTCTCCCTTGGGGACTTACAGCTGAGAGCTGGTGTAAATTGATTACTTAGGTGGAGGCAAGATGCAAGGATAGCAGCTGTCCTCCAGATGTTCCTCCTGCTCACTCGTCAGTGAGCAAACGTCATGTATAGGGAAGGTGCTAATGTTCATCCTGTAGAGTGCGGCAGACAACAAACCCCTAGTTAAAGTGTACTCCAGAAGTGCTTAGGTCAAGCCTTGTCAGGCCTGGCACCCCCTCTGGCAAGTTTATACTCTGTGGAGGGAATGGGTTAGCTGACTTAGTTGTCCCAGATGCTTCATAATATGTCTTTCTCGTGGTTGGAGCTCTGCCGTACTTGTGTACCAGGTACCTTTATGTACGGATCCACAGTATGGATTGCCATCGAGCTTGTTCTGTGTGTGACGTATGTGCAGTCCTGGTTAGGGTTGCCTGCAGTCCTATTCAACGTCGGAAACTGTTGCCAATTGACAGTACCCTGCCACTCTCTTTGAATGTGATGCTTACCAGGTTGAGGAAAAGGCACACGTTCACTGTAGAGCAAGGAAAGACAGAAGTTAGCTAGAATACATGTTTATCCTCTTGAGAATAGAAACACAGTGACCTGTACTACCTCCTACCTCTACACAAACTAGGTGTTCAATGGACTTTGTACAAGAGCACGACAGGTGAAGGTGCCTGTTGGCTACTGGCTGGAAGAGCGAACAAGAGCTGATAATTAAGTAGCTGTGAAAATAACTGGACCCTAATTGTGGCTTGTAGTCCTGAAGGGCTCTGGCGCACCATGTGTGGTGTGTGTGTCAGGTATTGTGTCTCTTAATGGCAAGTGTCGGGCGTCGTTGGTGGAAGAACTGGTAGAAGACTGGTAGGTCTTGGAGAGTCCTTAGGAGGACTGTGGCTATGCAGTAGAGAACCTTAGCACAACTTGTGTTAAGGCAAACTACGTGGACTACTGAAGGTCTTAGGGAAGTCCTTCAGAGGACTGTAGCTGTGTGGCAGAGAGCGTGAGCATGACTTGTGCTAAGGCAAACTAGTGTACAACTCGCGTTTCTCTGCCGGGTCCACTGCATTATATTCCCCTCAGCTGGAGGGTTCCTGCATGCCTCGTTCGCTTTCTGTAATCTTCAGACACCACCCTCCCCCCCTTCTGATTTGGGCCGGGTGATAGTACTGCTGCTATCTCTTGGCAGGGTGGCGGCAGGGAGGATTGGGTGTGGTTGCGGACAGCATCCGCCGCTCTCTTAGGGGCAAACTCTTGCATGCCCACGGCTGCTTCTGAGCGGGTTTACAAGTAGTGGGGATGATGACATGACTTCCTATCATTATGTGGATACTAACCTGCAAGGCTGCCAGTCGGGGTTTGGTACCCTCTGGGACACATGACGTGTATGTGGTGATGAGTCAATAGTAGTAATGAATAGGAAGTGTGGCGTGTCGAAATAAATTAATTTTTCAGTAAGAAATCATCTTTTTATTCCTGCAAGAAGCACTTGAAAATTGGTATAGCACTCTGTAAAATGTGCCACTTTGATATAAATAAACATTTTTGGTGACAAGGGGGTATAAAGTTTATGCTTTGAGGGTCGGATTTAAATTGATTTAAATTAACATTTTGATGCATGTCGCTTGCTGTCTGTGTGCAAGTGTATTTTGGGATTGCGCTGGGCCAGTCACACACTATACTAAGTGACTTAGTTCAGCCTTTTACTGGACACTAGGGTTGGCCGTATTGGCTGTCTGCTAGATACAAAGTCCAGTTCCGCCAGTGTGGCGATATGGCGGACCAGAACACTGGCCTCTTGGGCAACGTCGACTTATCAGGGCTCTGCGTGTTTGGTTTATGTGGAGTAGCAGAGGCACTGTAGGATGGCCAGTTGGTCTCCGTTGTTTTCTGGGTCTCGGGAGCTGTGGAGCTGCAGTAGTGGTCAGTCAGGTTCTGGCGACCCCACCGGTTGCTTTCCCCACTGCCGAAGTTGGAGTGGCTAGAGCCCGAGCCACCAGATGTTATCCACTGCCTGTCTTAGTGAGGTTGGAAAAATTCACAAAGTGCCCGAAGGGTGAAGTTGCTCTCACTGCGTGTCAAGCAGCTTGAGCTTAATCCCTTGGGGTCTCGATACTCGGAGCAACGCTGCTTGGCACGACTGAACTCCGCCTTCTTTACAGTTCACTGAGCCCCGTGCCTGGCGTGGAGGTATTTTGTTAGCATATAGCCATCCCATCATGTTCATTGTGGTTTATTCCCGAGTTAATCATTTTTTCTGGTTTTAAATTGTGCGAAAGGTTTTAGATGTCCAATAATGGCTGAGTTTTCTTAGGATATTTCCATTTCATCCATTAATGCATTGTAAGGGTTTCTTCAGATGACTGCAATTTTGCAGGTCCTATTCAGAATGCAGTTGCCCAAAACGTCCAGTTACAAAATTTCACTGCCTAATAGAGGATCTAATACTCATCTCCGAAGTGATCTGTTATCTTGCTGTTAGTATGTATTGTGCATGTTGAGTTGCTAATTGTTCTGAATATTACTGTACAGTGCAGTGAAGTGCTATATCACAAAATACATTTCCACACATACATATACAGTAGAACTCTGTTAAGACTTTTTCAAAGGACTGGATTCTGAAAACTTCTTATCAGGGAAAACTTCTTAAGGGGGAAGAGATATACACAAATATCTTATTTAAAGAGTCCTAACTGCACTTATATGCAAAACTATAGTTGTGTGCGGGAATGGAATTTTCCTTTTGGAAATAATTCAGGCAGGAAACTTAAATTTCCCGTGGGAAAAATCGGGACAAATATTTTAGGTTATAATGAAGTTTGACGTAAAGAATAACATTCTATTATGACTTATTCCCTTAAAAGATAAAATAAACATAGAATAATGACTATGTGTTACAAATTAGATTCGAGCTGGAAAAGTCATATTGTTTTATAGTATTATACACTTAGTTGTTGCACTACAAATTAATCCTATGGGTTTGGAGTACTTCTTAATTATACTTGCTTCAATTTCATGTCTTCTATTACGGAACTTTCACATTTTTTGTTCCATTTTTGGTAATAAAATGTGTGTACTTGACACAAATTTACTAAAATTTACTTTCAGTGGACGTTCGTAAACACGCACACTTCGAATCACGTTCTTATGCAATCACATCACAGCCAAGTCGCATCGCATCGGCAAGGTTATGATAATGCAACATACCGCATCTATATGCTAACAAAGCGAATTCCTCCATCGATAAAGAAATGATAAGCGGCTAAGTAAATCAGTTCAGTATCATTTTCTCATAGCAAATTTGCTGCGTTGAAGTTTGTCAATGTCTGGGCGACGAGATGGTGAGTGAGTACAACACAATAAAAACAAACACATTCCAAATGAAAAACAAAGACAATTTACTGCTGTGTTACGAATAATTTTGTTCTTTTTTAATTGAATCCGTAAGCCATTTTTAAAATATTTTAAATAACACTTTAACATATTAAATATTAAAGTTATTTTTAATAACACGTGACTCCTAACCCTATCTTTTTATTAAAACAACTGCCAATGTAAACATTGTGCATGCACCAATGAACAATAGCCAGCGGCTCGTCTGCCTACATCACATTTTCCCCCCGCTGGTTCTAAAGAGCTTTTCCAAATGTTTTAATGCATACGTGCGTAAATGTGAAAAATATCCGTTGAATAATTGATAGTAATATAAGACACCAAACACCCTTAAGACTACAGCATTTGTTAGCTTTCTACAGATTTTGCGCCGGAAAATGTACATTTTATTTGCACTAGCGCCAGCAAGTAAAGCGAACAGCCAGAGTATTGAATCAGCTAGCGGCTATCTGTTCAGGTTTCACAAAATGGTCGTCGTGTAGAACAGCAACACTAGATCATTACAAGCACGGGCAGCGTGCAGTTTAGGTTTCGTCAAAACTTTCTTGGACCCTGTGCGGCATGCGGCTCAGGTTTCGTCATCGCTAAACGTTTATAAATTATTTGTGATGTCTTTTTGAACAATGCGTATCGGAAAATGATATACTTTAATGTTTTCTATAAGTGTCCATTAGTTTTTTAACACTATATGCGGGTTAGCTTTCTTCAACAAAAACCTTTTAAATGGGATTTTTTAACATAGAGCTAAATGAAAGAGATGTAGGGAACATCATCCTATTAGGCGGGAAAACCTATTATGCGGGAACGTCTTAAGGGAGTTTTACTGTACTACTGTAAGTAATATATGAGCACTTTAGTGCGTTTAATTGGAAGATGTGGTTCTGATTGGTGACTTGGCTGCAACACAGTATGATATAAAGCCACTCATGAATTTCATGAGCAGAATACAGCATCAGTAAGCACTGTTAATGAAGTGCCAGTGGTATCATGGTGAGAAGTGAGTGTGCATGCATGATGTGTGCAGGTTGCTGGGGTTGGACAAGCTTGTGAACTTTGCAGTGTCTGAGTGGCTGCAGGACATCAAGAAAAACCAGCTGCCAAGCTTGTTGGGTGGTGTGGGGCCCATGCATGCTCTTGTCCAGCTCTGTGAGTACAACCGTCTTTTCCCTGCAGCTTTACCTAACCAACACTAGAGGCACCCTCACTCCACACTCATTTGTGAACCACAAAAATAGCTTCCAGCTCCAGTTCAGATATATTTTTCTTAACCCTTTCTCCTGAACTGACATCATTATTGCTCTACCGAGTAAGAAGTCTTGTATACATTCTAAGATTTCAGCCTTTAACAAACATAAATCTTTTCTGAATCATTGCTCTGGAAAACCATGATACAGAAGAACCCTGATTTAACAAAATGTGACAGTTTCTGAAAATCTCTGCTGTATTTTGCTGGATTCGTTAAATCCAAATTTACCTATTTTAACACCCCAATACTACTATGTTATGTTTTTTTTTTTTTTTTTTTTTTCCTTCAAGTTAAGACCTTGTTTCTTCATCAGTGGTGCAAAATAACACTTTCATTTAAATTACATATTAATGTAATTCATAAGGTAGATGTTCTGTCATTGAAATGATACCCCACAAGACCATAAACAATCCAGTTGACAAGAAAAAAGTTTAAACATTGTGCATTGCATAACTTTAACCAGTTCAAAATCCATTTCCATAGGGTTTTTTTTTTTTGTAAAGAATTGGACCAATTTACTAACTAAATTTTAATTTAATTCAATAGGAAAAGTACTAGGGATAAAAATATGTTATTACAAAATTATACAGGATATCACATTGACAAGAAAATAGTTTAAAAATTGAGCACTGCTTACATTTCAATGAGTGCAAAATCCATTCTCAATTATATTTTGTGCAAAAAATCAGAAGATTTATTTACAAAATACAAATTTACTTAAAACAGCAGACATCCTCTAGGTAGTAACCTACATCCCACAAGGCCATACACCTCCACTTATTGTCACAAAAATGTAAACATTGTGGCACATGCCACTATATAAAAAAAATTTTTGTCAGCATACATTTTTAGCCATTGGGGAGATCTTTCTCACTAAAATTTAACATATATATATATATATATATATATATATATATATATATATATATATATATATATATATATATATATATATATATATATATATATATATATATATATATATATATATATATATAGAGAGGGAGAGAGAGAGAGAAGAGAGAGAGAGAGAGAGAGAGAAGAGAGAGACACAAACAAACAAGTGTTACCTCTGTAGCAGCACTAGTAAACTCAGGCGACACGCATACATACAGCTGGTGCGAAAGCGGTAACCTACTTTTCAAGGGCAACTGCGACATGTGCAGGTGAAAAACGAGGTGGGTTTCAGCGGAAACAGGTGGTGCTGTTGTGCTGTTATTATTGACATATGTTGTGTTGGTCTATATGTAATGCTTGTTTCCACTTGATGCATACCAGTTTATTGCTGGTTGTCTCGAACCGCTTTCTCTATGCTTTGGTTCGGATGCGAGAAAATTTTCCCGGCTAGGGATTAGGTTTTACACGTTGGATTTACAAGGGTTAGACTTTGACCAATGACTGGGGAAACTAAAGGCTATTGTAATCTTTGCAAAGTATGATTTAACAAGAGAAGCCTTGGTCATGGGCAATTTCACAATTTTATGTCACTATGCTGGTATTGCGAGATACATTGGGGGAATGGACAGGGACCTTAAGATCTCTTTGGTGCCCGGCCGGTATGCAAGGTAGGCCTGGTGGGCTATCTGGTCAGAAAAAAAAACGGGGAACCACTGTCACAACGCTTCACCATGCTTGACACAGTACCTTAGGTTTAGCGGGAAGAGAGGTGCTCCTGCGCTGTGGTAGACTCACTCTGCTGGTGGGCGGTTGGACATGTGTCGGTTCTGGAAGGCGTGCAGGGGCGATGTTGATGTGGTTGTCTGCTGTGACTGGATGAGAGGTTTCCTGCAGTGGTACCCCTAACCAAGGTCAATTAAGGCCTAGAGGGATTTCTTTCCAAGTAGAATTGCCTCTATGTTAGGGTGCTGCCTATGAGGTAATTTAGTTAAGGTGGGAACAATGGTTTTGCAGAGATTGTGGGGTGAGGTGTAATGGTTTCACTTAAGGCAGTTTCAGAAGGTGGTAATTTAGCTATCTCACTTTCTAAGGCACGTAGGGCCCTTTTTAACTTCCTTTGTACACTTCCTTAATGAGTGTACTGCATTTAGTAACAGAACGGTTCTCATCCCCGGTGGGGGCCTCTGTGGAGCCTCCGTGAACATGAGGATCACTGGTTCTGCCTTCCTCTTGGAAAGGCGTTGTCTTGGAGATCACCTGGGGTCAAGATTTTTAAGTTCCTCAACCCCAGTGATTGGGTGGTGATCCATCTCTGGTTCCAGAGGGGCTACTTTCACAACACCGACGACCTACAGCCTCAGAATCTGTGTTTTTTCCCAGGTCCTCCGGGACCATCGTGACTGATGTGGTAGGAGCTGGAGATGGGGGGTCTCTTCGTGGTCCCCCAACTCGACAACTTGCTTGAGCAACTCAAGCTTCCAGGCTGGACTGTAGAGATGTGCGAGCACTGAAATTTTGTTTCGAGCTCGAGCCAAGTATTTAAAAAAGCTTTCATGTTTTGATTCAAACTTGAGCGAGCTTCTACAATTATTAATAAAACTGTCAATATAAAACTACTAGCAGCCTACTTCACACAATTTCCCCCCCCCCCCCCCTCCAAATAGGTGTTTAGGTTTGTTTTGGTTTGTATCAATTAGTGTATGTACTTGGATTCAAATTCAAACTTGACGCCAAGTGTTGCGAGTGCCATGACCAGCAGCCATCTTGACTTGTGGTGCTATCTATGAATGAGAGCAGTAGTGATGGGAAATATAGATCACTTGAATGAACTAGGTCGTTCCGAACTAGTCACATTTGAGAACAGTTCATTGGGAACCGTTCTTTTGAACTATATAGGTCATAGTTGAATAATTGCGCGTACTGGCGAACTGCAGAGTGCAAGTGTAACCTCGGTCCGAGAACTAGATAGGTCTTTCTCTGTACCTCGGCCCAAGAACTAGATAGGTCTTTTCTGTTTCCTCTTTCACAGTTCCATTTCCCCTCCTCAGAAGAATGTAAGCAAGCGTGAAACAGAAAGAGAAGCAAATAAGTGATGTTTATAAATTAATTGCTAAAGAATTAGTGCTTTATTGTGTGTAGATGAAATTACTTCTTTTTTATATAGAAGTAAGATAAATTAATAATGAAAATATCTTTATACTGTGGTATCCACGCCTATGTTATATAACACCAAATTACTTTTGACACTGGTAGTAATAACCTCAACAATGTTATAATAGGTTGTGTTGCGAAAGACAACCAGGTGTAAAGTTAATTTTTCTAAGTCAGGCATGTAGAAACTCAACAAAAATGGTCCCAACACAATGAATTTATTCGTACCAGTATTAGAAACATTTTAACAGAACTTTAATTACAAAAATAACTTAATTTGAATATAATGCAAATAATGTCAAAAAGCTATATGTGAAGTATTGAGTGAATATACTAGAAAAAAAGCAGTTTTTCACTTCTTTATTGCAAGTGTGTAAAACTTGACATTATATTAATGAGCGTTTTTCTCTATTTTGCTGTTGTAGCTATACAGATATGGGAATTTCCGTATGTCAGGCAACATCGTATTTATAGTGTGAGTGAGTGAGAGGGTTTTACGACACCGTAACAGCGAGGTCTTAAGTGCCGATGAAGATGAAACAAGTTAAATGGACGACTCAAACATCCATACTCTGACTGGATTTCGAACCCGGAACCCCTCGCACCGTAGATCGGCGTACAACCGACTACGCAATTGGGGTCGGCCTGAGGAAGTGAGAAAGAACGAAAGATCGCTGCATGGCCATAGGTCTGCCAATTGTCTCGCACTTTATGTCTTGCAGTTCCCGACCGATTTGCGACTCATGTTACTATTGAACTAGGTAGGTCTGTGATCTCTACAGTTCGAAGCAGCGCTGAATGAGCAAAACCAAAGATACCGATAGACAGAAGCAGATAGATAAGAAGTATGCATGGCAATGTGGCCAGTCACAGAGAGTGGGTTAGCTGGAGGGGGGGAAAGCTGCAGGGAGCAATGAAAGATGAATTATCTGAGCATGCGCAGTGGCGCACCTGGCGTAGTTACTGGTACTGAGAGAATGACTGACTGATATCACAACAGACTAGTTCTTTTATGTAACTGTGAACTGTGTACCTAGTTCTTTTTAAAGACCAGTTCAAAATGAACTGGTGGTTCGTGAACTACCTATCACTAGAAAGCAGTTAGTTACTGCTACTCTGTGTTGCTGGTCATTACGCAGCGGGAATGTGTTACAAATATATTGTGTGGAAACATTTTTGGTCCTCTGAGCCGGATATGCATTATTCGAGCCACTTAACAAAGTATAATCTATAATTACAGTAAACAGGGGACGTGTTTTCGGTATTTCTTTGTGAGCAGAATCGGGCGTGGTGTGGCACTGAATCTACTTTGTTTCGCACCATGTTGGTTATCTATACAAATACCACTGTATTTAATCACAAGACTTCTGTTATACAATAAGTGTCGTATTTATCATTTTCGTGATTCGTGGTGAAAGAGTGTTTTTTGTTTTTAGGTTAGTTGCGTGGTTATACCAACCATAACTGCAATTGTTTATGTTTTCACCAGGCCGGCAATTTATTCGAACCACAAGGAGAAATTGTTAAAATGTCTTAACACCAATTGAAGACACGTTTATGCCTCTTGAAGTGTCGTATAAGCAGACTTCTGACCTTGGCTGATGAAGTTGACAACAATCCGAGTCGGGCGAGACTTTTCAAGTCAACATGCTGCAATTTGCAGCAACTGAAAACAGATTTTGAGGAAAGCCATCTGCAACTTGCTGTTCAAGCATTGGAAACTACGTCAGTTGTAGTGTCTGAAGCCAGTGATAGGGAGTTTGACGAGGCCTACTATAGAATACAGGAAATTTTCAACAAACTTGTTGTGATCAAAGAAGTAGGAAGAAACTAGCAATATCATCTCGGCCGAGCCTCATCCAATGTTAAGTTACCAAAATTGCAGTTGCCTACCTTTAAGGGGTTGCTTACTCACTGGCCTATCTTATGATTTATTCACCTTTCTGGTGCACAACAACAAGGCCCTCGCTGCAGTGGAAAAACATCAGTATCTCCTTACGGGAGTTCCAGGTGAGCCATACAACTTTATTAAAGCTCTCCCACTGTCCGGAGATAATTATAACCTAGCATGGCAAACATTAACTGAAAGGTACCATAATGTCAAAGCAATAGCCACGATGCATTGGGAAAATATAATGCAAATTCCTCGCTTAGCTGCTGTCTCTCCTGACAAATTGCAGAATATGGTAGACATTCTTAAGGAGAACTTGAGTGCCTTGAGAATTCTTAAACTGCCAGTGACTGAATGGAGCTTTGTGTTGTTAAACCTTATGTTACCGAAGCTTGATCCAGATGCATACAAGAGTCCAGTTTGAAGTAGCTCATAAGACCTTACAGATGTCCAATTTGATTATCTTCTCAAATTTTTGGAATCACATTGTAAGTCATTGATGGTGGCTAACTATTCAGCATCAGGGTATACTTGTGCACGATCAATAATCAAGAAGATTTTAATTTCAGACACAAACATCAAAGCTTTCATTCTTGGCAACTGCGGAACAAGATATTTGTATAACCTGTGAGGGCACAGACCGAATTCACAAGTGTCCTACGTTCAGCGGTCAGTCAGTTTTTGAGAGGATAGAGTTGGTGTGACGAAAGATGTTGCGTTTCAACTGTTTGCAAAGCCACAGGGTGAAGGATCGCAAGTCGTAGAAAAACTGTATGTACTGTAGTAGGAGACACCACTCCCTTCTTCACGCTGCTGTTTCCCCAAATCAAGTGGAGTAAACTCCAGATGTTTCTAACCAACAAGAAGCAGTCACTTCCATTCCCAATGAGGAAACTGCAGCTGTAGTCTCACTTACCTCTTCCATTGATGTGTTGGCAACTGTCGTCTTAGGTACAGCAGTCGTTAGAATTAAAGATGTAAGTGGCAAGATGCAGAAGGTTCGAGTGTTGCTTGACTCAGGATCCCAGAGCTCACTCATCTCTGAAGAGTGTGTCCGCAAGCTAGGGTTAAATGCCAAAGGACTCGTGTTCCTGTTGTGGGGTTGACTCAGTCTGTTGTTCTTTCAAACAATGGTTCTGTTACTTGTGTTTTGACACCTGCGACAAGTGAAGGGCTTCAATTAGTCACCAATGCACTGGTCTTGAAGGATATAGCCTCCAAATTACCCAGCATCCCACTTCCTCACTACATGAGTTATGTGTATCGTCATTTGAAATTAGCTGGCCCATCGTTTGATACTCCAGGGACAATCAATCTTCTTTTGGGTGCTGATGTATACCCAAATGTGTTTGATGGTGGACGGTACCAACCACCACGTGGGTTCCCCATTGCTCTTCACAGTATATTTGGTTGGTTCCTAATGGGTAAAGTCAGCAGTCAGACTGCAGCTACTGCCTCCAGTAGTGTTGCTTCTCTGTTTGTACTGTCTGAGGCGTCCCTAACAGACACCATCAGCAAGTTTTGGGAGAGCGAAGAAGTACTTTCTGTTCAACATTGTAGCCCAGAAGATATTGAATGTGAGAGTCACTTTGTTGAAACCCATTCGCGAGACCCAGAGGGTAGATATGTCCTGAGACTACCTTTCATGGAAAAGGAACCAGAGTTAGGAGATTCCCTCAGCTTTGCTGTCAAACGGTTACATCAACTGGAATGCAGGGTGCATAGTCAGCTGGAAACCAAAAGGGAGTATTCCAATTTTTTGCGTGAGTATGAACAACTTGGACACATGCATCCAATTATTATATCCCACATAACTATGTGTTAACAGAATCCAGCTCAACAACCAAGTGGTGTTTGATGCTTCAGCAGCCTCCACTTCTGGAAAGTCTCTTAATGATGTTCTTATGACTGGACCTAAACTTCAGAATGACATTGTGGACATTATTACACATTTCTGTCTTCATCCTGTTGTAATGACCACAAGTGTTTGTAAAATGTATCGACAGATGCACGTACATCCAGAGGATGCATTTTATCAATCACTTTTGTGGTGTGAGTCCCCTGATCAGCCAATACGTGAATTCCAACTAGACACTGTTACTTATGGTGTGTCAGCAGCTCCTTTCATGGCTATGAGAGCCTTACAACAGCTTGCAGTTCAGGAAGATGGCTTGTATCCCAAGGTGGCTATGGTCGTGATGTAAGATGTATTTGTTGACGATGCCGTGACAGGTGCAGCATCAGTTGCAGAAGCCCTCAAGTTGCAGCAAGAACTGATAAACCTCCTAAAACAAGATGGTTTTGAATTAAGAAAATGGTCCAGTAATAGCCAAGCTGTCTTAGATGCAGCACCAGAAAACCACCGAGAGAGTCACTTAGCTTTCAAGGAAATAGTGAAGTGATCAAGGTACTTGGTCTCCAGTGGGGCTCAAGGTTGGATGTGTTTTCATATAATATTCAATCAGCCAGCACAAGAGTCACCAAATGAGTTATTCTTTCAGACATTGCTAGGTTGTATGACCCACTAGGGTGGCTTACTCCAGTTGTAATGTGAGCAAAATTTTTCTCCAAGCACTCTGGCGTTGGGTGTGTCATGGGATGAAGCTCCAGCTCAAGATGTGCGGGAGGACTGGCATGCTTTCATCTGCCAACTGGATGTTCTCAGCAAACTGTCCATACCTCATATTGTGTCAGCATCACAGTCAGAATATCAGCTTCATGGCTTTAGTGATGCATCCAATGAAGGTTACGCAGCTGTTATATACCTATGTACTGCTCATCAAGGTGGGGTAAAGATACACCTGCTTCTGGCCAAATCACGTGTTGTGCCACTAAACACATACACACTTCCTTGACTTGAATTGCAGGCTGCACATTTACTCATTAAGCTACTTGAGTCAGTAATGTCGACCCTTTCAGAACGTATCCATGTTAGCTGTATTACTGCATGGTGTGACTCAACAGTGGTCCTCGCCTGGATCAGGATTCCTCCTCATTGTCTGAAAACTTTTGTGGCAAACAGAGTCACTCGTATTCAAGAGAGCAAGATAACGGTTCAGTGGAGACGTGTGACTTCTGTTAACAATACTGCAGACTGTGCTTCCAGAGGACTCTCACCCCAAGATTTACTGGCACACACACACTTTGGTGGACTGGGCCTAGCTAGCTGATTAATATCTGAGAAGGAATTGTAGCCATGTGGAGTAGTAGCAACCAGCATTCACAAAGGTGAAGAAGAGCTAAAGCAGCCTAAGGTAGTCTCAAGCCTCTCTAGGTTTTCTTCCTGGTCACAGCTTCAAAGAGTGCTTGCTTATGTATTAAGATTCATTTCAAACCTGAAGGTGTCCCTAGGGTGCCGACACACTGGTCCCCTTACTGTTGTAGAACTTGTTGCTGCTAAGAAGATGTGCCTGAAGCAGGTTCAATGAGAATGTTTCAGCTCTGAGATTGAATGTTTGATTTCAGAGGTTGAATGCCCCCCTGGTACTGGTATTAGAAAGTTGAGTCCATTCTTGGATTGTGATGACATTCTGCATGTGGGTGGACGTTTACAAAATTCACAACTATCTTACAAAGCTAAACATCAAATCTTGCTACCCCAAGAAGAATTTCGTGACAAATCAGATAATTGATTATTATCATCTCGTGCACCTCCATGCTGGTTCCAATGCCACACATGCAGCCATTCGTTGCGAGTACTGGATTGTGGCAGGGAAGGGATCTGTCAAGGCCAGATCCACAGTTTTATAAAGTGCCACAGGTTCAGGGCCACTAATACACAGCCATTGATGGGAAATCTTCCACCAAGTAGGGTTCAACAAGCGAGGCCATTTCTAAACATTGGCGTTAACTATGGGGGCCCGTTCCAAATCAAACAGTCACGTGTTTGGAACAGTCGTGTGTCAAAGGCTTATTTGTGCCTATTTGTTTGCTTAGTGACAAAGGCAGTACATTTAGAAGTTGTTTCTTCTTTGAGCACCACAGCTTTTCTTGATGCATTATTCAGATTTACTGCTAGGCAAGGGCTGTGTAAAAATGTTTTTTTCAGACTGCGGAACAAACATTACAGGCACACGCCGTTATTTCAGTGATCTACAGAAGTTCTTAAATAAGAGTGCCAACTTGCAGTGTGTTGCGGATACCCTTGCCACTCGTGGCATTCAGTGGAACCTCAATCCCCCATCTGCACCACATTTTGGTGGGTTGTGGGAGACGGCCATCAAATCTGCTAAGTATCATCTGAAAAGAGTTTTACGCCAGCAGGTTCTTACATTTGAGGAGCTGTCTACTTCGCCCAGATTGAAGCTGTCCTTAACTCACGTCCACTGTGTGCTATTTCGTCAGATCCAGATGACTTAGAGGTCCTGACACCAGCACACTTCCTTGTAGGCATTACCCTGACAGCACCTCCAGTTCCAGACCTTACAGAGATTCAGTCAAAAAGATTGGAGCGGTGGCAGCTGGTACAGTGTGCCACTCAGCACTTCTGGCAGAGATGGCACAAGGAATACCTGCATACACTACAACCACGTGGAAAATGGACCAAGAGTGAATGTTAGGTGCAGATTGGCGACCTTGTCCTTTTCAAGGAAGACCACTTGCCACCCCTGCAGTGGCAGCTTGGACGTGTTGCAGTTCTACATGCAGGCAAGGATGGAGTTTGCAGGGTGATCACCATTAAGCAGCAATATCGAACAGTGAAGCGCCCCGATATCAAGTTGTGTCCCCTACCTATTCACTGAGAACCACATATATCATTGTGACATAGTACAGATTTTCTAGTTTGCTTAAAAATGTTATTTTTGGTGGGCAGTATTTTTAAGTTTGTTTTGGTTTGTGTCAATTAGTGTATGTACTTGAATTCAAATTCAAATTTGGCACCAACTGTTGTGAGTGCCATGGCCGGTGGCCATCTTGACTTGTGTTGCTATCTATGAATGAAAGCAGTTAGTTACCGCTACTCTGTGTTGCTGGACATCACGCAGCTGAAATGTGTTACAAATATATTGTGTGGAAACAATAAGCCTATTTGACTTCTCTTAACACACTATACACAACTATGGTTGCTTGTTTACTTATACTACTTTTGGAAATTATATTTTCAAACAAATTCTCATTTTTCTGTGCTCCTTTAATTCTATTGGCTGAAGGCTTTATGTACACGACTCAAAATAAAAAACGCGCTATTGGCTTCACGTCTACACGTCGAAGATGTTCGTACAGAACACAAAATAAAACTGTGCCATTTCCTACACATCTTCATGCCGAAATTGTTCCTACATGACATGTTACACAATGACTTTGTACCGTTTCGCTATGCACACGTTCATTATGCACACGTTTTTCATCAAAAGCAATACTGGTAGTGCTAAGTTCAAATTGGCGAGCCATTTTGGGTTCAGTGCTGCTTGCTTGTCTCACATCATTGACGTCCGAAAAAGCAATTGTTTACGTTACGTTTTCCATCAATACAAAGACCATCCGAAAGTATTTTTAATTCAAAAAAGACCAATCTTTTATTTATGTTGAAAACTAACACAGTGAAAGACATTTGTGAAGAATTTGGTTCATTTACGGAAGTGTTTCGCATTTATCGCTAAATCATAACAATTTAGCTTTTTATGGTGAATAGTGTAACTTTTCAGATTTTATAATGGGTATTTCGCATTTGCGAATTTTCCAGGACTCTACAATTAGGTAATGCTCATATTTTCTTTCACGTATTCGTAAAAGGTGGCACGAAGCTGTGTGGCGAAAGTTACTGAGTGCACACGAAATGATAATAATTTGATATATGCACCAATGGAAAATTCCTAAACTTTGCTCGCCATCTGGCCAGTAGTAGTTTATTTTATGATTCATAATATAAAACGAGGCTTTCTTTCTTGTATTCTTCAGGACGAAATTGCAATATGCACTTTTTCCCCCAAAAAACTCAAATTTTTCAAGCTTGAGAAAATTATACAATCTCGAGTCGAGTAATTACAAAGCTCGAGATCGTACTCGAAATTTAGAGTACTCGCACATCCCTACTGGACTGATACCTTGTCCTTGTGGTTATGTCTTCTTCCGAAGACTTGATGACCTAGGGTGGAGGTACAGGTTGTACCTCGGCCCGCACAATCATGGTTTGGTGGGATGTCTCCTCCTGGGCCGGTTCGACAGTCTAGTAGCTAGGAGCGGTGGGATCTGCGGCTGCAGAAGTGGCTCCTAGCCGTGCAGTCGCCCCAACATCCTCCAGCAGCGGTTTCTCTGCTGGTGAGGGCAATGGTAGCACATTGCATGCCCTTCCTTTCTGTCTCATGGGAATTTTCATGTCGTCTAGATGTGGCGTGGATGGAACCAAGCCCAGTGGTAGTGGGAACTGTGACACAACCCGTATCGGAGCCAGCCGCCTCCAAGATGCCTCCCCCTCGGAGGCGAGAAGACTGCTAAGAAATCCATCCAGTGAGCCGCCAAGCTACCCCTGTGAGAGTGGAGTTTCATATGCCGGTAGACACCGCGCCACCACCGGACATACACAGATGTCACTGACAATGACAGAGATCTCGTGGCACAGCCCCCTGGTCAGGGAACCTCGCTGCCAGCAGCCACCACCGAGTCCAGTGAGGTAGCAAGTCAAAGCACCCCGATCATCAAGAGCCTCTATCTTTCAGGCCAAACCGAGGACACCGGTCTTGGATGGAGGACTAAACTTGCCTGCAGACTGCCACACCGGATGACGCAGCAAACTGCAGAAACACCACTTTCCGAAAGGGAGGCACCCAGAAGAAGTTCCAGCGAGGTCGAGGCCACCCTAGAGGATCCACCTCAGCCTGCAGCCCTAGCCAGATCCAGCCTAGATGACACGGCCACCCAGCCGGTCTTGGCGCCTGGAGGGACTGAGGCTACCCCCAAGGTCGAGAGGACGAGTCCACCAGCAGAAGCCACACCAAGAAGGCAGAGGCGCCTGAAGAGCCTCTGCCTCTGTCGGCCACTTCGGGTCCGATGTCAGACAATGCCAGAGCCCACTACTAGATGATGCCGCCTTCCGCAAGGCAGGCACCCCGAAGAAGTACCGGTTAGGACGAGGCCACCCTGAAGGTCTCACCTCAGCCTGCACCCCCGGCCACGTTCAACCTGCACGACGCAGCTACTGAGGCGGTCTTGGCGCTTAGAAGTGCAGAGGCCACCTTCGAGGTTCGCAGCAACCGGGCTGGAGAGGCATTGGGGCCTGTCCAACCTCCGCCTCTCCCGGCCACCCAGATGCCATCAAACCCCCCGCCCCTGCCGAGGAGGAAACAACTTATCATCCCCTGGTGCCTGGTGGTCTCGAACTGACCACTACCAGGGACGAAAACACCCCAAACCCGCCAGCCCCCGAGGAGAAAACAGCTTATCATCCCCTGGTGCCTGGGGTCTCAAACTGACCACTACCGGGGAAGAAAACCCCAAACCCGCCAGCCAGGTGCAAAGAGAACAATCCGTACATACCTGTCACAGCGCTCCCCAGCCCGGTCGGTACCGAGAAGCCCCGTGGAAGCCGACTTCAAGATTCACGTGGCCGTATCTGGTCCATGTGGTGCTCAGGAAGAGGGGCCGACCCCCCAAAAGACATGCCAGAACAGTGAGTGAAAATACTTCATACTCTCTTTTAATTACCAGCTGTTAAGTTCTGAGACAAAAAAATAACTGTAAACATGGCCATCAATTGCAGTGGATAAACTTATAATTCGTAATGCGGTCATCAGTTGCCGCAATAGTGAACCACTGAACCACAGCACTTAAAAGTAAAAACTCTTTTGCAACTTTCAATTGTTGCACCAGTCAATGTAAAACCATAAAGACTTAATTGCAACCATCAATTTTTTCACTCACTACGTAAATTTGTTGCTTCGTTAGAAATTAAGTAAAGAGACAGACAGTTAACGGCAGAAGTAAACAACTGCTCAAATTATTATCATGTGTGTAAACCAGTGTACGACCAGAGACAGACTTTGTACCACATAAATAAACATGCTCTGTCATGACATTGTATTTTGTTTGGCACCCAAGGATACTGTTTAGTGCCTAGTGTACCTGTACTATGTAAATAAATAACGAAGCAGAGGCTTCCTGATCCAGTGTGTATATAACCAAATGAAAGTGACTTCTCGTACAGAGAAGCAGTTGGCAACAGGCTAAGGCCTGAAGTTAGTAAACAGCCAGAACAAATAAGTAAAAGGACTCTCACAACAAGCTAAAATTTGAAATTGTTCGTAAATACCATATTTACCCGAAAGGAAGACGACCCTGAAGCTAAGACAACCCCTTCGGAAAAAAAAAATGTTTCAGATTAAAATATTTAAACCTGAATTCAAGACTACCCCTGTGAAGTGCTGAAAATATTATTTAGGTTGAGAGTTTTTTTCGCATGTATTTATGACAAACCCTTCGAGAACAAATGCTATTGTATGAATAATATGATATATATTTTATTCACTTTTAAAGAAAAACTAATCACAATGAAATAGGTGTGTCTAATCTGGCTGTATGGTAGCAGCATCTTAATTACACTGTAAAACTTTTGTGGGTGTTATATAATCGTGACTTGAACCATTTTGCTTCCCAGCAAAGTGCTTCCTCTTTACCAGCTGGGCGACATCAGATAAGGGATCCTTGTCAAAGTTGACAAGTACAGTCTCAGCACTACAATAATACGTACAACTGTTCTAGCAGTGTCACACATTTATGGTATTTGTGCCTAAGTTTAGACTTGAAGACTACCCCAAATTGTAGACAATCCCTTATTTTTTCTATTCCATTTCTGTCAAAAAACTTTGTCTTCCTTTCGGGTAAATACGGTAACTTTTTAAGTCAAATGTTTGTAATTCTTTAGTGATCTTTTTGTTGTGTTTTAGAGGGTCTTTTTTTTTTATGACTGTAGGTGGCCTCACTGTGTAATAGTTAGCCGGCCAGGTAGGGCCAAATTCATTTTCCGCCTTCTGGGGCAACAGGAGGTAAAGTCAGCTAGCTAACATGCCTCTTACAACTGGGGCCTAAGCCTACACATCAAGTGCCCAGCTTTTGTGCCGCTTGTGTTTTATTTTTTACAGAAAATATCTGTTAAATTATATCAATAATTAAATAGCCAAGTCTTCAGATTATCTTGTAAAATGGCACATTAAAAACGAAGGGTCTTGAGCACCTCCCACACTCGACATCACGTAACACATTTTGTCTTCCTTTTTCATTCCCCCTTGCCTCAAGAGACTCTCCGGAAGAGGAGAGGAAGGAAACCATTAGCGGTCGTTTGCTTGGATGCATCCTGACTGTCAAGTGATCAAGAGGGACAGCGTTAGTCAACCAACACCTCAGCCAGCCAGAGATGAGTCACGCGACACACGCTGCTGCTCCAGTCAGACCCAGCACACAAAGCAGAGAACTGTACAGAGTCGAAACACCGTTTTTAAGGGAAGAGAGTTCTACGTCATCTCCAAGAAGACTGAAACATTATTGATTGCCCAGATGAACCTCACACCAGAGGGGCGGGCAAATTGACGTATGACGCTTACTGGCCCAGAAGAAAACAACTTCAGTTCATGTGTGCACAGTATAATTAATACCACAGCGGCTACAGGATATTCCCTGGTTGCTGGAAATATTACAGACATGTCAGAATTATGCTTTTCATCACCGTGGTTAGTAAGCAATGCCAAGCAGCCCCTCTCAAGAAGACGTCAAGTTTGAGTGAGCCAGCAGACGAGCCACTGCTGCCATCCCGGAGCGAGCAGGTAGTTGAAGGATGCACCAAGGGATAGTGCCACCCTCGCTCCAGCCAAAAATGGAGGCCGAGCAGACAGCTCTTAGCTCTGCCTACAGACAAGTGCCTGTCACACCCCCCACTCCAAGCCCCACCAAGAGCTCAGCCAGCAGTATATGTACCTGTGCACCATCCAAAAACGTCAGTTCGTCGTTGGCTCTTCTTAGAGCCACATCAATTTCGGCAGTTCGCTCCACTGCCTCATGTGTCGGAGCTCTGACCGTTATTCATCGCCTAGACAACCCAGAAGCTCTTCAGCATCTTCGCCGTCACATCCAGATCTTCCAGAGGCTCTCCCCCAGCAGACTTTCGTGAAGACGCCAACCCTCCCCAGTCAATTGCCCTCAACAATGGCTGCCTCACAACCCTTCAGGAAGTGGGCCTCCTAAGTCCCTTCAGGAGACGGAACAGTTTAAACAGGGAAATTATTTAGCTATCTTAGACAAAACTGCCTCCCTTTAGTTTAGAACCAGCTCCCCTTCATCTGGATACTTGCGTAGTCTATTTACTTTCGGTCCGTTCAAGGTAGTCAGGAGGTAATACAGGCCACTGTGTTCTATTCCTCTCGGAATAACACATTTTTCACGTACTCTGATTTCTCATTTCCTTAGGTGACTTCGAGATTTCTAGTAGACACGATATCCCCCAGAGTGGAGCAGGAGACCAGGATTTAAGCTCACTGTTTTACCGTGTAGTGTAGGACTGTGAACTCCATCTCAGGGTCTGGTATGTCAGATCACACAAACATTTGATGGCCACCCATTCAGTGCACCCATTACATCAAACGGGAGAACCCCAACCACTAGCCATACTCCCCTAGTGTGGAGAGACCACCAGACAAGCTTGCTCTCGGTCCACCGCACCTCTTGAGTTGCTGTAGGGTGTATTTGGCCACCTCTGTGTCAGGCCTGTCAACCCAAGGACTTACACGTGTCATCATTGTTTGAACAACTCTGAGAAAACCTACTCTCCACCCATCATACTGTTTGTATTGCTGGTTGGAGTAATGGTTAGGTTCGACGTCGGCCCAGTTTGCACAGCAGTAGAACACTTTAGCCAGGGACCTGTTCGACGCATGCTCCCCTCTGCTGAAGCAAGGTTTAACACCCCCCATATCATACATCAAAAGGGGTGGGAAAGATTTGCAGGAGAGGAAGGCAACCACTACCTACAAAGCTACCTGAGGCTGTACCCAGACTGATAAGGCACTCTGCCAAGATAACCCCTGGGAACAAGCTCAAGCCGCCCGCAAGTTGGTGGGACTTCACCCCCCCCCCCCCCCTCCACTCTCCATCTCTTTTTTCTCAGCATCCCAGAAGCTGGGGACACTGCACCCAATGGTGTCCGCCATATGCCAAGGAGAGAAGGTGTCAGGGGCCTAGCTTGCCTGTGGTTTAGCATCTGCCGCTACCCTAGTCCGGACCGGGCAACCACCAACAGCTCCAGCCACAGCAGCATCTTGGGGCCTACTAGCTCCACCAGCTGTGCTCCTCAGCCAGCCTTCGCCCCTCAACCAGCCATCGCCCCTCAACCAGCCGTCCAACAGCGCCGCCCCAGCGTTGGCGTAAGTAAGTCAGTGACCTCAGATCATACAGATCGGCAAATAGCCAAGCGGAACATAGACTTTGTACCCAGCCAACAGGCGACTCTGCCTACACTTTATACTGACTGGACCCCTGTAACCAAATAAGTTGTGAACTAGCCACCTTAACCCCTGTGTGACGGGCCTGCACAATAATTAAATCCTGCTTCTACCATAAAGTAACTCAACCTGAGCCCGAGAGCATCACATGTCATATTCATATATCTCTTATTTTACAATGAAATCGCTATTAATTTTGCATGGTCAGTACAGCCTTAATTTCATCCATTGTGCACTGAGCTGAAGAACAATAAAAGGGTGTAATAACTTTTCAAAGCTCATATTTTTTTAACCATTGTGCTAACGTCAATAAAAACCACTTGGTTTTTGACAGTTGCATTGGCAAAACAGCTTTTCAGTGTTGGCACACACAATTTGTTATTGCACAGTGCAGTTTGCTTTGCTAATTTCATTGTATATTTATTCCATCAATGTCGTGAACCATGTTCAATTTCCTACAAGGGGCAGAGGTGGTGCATTGGCTATGGTGCTCGCCTCCCACCATGGTGATCCGGGTTCGATCCCTGGCAGGTTCACTCCTGGATTTTCGCATGTGGAAATCATCCTGGATGATGCTGCTTGCCAGCGTGTTTTCTCGGGCTACTCCCGTTTCCCCCGCCCTTGCATTCCATTTCCGCTCCATCTTAGGGTCTCATTTCATGTCATGTCTGGGGATGACGGGCACCTACGGGTTCAAGGTGGAAAGCCCGTCACTCAGAGAGTGTTGCCTCATCCTGGGTTCGCTCCCCACTCGAGTTTTTAATTTCCTACAGGGTTGATTCTGTATTTTTGCATGTGGGAATTGTGTCAGGCAATGCCACTGGTCAGCATGTTTTCTTAGGGATCTCCTATTTCCCTCAATCTTGCATTCTGGTGCTTCTCCATACTTTAGCGTCATCCTTATTGGCTCCCAAGACCCTGATGCTAACAGCCTCTCAGATCTTCATGCACTCCACTCTATATAACAGCAGTCTGATCACCATGGCATCACAGTGAATGTGAATGCTGTGTCATTGTGTAGTTCCTCAAAGTGCACTTGCAATCAGGAGTCAATTTCATTACTTTTAGCTTGATGTGTGTTGTTGGGGGTCGTGTTGGGAATGCGGTTACCACATCGACCACCCTCTCTGTTTCGATGCATGAGAGGGGAATCAAACCCCAGATTGAGGTAGATGGATATGAATTTCCTCCCAGGGAGTTCCACCTTCCTCACGACTAGAGTTGTCAAAAAGCGAGGCGCCAGTGGTCCTAGGGGTGTGAATGAGAGCTAGTTGGTGATTACACGAGGGTGATGGTGGTGGTGGATGATCTGGCCGGTGGAATGGGGGGAATCCGCAGCTGACTCGTTGGTCGACGTGCCGGAATATAGTTGGTCGGGGGCTATTCTTCACGAGATTTAGGGACGACCTTCGAGGGAGTCAAACCCTGATTGTCTTCCCCGATGCCAACTTGATGGTGCAGAAATCCGGTAGATCTACCGCAGATGGGTGTCGAACCCTCACTAATTTATCGGTGGCTAATTTAATTAGGCTTGAATGGGGTGGTTTAGCCCGAATAGGGGTTACTCAGTGGTCAGTATTAGGAATAACTGACTGAGTTTCTGCTCTTACAGGTTGTGTGTCTTCCAGTTCGAACTCCGGTGGACACCAGCCTAGTAAATGGTCCAACGGGGGCTCGTGGGTAGTTGGTATTATGGAGTCATAACACAAGGGAGTAGTACTTGGTTCATGGATAGGTGAATCAATTTGACTGTGTGTCTGTAAGTTGGGATTCTGAAATAGCCAATCGGAGCAAGATGTGTTGCTCTCGACGCCTGATATGGCTCTGAATTCTGCCGTGCATACTGCACATCTGAATCAAAGCCGTCTACCTTTCTGCAGATGTAACAGTCCTGAGGGGTATGACTTTTGCAGTCACACCCGTGGCCCTGCCGTATGATTTGCAGTCAAGGTATCTCGGACTACATCTGATAACCGTCGAGGGGACACAGGAAACCCAGGAGCTGCGGTGTGTCCCCGTGGGTTTAAATGCCAATTTCTTTCAGGCATCGCCTTCTGTGG